>OZ005658.1:203897378-203960378 GCA_963930645.1 Salticus scenicus | reverse complement strand
TCTGTTTATCTGAAGAGAGAAAGAATTATTAGGATATTCGTTCAGCACTTTCTTTTTTCTGATTCGTCTGTGGGTAGAAGTGGATGCTGTTTCGTTCTTATCGTTCCATATCAGATGACCGCTGCTGCAACATACCGGACTTTTCAAGCGTAAGTTTCCCATTCTCCTGTGCCCGATGTCAGAGACAGTTTTGGATTGTTGTCACTCGTGCTTCATCTTTTCGTCTTAATGCGTCTTTTTCTCAGAACTGACAGGAGTATATCACGGATTAAAAGAGTAGGATGTATTACGAATGTTACGGAAAGGTAGTAATTTTCATCTTACAGATAGAGGGCGACCAGATCTTGAAAATTCACCAATCAGGCGCATTTTTACATTTCTGGCTGTTCGTTCGTTGGTCGTTCTCGGAAATCGGATGATGATTGAAGCCGAAGGGGCGGACTTTCCCTTTCTTCCGATAAGTTTCAAAGATACTACACCAGGGGGCGATCGAATCGCTTTCCTGGACTCGGCTGAATTAATGCGGAAAAGGAAGCTTCTGTTCCCGCGCTCGCTGCCCTATCTCGTTTTAATTGCTATAGACTCTTCTTCCGTGGAGTATATTAACTTTTTTCTATGCTACCGCACCTGAAATTTTGATCAGCTGCTTGAAGTTGGAGCTCTGTGTGGAAGAAGAAGCGTAATAAAATGTTTTCGATGGTAATTTGTCGTACAACAGGTCTTGTTGCCATTGTTTGATTTTGGGTGACTGTATTTCTGAAAACTTTTCAAAGAATGGTTCGTGAATGACTATTACAGTTTCAACATTATTTATTGTGTTACATCTCGTTATCCTTTTTGAAACATTATTGGACGATTCTTCATGTAGTACTACAGAAGGATGCGTGCAATTTATGGACACAGAGGAAACAGATAAACAATTTTATTATTATGTTTATATAAATATTTTTAAATATTGATTACTTATATAATTATTTTTTTTTTAAATTAAGGGAATGCACATAATACTTGATAGTAATTAAAAATTGAAATATTTTCTTATAATAATTTTTACGTTTTCGGGGATAAATTTTTCAAAATAAATAAATAAATATGAGCAATATATGTGTGCATTTGTCCTTTGAAATTGTATATATAAAAGTATTTATGGTCATATTTTACTATATATTTATTTTTGGAAGTAGTATTTTAAATTTCAATTTTAAAGTTTTCCTTTTCAATTTTGAATTTGCCTAGGGGTATGCATATATGTGAACAGTATTTAATTTTGAAATTTTGATTATATATTATTTGGTATTTATTTTTAATACACACATATTTTTCGTAATGCTATTGATTTATTATTTAGAAGTATGCAATTTTTATTTAACATGGAGTGATATATGGATTATTTAAAGAAAAAAAAAATCTATATTTCCTTTTATTGTTTTTACTGGATAAAACACAATCTAAATTTAAGTTAAAAAATAAGTGAAATTAATATGTCATTTGAATATTAAACATTTGTTATTTTTGCTTGTATCACATATAATCACACGAAAAATTTTTGTTAAATGTTCTTCACAGAAATCCAATTTATATTGGTCGTGAAAATTATGACGTTTAACATTTTTTTTTCTTTACACCTCACACACAACAGAAACAAAATAAATACATAAATAAAATGAAATAACCTTTTTATTTTTTCATTAAATAGACACAATTCCTTTTGAGTATAAATGTAATTTATTGTGATTAAAATGAAGTAATAACATATATTAATGAGATAAAAAAAAAAAAGAGTTATTTGAATACTGTTGGCAGGTGTTGACACACATTTTTTAAATTTATAGAGAGTTGTGTAGTATATGTTCTTACACATCAATGCAGTAATATGCATTTCATACACTTGTACTCTCCATTTTTATCACATGTATGTTTTTTTTTTTTTTTTTTTACTTTCCACTAACCTGCTGGTGGTCTCCTCGTGATTCTTATTGATTGAATTATTCATTAGACTCATAAATTCTTAATTTAATTTTTAATACACGTATTTCGTTTATTGTTAGTCAAAATTTAAGATAGAAATTTCTGATGTGGAGTTGTGTGGTGTTTTGCAGAAGAAAAACTTCTGCACTTCCTTGAGTACTCTGTAGTGCATGTTTTTGTTTTTTTTACTGTTTTGTTTTTCATTGTCTAGACAATTATTTCGGCTTTACCGATATATATATATATTTTAAATTTAAGAACAGTGAATAGCGAGACATTTTTGTGGAACATTGCAATTTTTTTTGACAAATTTTTGCAATTAATTATTTTTGGTGTTAAGTTCAGAAATTTACTTTTATTGGATAAATTGTTTTGGAGAAACTTCTTTAAAAGTAATAATAACAATAAATTAGTTAAAATAATAAATAAGATATAACCAAAACAAACAAATAAAATTATGTTTTGTACCTATTCATGGAGACATGTTTAATGATATGGGTTTGAAAATGTTGATTATAAAGTTTTACACTTAAAAAATAATAATTAAAAAAACCTACTTGAGAAGTTTTGAAATGTTAATTTAATAATTGCATAAATTTAAAACTCATTTTTACATTAGTATTTGCAAACAAACTTTTTCTGGGAATTGTATAATTATAATAGATTTACAACAAATGCATACATTTGTACTTCTCATTTAAATTCATACTTATACACAACTTCATAAAGGTATATAGACATATAATTCATGGACCCGTTTAATTTACATAAAGTAACAGTTTAAAATTAGATTATGATAAAAAAAAAAAAGTGGAAACAATTTTTTTCATACACTATAGATTTTTTTTTTATTATTATTATTTTTTTTTTTTTTTTGAGAGTGATAGCATGTAAATCTGGTGATCCGAGCCTTGCTATATAATCACTTTCTTTTTAAATGCACATAGGTGCACTTCACACACACTTTTTTCAACATATAGTTTATCATTTTAATTCAAATGCAATATTGTTTAAGAACTTATAACATTAATAATGCTTTTTTTTTCATTTCATTGGTTATTACATGGCACTTAACATTTTTATTTTCTTGATTCTGCATGTGTATGGAATATATTTTGTAAATCTGGTGAGCAGACCCAGTATAAGTTCATAATTTTCACATGCATACATTTTTTTCTTCTTGCACAATTTTTTTACTCTTACATAATATTATCTTAGACAGTGCTTTATTGCCACTTTGATTTCACTTTAATATGTTATACAATAATATTTATTTTCTAGAGATTTTATTTTTGATTTTTGAAATATATGAGATACGGACATAAAGTAGGAGTTTTTATATGCTCTAATATAACTAAATCATAGAATTGATTTAATTTTTCTTCTTGTCACAAAATACTATGTTTTCAATTATAACTATTAATTAAAATGTCTACACATATTTACAATATTATATATATATATATTTTTTAATATTTTTGCATGTAAATCTAGCGTATATGCTAGCCGTGCATTTTGAAATATTTCTCAATTGATAAAAATCACACACACACACACACACAATATTTTTGTCGGAAATATTAGTGTTTATTTTATTATTTATTTATTTATTTATTATTATTATTATTTTTTTTAATATTTGCATGTAAAACTAATATTTAGTGCTAGCCGTGTATTTAAAATATTTCTTCTATTTATAGGAATTACACACACACATTATTTTTTTGCATAAATACTAATGTTTATTATCTTACATATAATAAACCTTAAACTGTAGAATTAAAAAAAATATATATATATACACAACATTTTCTAATTAATATAAATACATACTTTTTTAAGTATACATAATTTAGAGACATAATTGTTTCAAATGCTTGAATTAGTTTGTTGCAGATAACACATTGAAATTTTTGCCTTTTTTCTCACACAATTGCAAGTTTGTTTATACCTACAATTATTTATTTATTTTATTTATTTATTTATTTATTTATTGACAAATATGAATGGACACTTGAAAAGTGAATTTTTCAACCTTTTTTTTTTTCGCTAAAATGCATATGTATATAGATTTTGTTTGTTGTTGAAATACATTGTTTACAAATATATTCTTATTACTTAATATTTACTCTGATAAATAAAGCAGTATATATATATGTATGTATGTATAACACATGCTGTGTTGATTTTTATTGCTAAATCTTGCTATTTGTGAAAATATATGCTTTTACTGATCAGCCAATTAATAAGCAACAGCTCATGGCTTTATAATAGCCCATCTTATAAAAGAGCTGAATTTTATGTGGGATATCCTATTGAGCATTATGCATGTGGCATTGAACTACATTTGCATTTATATATATATAAATTATTATAACTATTGCTCATTTTTTCACAAGGCCTATTCTACACATTAATGTAGAATTTATAATTTTTATATCGACATTTTATTTTTCTCATTTGATAGTGCACTTTAAAAAAAAATAAACAAATACATAAATTAATAGATAAATTAATAAAATAAAAAAAAAGCCAATTAATATGTATTATTATCTTGTTTTGGTTGCATATGATATTTTGTTTTGTTCAGATAATACTGAATTGTTATGTGTTGCATTGAGTGTATGTATCCTCCACTAACATCTCTATTACTTTCAGATTGGTTAGATGAAAGGGAAATAAAAAGATTATGAATAGACCTTTAAAAGACCAACGGCTCATTAAGTATAATTTTACTTTATTGTTTATTGAAAAAAAAGATTTTGTAGCTTCTTAACATACTTTGTATTGGATGTTAACTAGAATACTCAGGTGTTCTTACGAAATGGTGAATTCTTATTTTTCCAATAGATGGCCACCAAAGAGATAAATGCTTTTTTTTTTTTTTTTTTTTTTTTTTTTTTTTTTTTACCGTTTCATAAACATTATAGATTTTTTATTATTTTTATATAATAATAGATTCTTAAATTTTATTCTAGCAAAGTGTATTGATTAAATAAATTAATTTAATAAAAATAAATAAATAAATAATTCAATGAATAAATAAAAGGTATTAGCCATTGGTCATATGAACTTAATAATAATAATAATATAGATAATTTTTCCAATACAATATTTTAAACAATTAAATTTTAACCATTCTTGTACTATTGAAATTTAATTAATAATAACAGAAATAAGTTTTTTTTTTTATGTTTTGTTAATTTAAAATCAAGATTTTTAATTAATGCAGAATAATGATATAAAAAAAAGGACTTACCTTTAAGATAACAGAATTTTTGCAAATTTGAATCAAAATTAATTCATAAGTAAAACAATGTTTTGTAATAAATTATCTGGTCATTAAAAAAAAAATAATAAAATGATCGTAAATAATAAAATGATCGTAAAATAATAAAATCTCAAAATGCTTGTTGTGACATAGTCATGCACATATAAAAATTAAGCCTCTTTTGAGTTTTTACACATTTTACTCGGTATGCTATATTTGACAGTGGCCTCACAAGACATTAGCTATTTTGCCTGTTTGCTGAGTTTCACATTTTCTTCCCCTATCTTAATTGAATTGCATGTATGGAGCTCAATTTTAAAATACAGGCATTTTTGTTAACTCAAATTGAATTTTAAATTATATATGATATAAAAGTAAACAACACAACTACAATAATCATAAATTAAAAGAAAAAAAAATCATTTTTTTTAAAGGTTCTTTTTATTAGAATTTCACGTTTTATTTCAGTACTTTTAAATGTTTCAATAGTATAGTCAAAAATATATATATTGTTTGAAAAGAAAGTATAAATTAATTGATTTAGACAAAATAAACAAAGTATAAAAAAACATTTTCCCTTGAATTATCATGTTTTATGAAATTAATTGATTTATTTTTTTTATTTTTTTTTTATTATTTTTTTTTTTTTTCAGAAGAATTAGTAGAAATTGGAATCAGCTGTAACAAGATCAAGAAATTATTTGTGAAATTGCTTAAAATTTTTATTTGATAAAGAAAATGTAAAATATACACTCATGTTTACCTTAACAATATGTGACAATACATGATGTCCGGTTTTAATGAATTTGATTCATAAATTATATACACAGTGGTAATTGTTTTATTGTAAACACTGATGTTGTCAGGCTGTTTTGTAATTGTATTTTTAAATGTTTGTTTTGTATTTTGGTGGAGAGAGCGGTTATTTTTTTTTCATGGTAACCGGGAGAGATATGTGAGCTAGTTGCTCCCGTATGCTTTTATTTCATGAAATTTATTTCATGGTCATTAAATATCTAATTAATTACAATTAAAATAATTAACTTTTAATAATCCTCTTAATATATATCAGATTTATTTCAAAATTATTAAATTCTTAATTAGAAATAAAAATAAATATTCTTTAATAATATTAAGAAAAAATTCAGTAATAAATCCATGGATCTCATTTTAACATAATGCAATATATATATGTGGGATTTTAAGCACAATTTAATTTTATATTCCCTGAAAAGAATCATTTTTGTTTCACTGCAATTTTCAATAAATCTATTTTTATTTATAGCTGTTAAAATGCATTAATCGATTTCCGTTATATATATATATTGTTTAACTCCAAATACACATAAAGTAAGTAATTTGCGGTTTGAGATAATCTAAATGCCTCATTTTTCAGACATGATGTCGCTGTAATTCAAAACGATCTGCACCTGCTTCTAACCGTAATTTTGGCGCAGATAAGTTATGCCAAGTTAGGGTTATATTTTTTCAACCGTCGTTTCTAAATTTAGAAATTCCCATTAGAATAACATTAAAACAACTTTTCTGGGAAAACAATCAGATTATAGAAGAGGTATTGGACCAGAAAAGAGACAAGGTATATTATTTAGCACACAGACCTGTGGTTAAATAATCTAGTGAAACCACTAAAATTCGTCCAGTATTTAATGCCTCAGCACACACTAGAAACAGTCCCTCCCTTAATGATTGTTTAACAAAAGGACCTAATCTTGTAGAAATTATACCTAGCATTTTAAATAAATTTCGTAAATACAAGATAGGAATTTCGTCCGATATAGAGAAAGCCTTCTTGCAAATTAAAATAACAGAGAAAGATCGCGACTTTTTGAGATTTTTTTGGTTTAATAGCGAAAATAAATTAAAAATTTATAGACATTGTCGTGTGGTTTTCGGCCTAACATCAAGCCCTTTTTTGCTTATGGCAACATTAAATCACCTTTTAGAAAATGTCCCCGAACAGTGGCGAGAGACAGCTAGGTTCTTAAGAGATTCCTTCTATTTAGATACTTCCTTCATCAGCCTGAATTCAGTTCAAGAAACAGAAAAATTCATATCAGAATCTCAAGGAATTTTGGCTTCGGCACACTTCAGTTTGAGATGTTGGCGATCGAATTGGCCCCAGGCTATGATCGACAAAACTGAAAATGAACCGAGGTTTGCTCCCGTGTTAGTATTACTCTGGGATTTGGAAAATGACAATTTAGTTTGTAAAACTGAAGAACCCCTAAAGATAAGTGAAAACAACAAACAAAAAGAATCAACCTTACAAAAAGAAAACTGTTATCAGTTACCCAAAAAATCTTTGATCCTGTGGGATTCACAGCACCTGTCAGTTTAGTTCCCAGACTAATCCTTCAAGAAACGTGGATTCAGAAGGTGAAGTGGGTCGAAGAGCTTTCTGAAACTTTAAAACAACAGTCTTCTAATTAGCTGAAAGGAATAAATTTGTTATCCCAAATTAAAACACCTCGTTGGCTTAACATTTGCCCAGAGACACAAAAGAAGACATCATTACATGTTTTTTCTGATGCAAGCAAGCGAGCATATGCCACTTGCGTATTCATAAGAGTAGGGGACCTTAGAAGGCATCAAGATCCAGTTAATCAATGCTAAAAGTAGAGTTGCACCTATTAAGGAATTGACCATACCCCGCCTTGAACTGTTATCTTGTCTTATTGGCGCTAGGTTGGCCAAAAATGGGCAAAACGATTTAAATTTACATGTAAATACCATATTTTGGTCAGATTCAACCACTGCTTTAGGTTGGATTAGAAGAAAACAAGAATGGGGTACATTTGTACACAACAGAGTATTAGAAATCCGAAATCTAACCGAAGTTTTCAATTGGAGACATGTACCCGGAAATCTGAATCCCGCGGACCTCCCGTCTAGAGGATGTTCCTTTGAACAACTACAAAAATCGAGATGGTGGGAGGGTCCGAGTTGGCTTTATTTACATGAAAATGAATGGCCTCAAATAGAAGAAGATCCAAACGAAGAACTCATAAACAGCGAAAAAAGGAAGACAATCCTAAATCTTTTAGAAAAAAAAGATAATTTCAATCGATTTTATCAGTATTTTTCCTCTTACAGGAAAACAGTTAGAACCATTGCCTGGATATATAGATTTTATCATAATTCGAAGACTACAGAGAAAATATCCGAATTGGATATTTCAGTTGAAGACTTTTCGAAAGCAGAAAATGTACTTCTACGATTAGTACAACAAGAATCTTTTTCAGGGAGAACAGATCCAAAATTAAGAAATTTAAGAACTGTCGAAGATAAAGCTGGTCTCTTAAGAGTAAGAACCAATATAATTCAAAGAAACGACAGTGAAAACTTCAGATATCCTGTAATCTTACCTTACAAGCATCCCGTCGTCCAAAGATTGGTATTCGAGAAGCATTTAGAAAATCAGCACGCTGGAGTCAGCACTCAAATGACACTACTAAGAGAATATTTTTGGATAATGAAGTCTAGAAAATGCATTAGAATCTAAATAAGAAAATGCGTGATTTGCAGAAAACTTCAGACTTCCAAAATAGATGTTGAACCTGGAGTACCATACCACCAGAGGACAGAGTACGAGAAGCAGCCATCTTTGAAGTGGTAGGCGTGGAACTAGCCGGTCCTCTTCATCTTTCTGATGGATCAAAAGCGTGGATAGCTTTATTTACTTGCGCTGTCTACCGAGCCATACATCTTGAAGCCATTACGTCTCTGTCTACAGAAAGTTTTATCCAGTCTCTGAGAAGGTTCATAGCAAGGCGAGGCAGACCCTACATCATCTATTCAGACAACGGGAAGAACTGCCTTGGAACCAGTAATGCTCTCTCGAGTGTAGATTGGGAAACCATCAGCAAGGTAGCTTCCACCCAGAAGATCAGATGGAAATTCAACCCTCCTGCAGCACCGTGGTGGGGAGGTTGGTGAAGAGGCTTGTTGGAATGGTTAAATGAATCCTGAAAAGAAACTTTGGTCGTGCATTTTTAATTACGAAGAATTTTACACCATACTGTGCGTCTGTGAACAAGTGATTAATTCACGGCCTATAACCTATGTTTCCGAAGATAACACAGATCCCTTACCTTTAACTCCAATGATGTTCCTAAGAGAACTACCAACATCAGGAGTTACCTGACCTAGATGCTTTAGATTCTAAAGATCTTAACCGCAGAGCCAGATATAGGCAAATAATTAGAGAAAATTTAAGAAACAGATTCAGAGATGAATATATAGGACAATTACGTCAACATGCATCTAACACCAACAGATTCAAACAATTGAAAGTCGGCGATGTTGTCCTACTAGAAGATTTCAATAAGAAACGTGTTCACTGGCCTTTGGCAAGAGTGATCGAAATTTACCCAGGCAAGGATAATGTCATACGCCTAGCTAAGGTGAAGACCGAAAATGGACTTTTTCTGCATCCATTACAAAGATTGTTTCCTTTAGAAATTTACAGAACCGAACTTAAGAATCACCCCACTTTACACAAATCTGTTCAAGAAAATTTAAGTCCTTCGACTTCCGAAAACAAGAATCTCTCACAGAAACTGATACTCAACCCTAGAGAAAAGGAACCTGTGAAAGACCCTCCAGAACCTACCAGTTCCAGAACCAGTAACAAGAAGTCCACAATAGATGATCCTACTTCCAGTTCCCCGTTGGTCTCCCGAACTGGCCGTGTGGTGAAACCCCCTCAACGACTCCAACTTGGATTGTTGAGTTCCTCCGATTAGTCGCAACTCAAGGTGGGAGGATGTCGGGATTCCCCTTTCATTCTTCTGTTTTCAGAACAAATGACTGTCCAGACAAAGTGCGCCCGCCTCTTTTCCTGATTGCGCCACTCTTACGTTTTGAAGTGAAAAGTATTCGAGAGATGTATTTTAGAATCAGAACAGAAAAGGGCCTTTGAATAGAAATGGGGCTACGTGAAGATCGTTTTGTGTTCAGACGCCCCGGTCTTAGAAAAGAACTATTAAAAACTTTCAGAACTAAAGCTGAGAATGAATAATTATAAACTAATTAGAATTTAAAACTTTTATATTAAGAAATATTTTAATAATTACCTGTAAATAAGTGCAAATAGTCTTTTGTTAGAGTTTCGTTTTCATGTATGCTAACAAAGCATTAAATTCTGTTTTCTCATCAAGCTGTGCTGTACGTTCACCGAGTTTTTATTAATGGATATTCCTTCCTAGCTGCCACCTTCCACATCCGGACCTATTGCGATAGAAGCTTTCAGGTGAGACCAATCCATATTTTATTTGTTAAGAAGTTTAATTTGGATGAATATGTTTGACTAGACTATTTTAGAAGAATTACTTTTTTATTAGAAAATTTAAGACTGTAAATTTGCTGTAACGTAGGGTGACCAGAAGTCCTCATTTTCTAGGACAGTCCTCATTTTTCATGTGTTGTCCTCACTTGCTTTCAGAAGTTATCATATCCTCATTTGTCCTCACTTTTGGACGTTTGTTCTCATTTTTCAGTAATTTCCATCTTTACTTAAAATTTCAACATTAGAGATGCTGCTGACCTTATTTGTTCTCAATACTGATTCTAAAACTCTACCAGTGGCGGATTTAAGGGGGGGCTAGGGGGCTAGAGCCCCCCTGCCCCCAAAAGTACTGACATTCACAATTGACTATTACAGTTGTAAACTTTTCTTTGATCTCGAATAACACCTTGAACAATCTTAGCCCCCCCCCAAAAAGGTAAATTCTGGATCCGCCATTGAACTCAACGTAGGAAAGTCACGATTCCTTGATTCATTCCATTCATTTTAAAATCATCTCCAGTACTATCACACAATATATATATATATTTTTTTGGGAGATTTTAGTATTTTCTATACTTTAAAATATAAAGATAAAAAAAAAAAAAAAAAACTGAATTTGCAAAAATTTAGAAAAAAAATAAATGAGGAGGGGATATTTAAATATTTAACATGAAGCTGAAAGTTATTTTATTACTAATTCGGTTTTATAACTAACTAAATTTAAATAACATTTTAAATGGTAAAGCATATTTTAGTAAGATTGAAGACTGTCCAAGTCAGGGATAAGAGCTAAACGCAGATTTCCTTGTTGACATTTCACGATTTTTTGCTCTCAATAGAACTACTGGGAGGTACAAGTATGTAGAACATTAATGCTTTAGGCCGTCAGATTAGAGTTCAATTCTTATTCCTAGTCTAGCCGGTTTTTCACATTGTTCAGATTGTTTTTTCCTTTTAAAATGTTATTTATCGGATCACTTCCATTTGAAATAGTTATAATTTCATTTTCACTAAAACTTGGTCTATAAAACAATAACAATTGTATTAAAACAGTGTATAAAAGTATAAACAGAAGTGGATATAAAATAGTTTAGTACTTTCGTATCAACCACATTTCAGAAATTAATACTTTAATATTAACAGCATTATATTATACGAAGAGAAGTATAAATGTGTACAAGTTTATGATAATGTTTATTGTAAATTTAATAGTGCTTATATAAATATTTTTTTATAATGTGTATCGTATAAGTTCACAAATAATATAAATTTATCCTAGTGACGATTAATGGCTGCAAGTGAGGTTATATAAGCTAATTTTGTGCTATACTTCATGAAATTTTATGTCCTCAGAAATGTCCTCATTTTTAAAGAAAACTTGAATCATTCTTCTCATAAAAATGAGGACTTTGCATAATTTGTCCTTATTTTGCATTGAAAAAAGCTGGTCACCCTACTGTAACGGGTCTGTAAGAAAGGTAATTAAGTTTTAAATTAGAAGTAAAATTTGTTGCAGCAATCTATATATTAAAAATAAAAACTATTTTATTTACGAGATATAACTTAAGTTGAAATACATTTAAAAACAAAATATGCATATAAAAATAATTAAAATCTAGACGTTTTGAAACCCGTCCGGGTTTCCACATCAGTATCAATTACAACATTTTTGTTTTTAATTAAAGTATGTTTGTTAGTTATTAATACAATTTGTAATTTTTATTACAAATATTTTAAAAATTTTAAATTGAATTTAATTTTTTTTTTACTTTTTTATAATTAAAAAATATAATAATAAAAAAAAATAAAATAAAATGTATATACATTTTTTTTATTAAAAAATAAAAATAAATAAATAATATATATATATATATATATATATATCTTTTTTTAATTTGAAAACATAAATAAATAATAAATAAAAGAGATAGAGAAAATTACAGTACTTACAACCAGATCTATCATCCCCATGTTAACGTGCAAAGATTTTTGATGCCGAAAAAGTTTTTTGACATCAGCCATGAGAGAGTATAAAACTCGGAAACAATAATGGAATAGAGTGTTGATATATATTGAAAGTGCCGAAATACTGTGCGGCTTTTAATTGTACAAATACATTTATGAAAGGAAGTGGAATAAGTTTTCATAAGTAAGTTAAATTTAACTAATTTATGAAAAATATTATTTTTTTATAATCAGTTGCTTTGTTATTATTATGGTCTAAATATTGTTTTGATTTTTAATAGAATGCCTTTTTTTAAATTTTAATAATTTTTCAGTTTTTATAGTTGTAAGTAATATTGAATTTTCAAAAGTAGTTAGTAGCGGCAGAGGTAAAGCCAGCTTGTTTTAATATATTATAACTAGTATTACCACAAGACTTTCTTCTATATATAATCCTACACAAATTTACGCAATACAAATTATTTATTAAGTTACAATTTATTAAAGGTATTTTCCATGATGAATGCAGACGATTTTTTTTAAAGTAGTATAATATTAAATGCTGAAAAAAATCATTTTTGTGCAGACCTGAAAAGATATACAGTCGAACCTCGTTAACGTGAATCTCAAGGGGGATTAAAAATCTGTTCGTGTTATCAGTAGCTCATGCTATCAGTAACTGATCGTCGTATAACTAATCTTCATTTTGAGCGGGATTGTGGTAACAGTTCATGTTAAAAGTAATTCACATTAAGAGTGTTTACGTTTTTTTGTTTTCTGTGCACAAATCCCCTCAAATATCCTCCTTACTACATGTGTTTTAGAACTTTCTACCTCTGTAGCTCCTCAGTTCAGAAAACATTTAACGGTTAAAATAATCATCGTTCCTCTCCAAATCAAACTGATGCGTATAAAATTATCAAACAATGATTAAAATGGGGGAGGGGGCGTAACAAGAAAACGGTGGGTGATGGGGCAAAATGGGGGCCAGATTCGGATTCAGGGGGTCATTTTACATAAGAATCTGCAAGAATGGTATCAGATACAGATTTTTTTTTTCTTCAGAGCAGTGTAATTATCTGCAGTTTAATAGGATAAGTTTTAATTTTTCTGTATTGTGATACGAGATTATTTTTCTTTAGTAATAACTCATTACATCCTTCATTACATCTCTGTATATATATATATTTAATTTTAAATTTTCTACAAAATCATTATATCCATTTAAAAATAAACCCCATGCTGCAACTAGCCAATAAAGAGTTAACAGCGAACACAAATTTTCTTGAAGATGAAGATGTGCCTAATCAATTTATCTCTTCAAAAAATCTAACTCTAAATTTTAATTAAAATCATTTTATCAATTTCCCATTAAACCCAATTCCTGTCATATGGTGCAAAAGGGTTAACTCTCTGGCTACCAAAGCGCCTGAAACGGCTTTACATGCAAACGACCACGGGCGGCGCCCGAAATGAAGAAACGCTGCTATCCCCCAGAAAGAGAAGGGTGTCGAGGTATTCAATCACTTCAGCAATTGTTAAGATGACAGTCGGTTCCTCCTCCCTATTCCTAAGTAAAAGCTATTAGTCTGCTTCGTAAAATTTCCCTAGTTTAGAACAGAGAAGGGATATTTTGTGAATTTGGCAGAAAACGATCTGTTATTATTAATATATTTTTTTTTTTTTCAAAGTACTACTTTTAAATATATGCTCTGATTTTCTTTTTTTTTTTTTTTTTTTTTCTTTCTTTCTTTCTTTTCTTTCTTTTTTTTTTTTCTAATATACATTTAGTAACAAATTTTTTATTTATTTACTGTAATAAAAACATGTGCATTATTACATTTAAAATGTATCGTAAAATGGATATTAAATATAACTATTATTACAAATTTTTGTTCTAAAAAATAATGACATTTTTATTGAAAACCTACTTTTAAAATTTATGTTAAAATTTAAATTTAACTTAAATATATATATATAATATATATATTAAATATATTATATGTATTAAATATATATATATACAATTAATGTTTCTTCTGTAAGATTTATACAATGTGTATTATTTCTTTTTCGCGTTAATTATTATTATTATTACTATTTTTTTTTTAATTCGAAGAACTTTGTAAAAGATTGCTTAACATTTGTATCACAACCTCAATTGTGTAACAATGTCTTACGCAAATAATAATAATAATAATAAAAACATTTTATTATACAACACACATAATTCTTTTTCCTTTAGTTATAAATATTTAAGATAATTCTGAGAAATTTTACAAATTACTTTTGAAAAATTATCATTGATTTTTTTTTTTTTTTTTTTTTTTTTGGAAAGAAAGAAATAATAAAATAATGCCGTTACATTTACCTGTCTACCCAGACTTTCTTACCAGATTTATAAATATAAAACTTCTTATGGTGAATACCGTTTCGTGGTAGTCCATTCGGTAGAGCACCATGCTCGTAATTGGAAGATTGCGGGTTCGATACGCGTGACAGCCAAATAATTTAGATACCGCCGTGTGCACTAATAGCGGCTGGTGCGCGTGAAATCTGTCGTGACCACAATGTCCTCCATGTTCTCATCCAAATTATACCTCTGGGGATAGCCATATCCTCCTTGGTGGACCAAAATTGGGACAGTCTCTAGAAGTGCGTCCCAGATTGTCGCCAATTACGTTTACGCAGTACTAGTACGACATTAAACTCAACCAACCAACCTTATGGTGAATAAAATTTTGAATATTAAAATAATAAACTACAATTTATTTAATTTAATAATAAAAAAAAGAAAAAAAAAAAGAAAAAAATATGCAATTCTTATACTTTTTTTTCTACCTGATAACACTGAAAGCACGAGAAAAATTACGGTATATTATTCAATAATTAAATAATGATTATAATAATAATAATCAGTCCGAAACGCAAAAACAGCGTTAACAGAACACAGAATTGAGGAAAATATTAATTATATATTAAATATCAGATTCCCTTTCCTAGAAAAAAAAAAAAAAAAAAAAATATATATATATATATATATATATATATTTATAAAACTAAAAAAACCTCTCTACATATATCATCACTTTTTTCTTTTTTTCTGTTGTTATATAAAATACAATTCGTCATTATATCTATCTACATGAAAATATCAAATGTCATGCTTGGTATTTTCCAAGTGGCTTTGGCTGTCATATAAACTGTAATAATATATCTATTTTTTTTTTTTTTTTTTTTTTTTTTTACATTTCGGAGAAAATATCGTCGAGCGGAGAAGAGGATAGAGAAAACAGAATTCTGCTTTTATAGAAATATAATATAATAAAATAAAATAAAAAATAAATAAAAAGTAATCTTGGTATTGTCTGTAGAATTATAACCTCCAAAATTATCATTTACAATTTTTAGGCTTTATCCTATGGAATTTAATACATTTGAATGTTCTTTATGTTCCCTTATACGCAAAACATAAGTTCCATATACTTCATTTTAATGGTGATCCTACCTCATTGAACCTAATAAAATTGCATGGAACCTAATAAAATTCCTGGTTCCTACTATCAGCAAAAAGTTCTTTCTCGGACATTTCAATTTAGGTATATATCAGCGACAGTAGGATCTGCTACTACTCAAGAACTATGATTTTAAAGATGACTGTATTTCAGCATCTATTATGTATTTTAGTTTTTGAACCATGTATTCTATAGCCCGCGCTTTTTACACTATATTACCATATGATTCGGAAAAATATATAAAAGAAAAAGTTGATTTTCTTTTAACAGGAATTAAATAAATATCGGAATAATAATAATAAATAAGAAAATAGAAGAAAGAAAAATAAAAAGAAACAAAGAAAAGAAAGGAAAAGAAAGCGAAAAGAAAACCGTTTAAAGGAGTTAATTATATAAATAAAAATAAAAATTTGTTACATTATAAAAATTATACATAAGTATAAGTGTTATAAATAGTTTAATTTAAAATTTAATAAGTAATTCAATAATGCATTTCACTTTAAATTTAATATAATTAATTTTCTCTACTGTTTTACGATTTGATATAATGAATTTAAAAATAGAAAAAGATTTCGCCTTCTAAAAAAATGAATGAAATAAATAAATAAAATATTTAATATCCGTTGCTAAGATACGCAGACAAACGAAATGAAAGAATAAATTTTAGAAAAGTTAACAATGAAAAGTCAAAGGATAAAATCTAAAGAACAATTACCTAAAAAAAAAAATCAAATTTGGAAATCGAAAAAAAAAAAAAAAAAAAAAAAAAAAAAAAATTCGATGAGGTACACATCTGCAGGGTCCAAGTTAACCCTCTACAAAGTTTTGTAGCTCTGCGATCGGTAGTCTGAGCTGCAGAGCACACAAAGGTACACAGATACTACTTATCTTTATTTATATAGATGGAAAATGAAATCAATAACTTTGCTCGAAATAAGCATAAATACATAGTTTAATCATTCGTACTACAGATATTGATAAGTATTTTGAAACTAACATTGAAAATTTACACCCTCCGAGATCGTAACGCCCCCCCCCTCCCCCCTTGAATTGGAGGCAATGCTCCTACATATATTTAAATAATAATAATAGTAATAAATAAACTCTTTTTTTTTTTTTTTTTTTTTTTTTTATATATATATAAATATTGTTGTTCAGAGTGATTGATTAAAAAGGATCCCCGTTGGGTACATATATCTTATATGAAATTTTGTACCGTGCCGCCATATTAAAATATATATATATATAAAAGAATTGGCAGCATCAACTTGGGAGTAGGGCTGGATTATTTATCAATATATCCCCAAGTATCGATATTTTTTAAATATCCCGATAACAATATTTAAGATTTTGCTAAGACAATATATCCCTTTAACGATATTACCAAATGCGCACCTACCGCGCGATCAACGATATACCGATAAGTACCGTTAAACGCAAACCACGGATTAATAGAATAATGCTTCCGCGCTAGCGCGCATCACGAATGGAACCCGAATGAAACCCGAGCGAAGGAACCACGATCACGAACGAAACCCGAACAAAAAGAGCGCGCAATCCCATCCCTCACTGATAAAAAAAAATATATATATAACTCCACCCCAAACGATCACTCCCCTCCCACAATGCATAACTTCCTCTTCCTTCCTGCGTGCGAAACCCCAAATCTAAAATATCACTGCTTTAATAAGTCCACCGCATAAAAAAAAAAATAAAAAAATAAAAAAAAATGTCCTCATTTCCATGAGAAAAAAGAGGACAGTCTTTAAAAATGAGGACATTTCTGAGGACATACAATTTCATAAAATATAGCGTAAAAATATTTTATATTAACGCCACTTGCTGCCATTAATCGTCACTATGATGAATTTCTGCTACTTATAAACCACGGAGTAATATTAATAGGAGTTGAAGGTCCAATGGGAGAAAGCTACGAAACTGTGATCTAAATTTTTGGTAAATATTGAGGGCGCCACTTGTCATTCCTCCCTACTTCGGCGCGGATATACTGTTGTTTTCAATAGAATTTTGCTCTGAAGTACATTTAAATTTTTTTATTTTAAGCAATTTAATTTCTTTGTAAGTTCTTAAAACTGCATAAGTCAGATGTTTCAAATAAATGCTTCGTTCCTAGTTGTAAAACAGGCTATGATATTGGTAAGAAAAAAAAAAAAAAAAAAAAAAAAAAAAAAGCCCCAGGAGAGAAATAATGTCCGAGTTCGTGTTTTCTGCACCTAAAGTAAGTTTATCTTTTTTCTTTACAAAATTTCATCCATTCTCCTTCCTCCCAATTGTCTGTTTTAGCTAGCTTCGGTTCATAAGAATCGTCATTTTTTAAAAGCTTTCTTTCAAAGTAAAATTAGTATAAAATGGCTCTTAAAAAAAACATGTTGGTTAGAATACTCTATTTAATGAAATTTGCTTTCAATCGAAATTTTTTCAGCTTCATATTATTTTTAAAAAAATAATTAAAACGAGACATTTCCCCATTGAATAACATTGCGGAAGCTGGAGAGAAGGAAGGGTTGCACGCTGGCGCCATCTGTAAACATTAGAAAACAACATCACAAAATTTCAGCGTTACCTTCTTCTCCTGTCTTTTTACTCCGTGTTATAAACTTATACGATAAACATTATCATAAACTCGTACACATGATACTTCTCTTTCTATTTTCTATAATATAATGGCATGCTATGCTGTTAAATTTAATTTCTGATATGTGGTTGACACGAAAGTACTAAACTATTTTATATCTCATTCTATTAATACTTTTATAAACTGTTTTAATACAATTGTTACTGTTTCATAGACCAAGATTTTAGTATAAACGAAATCATAACTACTTCAGATGGAAGTGATCCAATAAATAACATTTTAAAAGGAAAAGATAATCTGAAGAATGTCAAATCTGGCTAGGCTAGGAATAAGAATTGATCTACAAACTGAGTTATTATAATGACCTTCGAGTAGCACTATTTACTCACTTGAGAGCAAAAAATCATGAGAAGTTAGCAAGGTAATCTGTGTTCAGCTCCTATCCGCGTTTGTAATGATCGATAGATGGCGCTTTTTCAGCTTTTGTTGTTAGTAAATATAATAGCCACGTCTATTTATTATTGTTCTTTTTGTGTTACTACTTAATATTCGTGCTATAATTTCTCCGTCATTGCATCATGGAAAATTGATTGCTTTTGGAAAAAATATTTCAGTTTATTCAAAGTTCGATCGGAAGTAGGTGTTTTACTGAAACTGAACAAATATTAGTTTCAAATCATCTGATTAATTCTTTACTTCCATTAGCCGAAGCAACTGAAATTTTAAATTTGTCATTTGGAAATAAATGGAAGCTTAATTCTGGATTTTTTTATCCTTTGGAGTTACACTGTAACACACAACAGTATGTGTTATCTTTTTTACCGGATTTATTCAATAAGGAAAGGGCATGTTTACAAACAAACGCTCCGTCAATCAATCTTTGCCACTCTCGAGTGGCAAAAGATCAACTTGTATTGGTGGAAATGCCAATGTTATGCCACTTTACCTATAACTTGACTGTGAGTGACGTCACGTGCCCTTTCCTTATAAGTATATTTGAAACAAAACATCAGCAAGCAATAGTGTCTCGACGAAAGCCGAAAGCTATTCATGTTAATTGTAATTTCACCTTAGCCCACCAGAGGGCGAGCATTTCATTACAATCGCGGATCCCTGATTAGCAGTTAGTTTTCAATCTTGCTAAAAAATGTTTTCCATTTAAAATGTTATTTAAATTTAGTTAGTTATAAAATCTAATTAGCAATAAAATAACTTTCAGCTTCATGCTAAATTTTTATTATTTTTTTTTAATGCAAATTTAGTTTTTTTTTTAAATCTTTATATTCTAATGTATAATGTTGCAAAGACTAAAATCTCTCAATATAAAAATATATTCTGTGTAATAGGGTTGGATCAGATAGGTTTTTACATCGCACAAGTGCTGCGCAATGGGCAATTGGCGACGGTCTGGGACTTACCCTAAGAGGTGGCCCAGAGACATGCCATCACAATATGTAATGAATCAGGAAATAGTTATTTTTTTACGTTGTGTTGAGTTGTAGAAAAAATATTGCAAATTAACAAGGTCAGCAGCATCTCTAATGTTGAAATTTTAAGAAAGGAGGAAATTACTGAAAAATGAAGACAAATGAGGATATGAGAACTTCTGAAAGCGACTGAGGACTGTCCTCAGAAAATGAGGACATCTGGTCACCCTAGTGTATATTCACTCCGGGAAAGACATCCACAAGAGAGTAATATGGCCGTCTTTCCCCGAGTGAAAAAGGCATAACTTTTTCGCCCTCGCTGATCAATCTATGTCTTATTACTATATCTACGGTTAAAATACAGAAATGCATAATTGAGGAAAATAATATTTTTTTTTTTTTTTGCTGGAAAATATTCTAAAATTAAAAATTTTTTGTGTTTATTTTTTTAAAATAATTTTCGTGCATATGTACCCAA
Organism: Salticus scenicus; assembly: GCA_963930645.1. NCBI lineage: Eukaryota > Metazoa > Arthropoda > Arachnida > Araneae > Salticidae > Salticus > Salticus scenicus. The sequence continues at coordinate 203,939,871 of OZ005658.1, read as the reverse complement.
CTATGCAGAATCCGCGTTTGTAATGATCGATAGATGGCGCTTTTTCAGTTTTTGTTGTTAGTAAATATTATAGCCACGTGTATTCATTATTGTTATTTGTTCTTTTTGTTATTCTACTTAATATTCGTACTATAATTTCTCCGCCATTACATCATGGAAAATTGATTGCTTTTGAAAAAAAATAATTCAGTTTATTCAAAGTTCGATCGGAAGTAGATTTTTAACTGAAGTTGAAGAAATATTAGCTTCAAGTCATCTGATTAATTCTTTACTTCCATTAGCCGAAGCAACTGAAATTTTAAATGCGTCATTTGGAAATAAATGGAAGCTTATTCTGGATTTCTTGGTCCTTTGGAGTTACACTGGAGCACATAACAGTATGTGTTATCTTTTTTACCGGATTTATTCATTTTTATTCAATAAATATATGTGAAACTAAACATCGGCATGCAATGCCGGCTTAATGAAAGCTGAATTAAAGCATGTTTATTGTAATTTCACCTTAGCCCACCAGAGGGCGAGCATTTCATTACGATAGCGGATAGGGAAATATAGATACGCATCTATCTTTTTATTATTATTATTATTCATAGTTAAATTACATTTTTAATTAATGAATTAAATTCTTCTTTAATTAATTTAATTTTGTAATATTTATAGTTAATTTCAAACTAAGCCTACAGATGGCAGCACTGATTTTGATCAAATAAAAGGATCGGTTCAGCCTCCGCTTTCGACCGGTCGTGGATCAAATGATTCAGGTTTCAGTGCGATCGGTCGAATTGATCCAGAGGCTGGACAACCCCATGCCCATGGTTGTGTAAAAGATAATTTGAAATTGGCAACAGTACAGCGTGAGCAGTGAGCATATCTCACGTCACGGATCAAACCGTATGTTTATTTCATATCGCTCGCTACCCTTTTACATTTTTTTGGTTGTATTGTGTTAAAAAAGTTTTTATTTTCTCAATGTTTTCGAGATGATGCATGGTATCTTTTTTCATGCAGTTAAGTTTTACTAAAATGTAGGTATTGAAACTCCTAACCCGCTAGTACACGGGTTTGAGTAGACCCATTTTATTTACTAGAATGCAATGTAAGCAAAACATTTTATATATTCTGTGAAAGGAAAATTATAAAATTTTTACAGACAAAAGAGGGAAAGTTATGTAACAGTTTTTTTTTGTCAGTCGTTTAAATGTCTTAGCAAGTCAATGTTTCATTGAACCAGTTATAGGTAATTAATCAGTAGAAATAATTCTGGAAACACAAAGGAATTTGAATTTTTTGAGAAGCAGCAAAAGAACTCAATTTTTCTGCCTGTATCGTGAATATATTACATTTGTAATTATATGTAATATTTGTTGTTAAATTCATAGAATTTTAAATAAATTACCCCCCCCCATTATTTTTTTAAAAACGTGACTTATAAAAATGGCTTGTTAATTTGTTTTATTCATTTTTTTTTTTTTTTTTTTTTTTAAACTGTGTTATCCGAATGATATAGAAATGGGAAAGCTTTTCATAAGGGTATTGTATTAAGGATTGGAAATAAAAGGGATTCGTCTTACGTTGAAGGTGTAAAAATTACATAATATCAAACTGGCATATATATCTTCACTAATTGATACTATATTATGTAATTAGGGTTATACTGTGCTGTCCTCTAAAAAAACCCATTTTTTACATTTTTCTAAATAAAAACCTTTAAAATGGTTACAAAGAAGCGAAATGCAAGTATAATTTCAGAGCATGTGTGTCTGATATTTTAATGTTGAGTAAAATTTATTTCATCACTAAATTCTAAAATAGCAACCAATTTTGTAAGGAATTAAAACCCCACTTACACACATGCGCACACACACACACACACATATATATATATATAAAATTGTAACCTAAAAAAAACCCATATAATGAAAATACTTTGAAAGAAAGAAATAAGATGTTAGACAATGTATTTATTATTACAAATGCTTTATTTTTGAGTCATTCCATTTTAAATCAACAAATGGGGTGTGCAACACCATTTTTGATTTTGATGACAATTTGCACATGCTTTCCCCATACCTTTTAAACCACAAAAATATATTTATTTTATTTCAAAAAAATTTCCCCTTCGATATGTAGGCTATTTTTGTCGTTGCCAACAGCGAAAATTGGATATTTTGATGCTTTGCGTTATGAACTATAACTTTTTTTCTATAAAAGCTAGCAAGCTCAACTATAGCTCATTGGAAAGCTAAAAAAAAGATCTTTTTCCATATGGTATCAATAAATTTGAGATTTAAAAACAAAGGTTATTTTTTCAAGGTCAAAGTTTGTGATGCAAAATTAATTTTTTGCCACTTTTGAAAATTAAAAAACCTATGAAGGGCTTGGAATAACAAGCCCTCTTTTTTTTCTTATATACATATATAAGGTTGCTTATTGTATTAAAAAGTTTGGCTTGTTACTCTGCCCCCTTCACAAGATACAACCCCCCAAAGTTGCAAATTTTCTAAAAAATCCAATTTTCAATGCTAAAAAAATGCATGTGGGGGGCAAGGTAGATTTTTTTTTACTTGTGTGATTTTAAGTACTTCTTACCATCTTTCAAACAAAAAAAAAGTTACTTTGTTATTCAAAGGCGTTTGGCAGCTATAAGGGTCTAAATTTTCAAATAATTATACTGAAACAACGCAATTATTTTCATACTTCTTAATCTTAGGTGTTAGTGAAAAGTTATTTTTTACTTAATTGTTAGTTTTAAATGGTGAAAACAACTAAAAAGACTAAGAAGAGTTGTCAAAGAACACATTTAAACTTTGATAAGCTAATTTAAGGTTTCTAACATCTTGGTATATAGACAGGGTTCCCACTCTTAAGAGGAAAAAAAATTCAAGGACTTTTCAAGTACTTTTCAAGGACTATTTGAAATTTTTCAAGGACTATGGGGGGAATAGTCGAAGCATATACACAAAACTAAAGTAACTAATTTCATTAGTACAATTATTAATTTTTTTTAAATAATCATAATAATTTTCCTTGTTTACACAATATATTTTTGACTGATTGACCAAATTAACTTTTACAAGATTCAAAAAATGATTAGCTCAGGATTTGAAATTAGGATCATTATCAGGGTTGGCTAACATTAGAATGTTGCCAAATTCCCTGACATACGGTGTTAATTCCCCACTAAAATACACAAAATTAACACACATTTCAGTTATTTACAATAACAAGTTTAAGACATACACTGAAACTAGTATATGCAAAAGTAAGGCAATGAAATGGGATACTAGAATTCTTATGACAAAATCATTATGTTAGATATTATATTAATAAATATATTTATTATGCTTCTATTAATCTGTTTAAAAAAAAAAAAAAAAAAAAAAACATCCCCCCCACAATAAAAAAAAAAGTGAATTACATATGAGAATGAAAAATTTCATACCTGTTGTAAGATAAAAAATATTTTGATTTCTTCATTATTAAATGAAATTCAACTGCTTCATATATCAATAGTCACAATATTAGATTCTAAAAATTAAAATAAAATCTTTACAAAGAGTACTCAGAAAGAATCTTACCAATTAAGATTGACAGAATACACTTTATTATTTAATTTAAAACAACTCTGATTACAATTTAATTAGTCATACAATTTACTTTTTCTTGCTGTTTAAGATTTCATTTATTTGAGAATCAATGTCTTTTATCTCTTGTGTTTTTTGTTTTACAGTCCTCCTAAAACTATTGGATTGTACAATAAATTGAATATTTCCAGTTTTTTCTGCCTTCTCAGATAATTTATCAGCAGATTCTTGTAAATCAAGAATACTTTTTTCTAGACGAGTTTTTTTACATTTCAAATCTTGCAACTCATCGGAATTTTTTCTTTTTCGCACTTCTTCTATGTCTTCTTTCTTTTTCTCTTCCAAATACGCCATATATTTTTGCCTTGCACTTGAGACTGATAAACGAAGTTCTTTAGTAATCAAAATATTCTCTAAACCACCAGAAACTTTTATTTGATCAATAACAAGCCTTTTTGAGATGAAAGATTTTTCATGAAGATTTTCTACTTCAATTTGCTTGTTGATAGAAAACCCTCGTTCCACACTTGCTTGACCATGAGATAAAATTAACAGTTTTTTAATTATTTGCCAAATATTTTCATATCTTTTAGCACTAAAATAGCTATAAAAAAAATTATCAAGTCTTGTTACAGAAGGATCAAATGCCTCGCAATCTGTAGAATTTTCAATTATATCGGATAAAAATTCCTGGAATTCTATAAGTGCGGCATCACAACATTTTTCATCTACTTTTTGGGCATCAACTAATATTGATAAGATGTTTTTCATTTTAGTAAAACATCCATGACTGTCAGAAATCATTTTCTTCGGATCTAAACAAGAGATGTTTCTTACCAGAGCATACTGAATTGGTGTTTTGGTCACAATATTTTCCACTAATTTGTAGATTAATCTTTGGCAATCCCGTTTTAAATCCATGACTTGTTTTTCTGTAACTGCGCTTCTTTTTTTTATTTCTTTTAACTCTTTATTTCCTATAAAACCTAAACTTGTTACACTAGCATCGGAATAAGAACTTTTATCTGAAAAATCAAAAACAGAAAGCTTATGACAAGTTTTTAAATTGCTCAGTTCTTCCTTCTTCATAACATTAAATGTTATTAAACAATCTAGGACAAGTTTTTTTAAGTCATTTGCCAGAAATGGCAATAATGGAGAGTCACTTTGATATTTAATCAAAAATGGCTGTAAAATTTTAATAATTGATAGGACATTTAATTTTACCGGCATTAAAATATCATGGCATGCTCGAGAAATTACATCATATGATTTGCATGTGGGCCTGGGTAATTTTTCTCGTTCGATAAGATAAACGAATTCCTTTAAATCCTCCCATATCTCTAATGCCCTTTCAGTGGCAGGACCATTTTCCAGCCATCTATGACGACAAAAATGTTTTGGAATTTTTCCTGTTTTTGATGATTTTAAATAATCTTCCCGCCTTGCTGGAGAATCCTTGAATAATGAATAAAGACTTATCAGAAAAGTGTCAATATCCCAGTTAGTGATATTTGCTGCATTTTTAATTGCATTGTGGACTGTGTGAATACTGCAGCTTCCAATATTCAGCAATTTGGTATTATTTTCTTTTTCTATATCTCTCTGCAGCATGTTAAATAGCTTCCAGTTGACAGCTGGTCCATCCATGGACAAATTAAACAATTTTGCTAAATTTATTCTTTCAACTGCTTTTTTAATAGCGCATAACATTATGTCAGCTGTAGAATGGCCAAGAAATAAGGAGTCAAAATAACGTGTCCTTACCTGATTTTCATGTTCATCCCAGTATCTAACATGTAAATCTAATTGCTTATTTTGTGTAGTATGATTCAAACTTTCATCAAATAACAAACAATACTCTTGGGTTTCATCTAAGCACTTAAATATAGCCGATTTAAAGTAAGGTGCAAGCCCAAAACACACTATATAGGCACATTTAGTAGCACAACAGGAAAATTGTTTTGCTATATCGCTGTCAGAAAAAAGAGTTTTAAAAAAAGAAGATATTCCTTCACAAGAGTTAAAAGAATAATTGCTATCAACACATTTTAACACCCATCTAATTTCTGCATCTAAAACATCATTCCTCGACACATAAGAAGCCAGTGTTGATGATTCTGTAGTAGGTACACTTGTTCTACTTGAATTTTCAGTTGTTGCACCTGCAAAGAAACTCTTCATATGCATTGGGCTCTTATTTTTTGCATCCAAGAGGGTCTGATGTTTTTTTCCTAGGAAAAAAAAAAAAAAAAAAAACCTCATATCTTTGTTACAAATAAAAATACTAAGCACAACAAGAGATTCTTTAACATATTTTTAGTGTTAACTTTTTCTCCCTTAACACTAGCCAAAACCCATTATTCCAGGAGTGCAGAAAGTGTTCAGACCTTTGTAATTTCCCCCCCAAAACACATCTCCCTACAATGCAAAAATCTAACAGCTTTACTATAAGGCACCCATTGCTATTGCCAATGTACAGCTCACTGGATGAGTCGATACTGTGAATTGCATCATGAATCGATACTCGATTATAAAACATTATAAAGACATTTTAATAAAGTAAATTATTGTTTCACTCTGATGCTTGTTTAGAAATTCACTGAAATAAATTTAGCATATTTAGGATTAATAAAATAAAATAAACATTTAAAACAGTAATTAATAGAAATTTGAGGTACTTCACTACAAAAAAAATAAAAAATAAATAAATATATTTATATATCGGACAGCTTTCAAACTTTAGCACATAAAATTCAGTGTTATGAATTATATATAACTTGAAGATTTTCCACAAATTTTCAAAATTACATCGTTGCATGAATCTGAAAATGTATGAAAATGAAAATTTGTCACTGGATACCCTTAATTCGTAGCGCAGGAATCAGAAAATGCATACAAATTTGTACCACAGCAGTCAGTATTCAAATATAAAAAAAAAAGACACTAAACACCCCTAATGCATGTATTGGAAAATGCATGAAAATCTGTACTGCATCAAATACTACCATGCACTATTTTTTCTCTAAATAATTCCATTCATTTAAAAAATAATAATAAAATACACTCGAAAAAATATTTAAATCTCAAAAACACATACAAAAAAAAAAGGAAGTTATTCAGCTGGGCTGCATTACGATAAACTTACATGAATGGTCAGTACAAAAAGAAAAAAAAAGTTCCTAGATGGTTAATCAAAGTTCAGATACATTAAAAAGTGTCGATACAGTGAATCGCATAATAGCATCACAAATCGCCAATGGGTGCCTTATAGTAAAGATTAGCCCTTATTTTGTTATACAACGCCATTTATTCTATCTAATAAGTTTTTAGGAGAATAAGTATTATACACTGTAACAAAAACAAAGCAAGAAAAAAAAAAAAAAACTGCCAGTTAATATTAAACATTGCAAAGTAGCAAATTGTTATTATAACTTATATTTTTATTTTCTCTGAAGAAAGTATTAAAAATTTCAACAGTCAGTTAAAATTTCCCCTGAACCTCGTTCGGACACATTCTGCACCTATGTATTATAATAGGGGAAATTTAATTTTCTTAAATACTCATTACCTTATGCATTTTTTAAAATTCCGTTTTCACATTTAGAAAATTCACATGATAAATTAGCACTCATTCTTCAAAAATCTATTTTTCAAAAAAAAAAAAAAAATAAATAAATAATAATAATAATAATTGTGGAAACAAATTTCCCCATAGAATTACATGGGCTTTGACTGTCAGGGAAAGTGAGAAGACTCTGCTATATTATCTTATACAAATTAATGCAGTATGATTTTATTACTATTTATCAAAATTAAGGCATGAAAATGCAAATTGGCCTAAAAAGCTGAACTTGTGCATAATATAAAATTATAGCAACATAACTTATGTACGTGTATATGTGGCATACTTTATATATTTATTTTTAAATGAGATTATGCATATTAAATAATAATTAAAAAATATAAAAGAACATCAAATCATTCCTACCTAGAAGAAATGTTTAAGAATAAGTTTGAATAATTTTAAATGTACTTAATTAAATGTATAATGAATTTATACACAATACTTTCTTCTAAAAATTTTAAAAGACTTCTTTTATACATGCATATATGAATTTTAAAAAATATTATGAACTATTTTTAAAGAATATTTTTTGCAGCTATTTTTGCTATTTTTTGCAGCATCATTATGTTGGGTAAAAATTTAACACAATTTGAAATTTTAAAAAAATTAAAAGATAGTGTTTTTTAAGAAATCTGAAAAAAAAAAAAAAGTATGTTTTTGGTTATATTAAAAAGCTAGGCGTCATGTCAAAATAATGCCTGGATTAAATTTTTGGGTGTCCAAATTAAAAATCTAGGTGCCATTTATAATTAAATATGTATATTTAAAATAATAATAATAATAAAGCATCAACTTGTAATAATATATGCTAGATTATATAAAAAATATTTATGTAATGAATGTAATTAAGAATGTAAATATTTAATTGAGGAAAAATATAAATAGATTCATTAACTTCAGCAATAAAGTCTAAAAATAATTACGTACATGAGAAATATTGAATATTTCTATTGCTTTATTTTTTTTTTTAGAATTGATCACTGATCACTATCCAGAGATGGGGGGAAAGGGGGGATAAAAAAATAATTACAGAGTAAAAAATATTAATTTTTTTCAATTCTACTTCTAGAATCTAATAAAGCAAATTTAAAATGAATATTATTATTTATGTTGCAGATGGATAAAGATTGGGAGACAAAAGACTTCTGCAGAACATTTGATTGCCAATTGTTAGTTGGAAATAAAGGAAAGAGGGGGGGGTAAAAAATAACTACACGAGCAAGAAATATTTAACAATTCTATTTCTTTCTAGGTTCTAGAAACTCATGAAGCAAGTTTGAAATTAATATTGACATTTATGTTGTGGATGGAGGAAGATTGGGAATCGGGAGCTTTCGTAAAACATTCGATCGCCGATTGTTCAATGGGGTTTCTTTTTATTATTAAACGAATGATATCCGCGCTTTTTTTAAAAATGGAAAAAATTTTGAAAATATTAATATTTTTTGGTAGAGTTTTGGCAACTATACCCTACTAATTCATAAAATGCCTTTTTTTTTTTTTTTTTTTTTAAGGAGTAATTGACAAACGCGATTTTTTTTTTTTTTTTTAAGACTGATGGAATCATTTTGCCATTACTGACAAAAATTTAGTTAAATTAAGGAAAAAAGGAAAATCTGCCGCAAATTGAAAAATTTGGGCTTTGTTTTACGCTAATATTCTTAAAACATGCGATTATTCCACTATAAATTAATATCATTAGGTTCTTTTTATTTTTCCAATCTACAGCCAAATTACGCAACATTCCTGCGACTAATCATCAAAACAGACAATTATTTTACCACAAACATTTACTAAAAGCAATTTTTATTTAAATACCATATTACAAAAAAAAAAAAAAATGTGCCGCATAGCGAAATACAGGATTATTTTGCAGCTAATTAATGACACTTACATTTTTAATAATAGCCAATTATTAGTTAATTATAATTATTAGTTACAGATAAATAATAATAGTAAGCAAAAATTCAACTTACCAAGCATGTGCGATTTCAAAGCTGATTCTCCCATTTGAGAAATATCCAAATCTTTCTGGCATAATGAACATCGGGCTTTATGCTTGTCCGGTGTTGAAAGTAACCATGCACAATAAACATCGGTTTTTAACCACAAATTATTAAAAACACATTTGCCCATATTTTTATAAATAACAGCAGCCGTTAAAAAAAAAAAGATTTAGCGACCACCGTCCCTCATTTCCATACACAAACACAAAACGTGACGACAACACGACGAAATGATTAGCGAACAGCGTGTAGATGTAGTACAGAAAGATGTGTTGCCATTCGTACGCCTATTTCACTCATAAAGAGGAAGGGGAAACCATGGTATCAAAGCTAAACTAGATCCGATGAGTGCACAACGGCGCGTGCGTGTGAAGATAGAGATAGTTTAGCCTTGATCGAACTTATGCTAAGGCCGTTCGCCGGAGGAGAAAATTCAAGGATTTTCAAGGACTTTAAGCAAAATTCAAGTACTTTCAAGGGCCCTTGAAAAAAAAAATGAAATTCAAGTACTTCTTAAGGACTTTCAAGGACCGTGGGAACCCTGATAGAATTTAACTTACCTCTCAAAACATGCAAAACTTTTTTGTTCAGTGGTTTATTGTCTCATAGAGAAGAGTTGACAAATGTTCACTCATCACAGGTGTGATATTATGACCTCTTCCCTGTGCTGACCATAGTTCTGACCAGGGTTCCCACTCTTAAGAGGAAAAAAAATTCAAGGACTTTTCAAGTACTTTTCAAGGACTATTTGAAATTTTTCAAGGACTATGGGGGGAATAGTCGAAGCATATACACAAAACTAAAGTAACTAATTTCATTAGTACAATTATTAATTTTTTTTAAATAATCATAATAATTTTCCTTGTTTACACAATATATTTTTGACCGATTGACCAAATTAACTTTTACAAGATTCAAAAAATGATTAGCTCAGGATTTGAAATTAGGATCATTATGAGGGTTGGCTAACATTAGAATGTTGCCAAATTCCCTGACTTACGGTGTTTATTCCCCACTAAAATACACAAAATTAACACACATTTCAGTTATTTACAATAACAAGTTTAAGACATACACTGAAACTAGTATATGCAAAAGTAAGGCAATGAAATGGGATACTAGAATTCTTATGACAAAATCATTATGTTAGATATTATATTAATAAATATATTTATTATGCTTCTATTAATCTGTTAAAAAAAAAAAAAAAAAAACATCCCCCCCACAATAAAAAAAGTGAATTCCATAAGAGAATGAAAAATTTCATACCTGTTGTAAGATATAAAATATTTTGATTTCTTCATTATTAAATGAAATTCAACTGCTTCATATATCAATAGTCACAATATTAGATTCTAAAAATTAAAATAAAATCTTTACAAAGAGTACTCAGAAAGAATCTTACCAATTAAGATTGACAGAATACACTTTATTATTTAATTTAAAACAACTCTGATTACAATTTAATTAGTCATACAATTTACTTTTTCTTGCTGTTTAAGATTTCATTTATTTGAGAATCAATGTCTTTTATCTCTTGTGTTTTTTGTTTTACAGTCCTCCTAAAACTATTGGATTGTACAATAAATTGAATATTTCCAGTTTTTTCTGCCTTCTCAGATAATTTATCAGCAGATTCTTGTAAATCAAGAATACTTTTTTCTAGACGAGTTTTTTTACATTTCAAATCTTGCAACTCATCGGAATTTTTTCTTTTTCGCACTTCTTCTATGTCTTCTTTCTTTTTCTCTTCCAAATACGCCATATATTTTTGCCTTGCACTTGAGACTGATAAACGAAGTTCTTTAGTAATCAAAATATTCTCTAAACCACCAGAAACTTTTATTTGATCAATAACAAGCCTTTTTGAGATGAAAGATTTTTCATGAAGATTTTCTACTTCAATTTGCTTGTTGATAGAAAACCCTCGTTCCACACTTGCTTGACCATGAGATAAAATTAACAGTTTTTTAATTATTTGCCAAATATTTTCATATCTTTTAGCACTAAAATAGCTATAAAAAAAATTATCAAGTCTTGTTACAGAAGGATCAAATGCCTCGCAATCTGTAGAATTTTCAATTATATCGGATAAAAATTCCTGGAATTCTATAAGTGCGGCATCACAACATTTTTCATCTACTTTTTGGGCATCAACTAATATTGATAAGATGTTTTTCATTTTAGTAAAACATCCATGACTGTCAGAAATCATTTTCTTCGGATCTAAACAAGAGATGTTTCTTACCAGAGCATACTGAATTGGTGTTTTGGTCACAATATTTTCCACTAATTTGTAGATTAATCTTTGGCAATCCCGTTTTAAATCCATGACTTGTTTTTCTGTAACTGAGCTTCTTTTTTTTATTTCTTTTAACTCTTTATTTCCTATAAAACCTAAACTTGTTACACTAGCATCGGAATAAGAACTTTTATCTGAAAAATCAAAAACAGAAAGCTTATGACAAGTTTTTAAATTGCTCAGTTCTTCCTTCTTCATAACATTAAATGTTATTAAACAATCTAGGACAAGTTTTTTTAAGTCATTTGCCAGAAATGGCAATAATGGAGAGTCACTTTGATATTTAATCAAAAATGGCTGTAAAATTTTAATAATTGATAGAAAGACATTTAATTTTACCGGCATTAAAATATCATGGCATGCTCGAGAAATTACATCATATGATTTGCATGTGGGCCTGGGTAATTTTTCTCGTTCGATAAGATAAACGAATTCCTTTAAATCCTCCCATATCTCTAATGCCCTTTCAGTGGCAGGACCATTTTCCAGCCATCTATGACGACAAAAATGTTTTGGAATTTTTCCTGTTTTTGATGATTTTAAATAATCTTCCCGCCTTGCTGGAGAATCCTTGAATAATGAATAAAGACTTATCAGAAAAGTGTCAATATCCCAGTTAGTGATATTTGCTGCATTTTTAATTGCATTGTGGACTGTGTGAATACTGCAGCTTCCAATATTCAGCAATTTGGTATTATTTTCTTTTTCTATATCTCTCTGCAGCATGTTAAATAGCTTCCAGTTGACAGCTGGTCCATCCATGGACAAATTAAACAATTTTGCTAAATTTATTCTTTCAACTGCTTTTTTAATAGCGCATAACATTATGTCAGCTGTAGAATGGCCAAGAAATAAGGAGTCAAAATAACGTGTCCTTACCTGATTTTCATGTTCATCCCAGTATCTAACATGTAAATCTAATTGCTTATTTTGTGTAGTATGATTCAAACTCTCATCAAATAACAAACAATACTCTTGGGTTTCATCTAAGCACTTAAATATAGCTGATTTAAAGTAAGGTGCAAGCCCAAAACACACTATATAGGCACATTTAGTAGCACAACAGGAAAATTGTTTTGCTATATCGCTGTCAGAAAAAAGAGTTTTAAAAAAAGAAGATATTCCTTCACAAGAGTTAAAAGAATAATTGCTATCAACACATTTTAACACCCATCTAATTTCTGCATCTAAAACATCATTCCTCGACACATAAGAAGCCAGTGTTGATGATTCTGTAGTAGGTACACTTATTCTACTTGAATTTTCAGTTGTTGCACCTGCAAAGAAACTCTTCATATGCATTGGACTCTTATTTTTTGCATCCAAGAGGGTCTGATGTTTTTTTCCTAGGAAAAAAAAAAAAAAACTCATATCTTTGTTACAAATAAAAATACTAAGCACAACAAGAGATTCTTTAACATATTTTTAGTGTTAACTTTTTCTCCCTTAACACTAGCCAAAACCCATTATTCCAGGAGTGCAGAAAGTGTTCAGACCTTTGTAATTTCCCCCCAAAACACATCTCCCTACAATGCAAAAATCTAACAGCTTTACTATAAGGCACCCATTGCTATTGCCAATGTACAGCTCACTGGATGAGTCGATACTGCGAATTGCATCATGAATCGATACTCTGAATCATTACAAAACATTATAAAGACATTTTAATAAAGTAAATTATTGTTTCACTCTGATGCTTGTTTTGAAATTCACTGAAATAAATTTAGCATATTTAGGATTAATAAAATAAAATAAACATTTAAAACAGTAATTAATAGAAATTTGAGCTACTTCACTACAAAAAAATAAAAAATAAATAAATATATTTATATATCGGACAGCTTTCAAGCTTTAGCACATAAAATTCAGTGTTATGAATTATATATAACTTGAAGATTTTCCACAAATTTTCAAAATTACATCGTTGCATGAATCTGAAAATGTATGAAAATGAAAATCTGTCACTGGATACCCTTAATTCGTAGCGCAGGAATCAGAAAATGCATACAAATTTGTACCACAGCAGTCAGTATTCCAATATAAAAAAAAAAAAGACACTAAACACCCCTAATGCATGTATTGGAAAATGCATGAAAATCTGTACTGCATCAAATACTACCATGCACTATTTTTTCTCTAAATAATTCCATTCATTTAAAAAATAATAATAAAATACACTCGAAAAAATATTAATCTCAAAAACACATACAAAAAAAAAGGAAGTTATTCAGCTGGGCTGCATTACGATAAACTTACATGAATGGTCAGTACAAAAAGAAAAAAAAAAGTTCCTAGATGGTTAATCAAAGTTCAGATACATTAAAAAGTGTCGATACAGTGAATCACATAATAGCATCACAAATCGCCAATGGGTGCCTTATAGTAAAGATTAGCCCTTATTTTGTTATACAACGCCATTTATTCTATCTAATAAGTTTTTAGGAGAATAAGTATTATACACTGTAACAAAAACAAAGCAAAAAAAAAAAAAAAAACTGCCAGTTAATATTAAACATTGCAAAGTAGCAAATTGTTATTATAACTTATATTTTTATTTTCTCTGAAGAAAGTATTAAAAATTTCAACAGTCAGTTAAAATTTCCCCTGAACCTCGTTCGGACACATTCTGCACCTATGTATTATAATAGGGGAAATTTAATTTTCTTAAATACTCATTACCTTATGTATTTTTTAAAATTCCGTTTTCACATTTAGAAAATTCACATGATAAATTAGCACTCATTCTTCAAAAATCTATTTTTCAAAAAAAAAAAAAAATAAATAAATAAAAAATAATAATAATAATTGTGGAAACAAATTTCCCCATAGAATTACATGGGCTTTGACTGTCAGGGAAAGTGAGAAGACTCTGCTATATTACCTTATACAAATTAATGCAGTGTGATTTTTTTTTATTACTATTTATCAAAATTCAGGCATGAAAATGCAAATTGGCCTAAAAAGCTGAACTTGTGCATAATATAAAATTATAGCAACATAACTTATGTACGTGTATATGTGGCATACTTTATATATTTATTTTTAAATGAGATTATGCATATTAAATAAAATAATAATTAAAAAATATAAAAGAACATCAAATCATTCCTACCTAGAAGAAATGTTTAAGAATAAGTTTGAATAATTTTAAATGTACTTAATTAAATGTATAATGAATTTATACACAATACTTTCTTCTAAAAATTTAAAAGACTTCTTTTATACATGCATATATGAATTTCAAAAAATATTATGAACTATTTTTAAAGAATACTTCCTAAAAAAATTTTTGCAGCATCATTATGTTGGGTAAAAATTTAACACAATTTGAAATTTTAAAAAAATTAAAAGATAGTGTTTTTTAAGAAATCTGAAAAAAAAAAAAAAAAAAAAAAAAAAGTATGTTTTTGGTTATACTAAAAAGCTAGGCGTCATGTCAAAATAATGCCTGGATTAAATTTTTGGGTGTCCAAATTAAAAATCTAGGTGCCATTTATAATTAAATATGTATATTTAAAATAATAATAATAATAAAGCATCAACTTGTAATAATATATGCTAGATTATATAAAAAATATTTATGTAATGAATGTAATTAAGAATGTAAATATTTAATTGAGGAAAAATATATATAGATTCATTAACTTCAGCAATAAAGTCTAAAAATAATTACGTACATGAGAAATATTGAATATTTCTATTGCTTTATTTTTTTTTTTAGAATTGATCACTGATCACTATCCGGAGATGGGGGGAAAGGGGGGGATCAAAAAATAATTACAGAGTAAAAAATATTAATTTTTTTCAATTCTACTTCTAGAATCTAATAAAGCAAATTTAAAATGAATATTATTATTTATGTTGCAGATGGATAAAGATTGGGAGACAAAAGACTTCTGCAGAACATTTGATTGCCAATTGTTAGTTGGAAATAGGGGGGGGTAAAAAATAACTACACGAGCAAGAAATATTGAACAATTCTATTTCTTTCTAGGTTCTAGAATCTCATGAAGCAAGTTTGAAATTAATATTGACATTTATGTTGTGGATGGAGGAAGATTGGGAATCGGGAGCTTTCGTAAAACATTCGATCGCCGATTGTTCAATGGGGTTTCTTTTTATTATTAAACGAACGATATCCGCGCTTTTTTTAAAAATGGAAGAAAATTTTGAAAAATATTAATATTTTTTGGTAGAGTTTTGGCAACTATACCCTACTAATTCATAAAATGCCTTTTTTTTTTTTTTTTTTAAGGAGTAATTGACAAACGCGATTTTTTTTTTTTTTTTTAAGACTGATGGAATCATTTTGCCATTAATGACAAAAATTTAGTTAAATTAAGGAAAAAAGGAAAATCTGCCGCAAATTGAAAAATTTGGGCTTTGTTTTACGCTAATATTCTTAAAACATGCGATTATTCCACTATAAATTAATATCATTAGGTTCTTTTTATTTTTCCAATCTACAGCCAAATTACGCAATATTCCTGCGACTAATCATCAAAACAAACAATTATTTTACCACAAACATTTACTAAAAGCAATTTTTATTTAAATACCATATTACAAAAAAAAATTGTGCCGCATAGCGAAATACAGGATTATTTTGCAGCTAATTAATGACACTTACATTTTTAATAATAGCCAATTATTAGTTAATTATAATTATTAGTTACAGATAAATAATAATAGTAAGCAAAAATTCAACTTACCAAGCATGTGCGATTTCAAAGCTGATTCTCCCATTGGAGAAATATCCAAATCTTTCTGGCATAATGAACATCGGGCTTTATGCTTGTCCGGTGTTGAAAGTAACCATGCACAATAAACATCGGTTTTTAACCACAAATTATTAAAAACACATTTGCCCATATTTTTATAAATAACAGCAGCCGTTAAAAAAAAAAAGATTTAGCGACCACCGTCCCTCATTTCCATACACAAACACAAAACGTGACGACAACACGACGAAATGATTAGCGAACAGCGTGTAGATGTAGTACAGAAAGATGTGTTGCCATTCGTACGCCTATTTCACTCATAAAGAGGAAGGGGAAACCATGGTATCAAAGCTAAACTAGATCCGATGAGTGCACAACGGCGCGTGCGTGTGAAGATAGAGATAGTTTAGCCTTGATCGAACTTGTGCTAAGGCCGTTCGCCGGAGGGGAAAATTCAAGGATTTTCAAGGACTTTAAGCAAAATTCAAGTACTTTCAAGGGCCCTTGAAAAAAAAATGAAATTCAAGTACTTCTTAAGGACTTTCAAGGACCGTGGGAACCCTGGTTCTGACGCAGTCAGGATTTTCAAAATATCTTGAAACCGAACCCAAGTTTGGTTATCATGACTTGATTTTTTAAACGATGTTCCAGGTCCTTTAGGATGAAAAAAGTGGATCCTGTATTCTTCTTCGACATCAAATACCTTTATTTCCACCACTTCTCCTAGCCACCAGTCACCATCATATACGCAACAAACATAATCGGACAACTTTGGTCGGGTTGTTGGTGTGGATAATCTAAGGTTGATAGGTTCGTCTTTGATGACATGAAAGGTTGTAAAATCTAAAGAAAATGATGTACGTCTGGCATGAATGATATTTCTGTTGAGTGGAATGTAGCTGTGGAAAGACCGAGTTTGGGGTAATGATAGTGCTGTTTTATATCTTTCCTCAAGAACTTTTCCTACTGCATTAACATCATCACAGGAAACATAGAAAAACATTACACTATTAATATGTTCAGTGCAGTATTCAAAGACATCTAATGGATTCAAGATTTGATTACTGACCGGTCGTTGCAAACTAGCCTTTTGCACTAGCCTCTTCACTGTTCCTCCAATCCCATCGCAAGGGCCTTTCCCGTGGGATGTAGCAAAAAAATGCCACTCTGCTTTTATCCCAAAGTCTTGTTCATGATGGCTCAAGTTAATGAAGTTTTTCCTGTTTTTGTACTGTGCGGCAGATCCATCTGAAAAATAGAATAATTTTGAAATTAAAGCATGATCTGCCTTCAGTTTTTTAACAAGGATCATTTGAAAGGTGTAGAATGTAGTTGTGTTGTGGTCAAGGAAGTCGCTTACAAAGCAAAAACTTTGAGTTTGAATTTCTCCATCTTTTTCCCAGTAGACAACAAAAGGATGAAGCGTACATTGCACACCTGACCAGTGATAGGTCTGCACCTCGTCTTGAACAACACAAGAGAAATTCTCTGAAAAATCTCCAAGTATCAAAAATTCCCCCTTATCCAGATCTTCTTTCTTTGATTTTAGAAATGCTGCTTGTTTACTGGCAATGAAATGGTGGCTCTTTAGATGCTCAAGTTTTTCACAACACTTAACCAAGAATTCTTGTAAAGGTAGCACACATGATGTCAGTTCACATCTGTCTGTGGACATCCACTGCTTATATGAAACTTGCAAATCCTCAAATTCATCATTTTCCAAGTCAATTTGGGTGCTGTTACTTGGAGAAATCAGTGATAAAATGGCATCCACACCTGGACATGCAGTACATTCCGAAAACATACAATTCTCATTTTCAGTATCACAGACCATAATCTGCAGCAGATCTTTGTAGCTATGATCACTTTTAATCGCTGATAGCATAAGTTTTACATTTTGATGGTACAAACAAACGCACACTGAATGTGTACCAGATGCTCCAGCTAACACACAAAATTTTGTCTAAGATCGGCAAATTTAGATAACCCTACTTTCAAATCAGGATAATTTTCTTTAAAATGTATGTGAAGTTCCTTCAAGTCACATAAAATGAGCCTTTTTTGAAGGTTTGACTTTTCCCCATTCATTCCTCTCACAGAAATACAGTCCTTTTTTCCAGGCATCATGCGACTACAGGCATCTCTCTGATAAAAATCCTCTATAGCCTTTATTGTACTAGAACCAAGAATATTGCTTGGCTTCTTAGGTTCCAGTTTTGGTAAAACTCCTTGTGTTTTAACTAAATCTTTAGTGTTTCGAATTAAATACTGGCTGACTCCAAATTCTGCTTGAATTTTTGCATAGCTCCAAGTTACAGGCAACAAACTTAAAATGTTTACTTTATCCTGCAGACACTCAGCAGTTTTCATTCTCTCTTTAAGGTCTTCTATTAATTTTTCATAATTATCACATATGTGCTTTTGGCAAGAACTATTGTTTTCTTCATGTGAAACAATTGAAAGGTCAAATGATTTATTTAGTTTATTTGTGACACATTCTGTTATCGCTGAAACTTTTCTTTTTAATGTAGATGATTTACGATCGCGCGATAATTTGGCAACTTTCACAGGTGATACTCCAAGGGCACTACATGCTACATTTACAGACTCGACTAAATCACATTCAGGTATGTACATTTCTTCATTATTATCTTTATAGGTTTCAACTCTCTGATTTTGAATTTTATTTAAACATTTAGAGCACAGAGATTTTCCAGGGATAAGATTCAAATTTGTGTTTTTCAAATACAAATCTTTGCTTATGATTCTCAGCGATTTTGTAATCACCTTATTATGTTCCGAAAATGGGTCACAGCAGGAAGTTCCATAAAGGTGAGAAAATTTATCTAAAAACTTTTTTGCATGGTAAGTACAAACAGTTTCAATTGTTTTACATCCAGTTCTCAATTGCAGTAAAGTTTTATCATCATCATTATACTTAGAAATACTCTCTACAGTTGACTGCCTACTATAACTTAAAATGTTACAATTATCTTTCATTAAATTCCTATGGAGCATTTAGAGTTATCCATAATTCATTTACTCTTTATATGCAGAAAAACAAACTTATATTTAAGAATTCTAAAAAATAATTTCTTTTTTTACCTTCAACAAGGACAGTTATTCACCAAAATATTCTGTAAATATGTACAGGTAGGTACTGTTTGCCTAAAGGGAACTGTTCTATACATGTAGGAGCAAGGCTGGACAAGTTGAAATCTGTCTATTCTTGCTTTTAACTGGCAAATAGATTACTATAAATGAGGAAAAGTAGGAATATGATATATTCTTATTTGTGAGGTCAATCTAAGTCCATCAAATAAAAAAAATAATAATAAATGACATGTTTCCAAAAAAAAGTACATGAAAAAATTGGATGGTTTTAGTGTGATTATTTGAAAATTCAGACCCTTATAGCTGCCAAACGCCTCTGAATAACAAAGTAATTTTTTTTTTTGTTTGAAAGATGGTATGAAGTACTTAAAATCACACAAGTAAAAAAAAATTTACCTTGCCCCCCACATGCATTTTTTTAGCATTGAAAATTGGACTTTTTAGAAAATTTGCAACTTCGGGGGGGTCGTATCTTGTGAAGGGGGCAGAGTAACAAGCCAAACTTTTTAATACAATAAGCAACCTTATATATGTATATAAGAAAAAAAAGAGGGCTTGTTATTCCAAGCCCTTCATAGGTTTTTTAATTTTCAAAAGTGGCAAAAAATTAATTTTGCATCGCAAACTTTGACCTTGAAAAAATAACCTTTGTTTTTAAATCTCAAATTTATTGATACCATATGGAAATAGATCTTTTTTTTAGCTTTCCAATGAGCTATAGTTGAGTTTGATAGCTTTGATAGGAAAAAAGTTATAGTTCATAAAGCAAAGCATCAAAATATCTAATTTTTGCTGTTGGCAACGACAAAAATAGCCTTCATATCAAAGGGTAATTTTTTTTTAAATAAAAAAAAAATATATTTTTGTGGTCAAAAAGGTATGGGGAAAGCATATGCAAATTGTCATCAAAATCAAAAATTGTCATGCAACAACTTTTTTGAAAATTTGTTGATTTAAAATGGAATTACCCTTTTACTTTTTCAATTAATTTTAAGCAAAGTAATTTAGCATGCTTAACTTATTTTGAAAAAGTAAAGATAATTGAGAACATGAAAATTATAAAGTTTTACAGTTTACAAAATTCACTCCAGACTTGTTGCTGGTGGCAATACAATTGTTATGATACATCATGTAATGTTTTAAAGTAAAATTTGCGTGCTTTATCAAAATGTACAGCATATAATTTTTCTTTAGCATTCTTCTTCCAATTGGAATCGTCGAGCAAATCTCTAATCTCTTCCAACCTCATCGAGAGATCAGAGCTATGCAGAGAAGACTCATTATCATCAGTGTTATCTTCACAGACCTAGGAGTGGCTAGCTATTTGTCTTTTTTTTTTCACATTTATCTCTTTTGGTCTCTTTTTTTTATTGAATTAGTCCCTTTTCTAGCTTTTTTTTTTTTTTCATGTTTTTTCAATGATATTTTTTCTTTATCTTTACCCATTTTTTCTTAGATTCACTTTCAGATCAGTGCGATCGATTTTAACTCTTAAAGAGGGATTTCACAATTATTATATAGAATGTAAAATAGAGAATAAAAAATAAAATTAGATTCAAGATAAAAGGTTGCACGTTGGGGGCACATCATACATATTTTTTAACTTAAACTCAAAATTGCTATTCTTTTACTTGTGTCACTTTTCTTGTCATGGTATGATATGTTTATTCCTTCACCACATGCAAAGGGCAATGAAATAAGACCGCTTATAATCGGACTGTGGTCCGAATATTCCTTAGGATAATCGGACCTATGTTCGTTAACGCATGCGCAAATACCATCCGTGATCGTGGACCATGAAGGTAGAAAGAGAAGGAGGAATATCTCCTATGGCGTTTCAGAATCAAAACCGGTCCTAAAATTCTTTTCGCCGCATCGTGACGCTAGTATCGGTACCTGCGTCCATTTAACATTGTTTGAATACGAAATATTTATTATTTTGTGTATTAAATTAATATTTTAAGTAATATCAGCTCAAAAATGCTAAAAAATTATTCACAGAAGTTAAGATGCAGACAGGCAAGTCATAAACACTTTTCAATTCCATTAGAAAATATTAAAAAAAAATAAAATGAAATAAATTTAGAATCAGGGGGGAAATTTTATAAAATATTGTTTAACTGATTTTTTATTAACTTTATTATTATTATTATTATTTGCTTGCGTGCATGTGTGTGGAGATAAGTTTTAATAATTATTTAAATTTAATACATTATTTAATTTTAAACATAATTAATTTAATTTAATTTAATTTAAATTAATTTAAAACATATTTAATTTATATTAAACGTAAGTAAACGATTTATTCTCTTATTTAATATATATATATATATATATTTTAAACCCTTAAAATGCTTTTTAAATTACCACAAACTAATAATAATTACTATCAGAAAGCTGTATGAATAAACAATGTAAATTTGAATAATTAAAATCATTTAGAATTGTTTTCCAGAATTGTTTTCCACGATTTTTTCTATTAAAAGGCCACTTTGTAAAAGCCCAATACTTGAAGGTATAGTTGATGTCCTTTTAGAAAGGTTTCGCAGTATTTTATTGCCTAGTAATATATTCTATAAAAAAAAAAAAAAAGTTTTTACTACCTTCCAATAGCCGAGAAGTTTTGCTCTCGAAGCTAAGAGACGAGAAGTGCCGGGTGCGATCCCATGTAGCACTTGTCAATCTAGCCGTTCGGAGTTTTCCGTGGTTTTCTCCTAAATTCACGGATGATAACCACCTAGGAAGACCTCCACCAGAATCCATCTTCCCTTATGCACAAGTCTCTTGTGCAGACAATAGGTCTTAACCTATATACCATACTTGTAATTTTTATCAAAATATTTTCACATTTAAATTAAACATAAATAAATGATTTATTGTCTTATTTAAAATAAATTTTTAAAAAGCTTTCAAAATTATCATACACTAATAATAATAATTATCAGAATGCTATATTGAAAAACAATGTGAATTTGAATAATTAAAATCATTTAGAATTTGTTTCCAGAATTCCGATTTTGTCTATTAACAGGGTTCCCACTGTCCTTGAAAGTCCTTAAGAAGTACTTGAATTTCATTTTCTTTTTCAAGGGCCTTTGAAAGTACTTGAATTTTGTGCAAAGTCCTTGAAAATCCTTGAATTTTCCACTCCAATAGATGCGCTTAGTGCGAATTCTGTCAAGGCTAAACTATCTCCATCTCCACATGCACACGCCATTGTCTAATATAATGATTTTGTCATAAAAATCTTATTTCATTGTCTTGCTTTTGCATATTGTTTCAACTTATTTGTTTTTTTTTGCCAGTCTCATACCTGTTTGATGGACTGGTCATTAATTTTGAGCAGAAAGTGATCAGACCAGGACTCAAACCTAAAAACTTTGGAATAATCTTAATGATTCAAATCTTAAACTAATCGTTTTTTGACTCTTGTAAAAGTTAATTTGGTCAATCCATCAAAAGTGTATTGTGAAAACAGGCAAAGTTATTTTAATTATTAAAAAAATATTACTAATGAAAGTAGTTACTAAAGTTTTGTGTATATGCCTAGCGTTCTGTGATTTTTCCCTAGTCCTTGAAAATTTTCAAATAGGCCGTGAAAAGTACTTGAAAAGTCCTTGAATTTTTTTCTCTATTAAGAGTGGGAACCCTGATTAAGAGATAACCTTTGTAAAGGTCCAATATTTCAAAGCACGGCTGGTGGCCTTCTTAGGAAGGTTTCGCTGTATTTTATTGCCTGCCGATAATTTTTGTGATAATTTTACACGAGCGGTGCTGCTATCGAAGCTAGAAAACGGAAAGTACCGAGTTCGATTCCATGTAGCATATGTCAACCTAACCTTTGTGAGTTTTCCGTGTTTTTCTT
The DNA here is from genome assembly GCA_963930645.1 of Salticus scenicus. Classification (NCBI taxonomy): domain Eukaryota; kingdom Metazoa; phylum Arthropoda; class Arachnida; order Araneae; family Salticidae; genus Salticus; species Salticus scenicus. The sequence continues at coordinate 203,916,651 of OZ005658.1, read as the reverse complement.
CGAAATTCCCATTAGTGCGAGCTTGAACCAAAAAGACCCCACTCAGAAAGCATCTTTCCTTATGCCCAGGTCCCTAGTGCAGCCAACTAGCCTTAACCCGAATACCATACCTGTAATTTGTATCAAAATGCTTTTGCATTTGAATAAAACATAAGTACTTCAAAAACGAATATAAAACTATGATAAGTTCTTGATAATATATATATATATATAATATATTATCAATAACTTATCATAGAAATAATACTGAAATGAAAATAAAACCGAATATGATATAAATAATATTGAAAGTTGAACAATTTGTTCTAGTACGAAAAATGTTTTTTGAAAAACAAAATTATTCTTGAAAAGCTTTTATGATTAAAACAAATTAATATTAATGATTGTCAGAAAGATATATAGAAAAATTATGCAAATTTCAATAGTTAAAATCATTTAGAATTTGTTTTATAAATTAAGATTTTTTGAACCTATATTAAAAGGCCTCTGTATAGGTACAATATATAAAGGTATAATGGATGGCCTTTTTAGAGACATTTTATTGTATTCCATTTCTAATCAATAATTTTTGTGATAACTGTAATTGTTTCACCCCACCAGTGGTCGAGAGGTTCTGCTCTCGAAGATGGAAGACAGGAAGTGCAGGGTTCGATCGCAAATAGCGCTCATCCATTTAGCCGTTCGGTTTTTGTCGTGGTTTTCTCTGAAACTCACATAAATACGTGAAACTTAGAAAACTAACTAATTCAAAAAACTAACTAGATAAACTATCAGCATTTTAAGTAATTGCAGTTTATGTATAACATTTACGCATATGTTTCTATGTGTAAATAATTAAAAAATGACATCTTAGTATAACAGAATTGTAACTTATGCATAACTAAGAAAACAATGTTAGTTGTCATTTGTCATTCAACTTGCAGATTCTAATTTTGACCCCTGTTTAGATGCTATCGCAGTTTAAAAATTTTTGGCTTATATAGACCACTAGCAGGCAACGCCCGCTTCGCTGGTCCCTATTTTTAAATGAATCACTATAATGAATTCTCAAAATTGCATTAATTTTTATCACATGAAAAAAAAGAGAAACAAAATCTGAGTAGGAAAAATGTCGCACCGGGTTCTCACTGCCTTCGGAAAAAATTCCCAAAATGCTCTAACTTTATTTCTATTATTTTCCCACTTCGCCCCCCCCCCCCCCCCTCCTGTCTATCCTAATAATTTTACAAATTTGAAAATATCCGCAATCGATTTGTAAGTATCAAAAACCTCTATGCACCAGTTTTAAACGATATATCTCTATTTTTATTTTTTTACCGCTCTACTCCCCCCCCCCCCCTCCCAATAATTTTAAAAATTCGAAAATATCCGCAATCGATTTGTAGGTATTGGAAACCTCTATGTACCAATTTTGAATGATCTAACTCTATTTTCTTTTTTTTTTGCCCCTCTGCCCCCCTTCTCGGCCCTCCTAATAACTTTACACTTTCGAAAAAATCCCCATTCGACTTGCAGGCCTCTAAAATCTATCTGTACCGATTTTGAACGGCCTAACTGTATTTCTATTTGTTTTTGACCATAGCCCCACCTTCCCGCCCCACCTAATAATTTTAAAAATTCGAAAGTATCCGCAATCGATTTGTAAGTATCGAAAACATCTATATACCAATTTTGAACGATCTAACTCTATTTTTATTGTTTTGCCCCCCCCTCTCCCCTCCCCCTTTCCCGGCCCTCCTAATAACTTTACACTTTCGAAAATATCCCCATTCGACTTGCAGGCCTCTAAAACCTAACTGTACCAATTTTGAACGGCCTAACTGTATTTCTATTTGTTTTTGCCCCATAGCCCCCCCCCCCCTGCCGCCCCTCCTAATAATTTTACAAATTCGAAAATATCCGAAATCGATTTGTAGGTATCGAAAACCTCTATATACCAATTTTGAACGATCTAACTCTCTTTTTATTTTTTGCCCCCCGTCTCCCCCCCCTGCTGCCCTACCTGGGGGCTGAATTTCTAAAATTCCAGAAATTGGTTTTTAGATATTTGCATCAGCTATATTTTAGAGCAAAAACTTCACGCATATCTATTTTTTTGTTTGAGATATATAGGATTATGCGAAATCACGTTTTTACGCATGTGAAATCACGTTTTGCCCCCCCGCCCCCCTTGGGGACCGAATTTTGAAAATTCCAGAAATTGGTTTTTTGACATTTGTATTAGCTATATTTTAAAGCAAAAATTTTACGGATATCTGTTTTTTTGTTTGAGATATGAAGGATTTTGTGAAATCACGTTTTGCCCCCCCTCCCCCCCTTGGGGGGCGAATTTTGTAAAATCGCTTCTTAGTGGATGCCTACGTCATAGAAAGAACATTGTCACAAAATTTCATGCTTCTAGGTCCAGGGGTTTGGTCTGGGCGTTGATAGATCACCCCCTCACTCACTAACTCACTCAGGAAGTGTTCTTTTATATATATAGATAATCATAAAAAAATATTCTTTGTTTCCCTGTAAAAAAAAACTATAAACTCTAGATTCACCAAAATTTATAGAGTTCGTGTGACGGTGACGTGTATAAATTTTCATCTCAAATGAATAAGAAGTTTAGACACTATCACACTTTACAAACTTTGGGCCCATAAACCATAATGATAAAGAATTTTTTTTTTGTGTCCCTATAAAAAAAAAAAAAAAAAAAAAAAACTATAAGTGCTAAATTCACCAAAATAAATAGGGTTTATGCTATGGGAACCTATAATATATGTACCAATTTTCAGCTTATTCAAACAAAGCCTTTACACACTATCGTGTTCACTCACATACATCATAAAAAATATGATTTCAGGAAACCTCAAAAAGTGTAGATCACACCAAAATCTCAAACTCGTTTTTTTTTTTACATGATTACAATGCATTCCTCACTATAGCGTTTGGAAATTTAAAAAGTGTTGAAATATGATCAAGAGAAATACCTTTCTCAGTCCATAATGTATTTGAATTATTTTCTCTGTCTGGGTATAGAAACCAATTTTTCTACAACTTTCAACAGGCAACATTTTACAACAAAGCTGAAAAATTTAAATAACATAATATATGTGACTCATAATATGTGTATAAATTTTCATCTCAAACAAATAAGGCATTTAGAGATTATCACACTTTGCAAAATTTGGGCACACAGACTATAATGACAAAGAATATTTCTTTGTGTCACTGTAAAAAAAACTATGTACTAGATTCGCCAAAATCAAAATGTTTTGTGCTATGGGGAACTGTAACATGTGTACCAATTTTCAGCTCATTTGAACAGAGCGTTTAGACGCTATTGTGTTCACTCACATCCTTTTCAAAATAGTAAACATGAATTCAGGAGACCTCAAAAGTGTAGAAACACCAAAATCTCAAACTCGTATTTTTGATATGATTAAAATACTTTCCTCCTAATAGTTCTCTGAAAGTAACAAAGTTTTGAAATGTGATCAAGAGAAATATCTTTCTCAGTCCATAATGTATTGAATTATTTTTTCTGTCTAGGTGTAGAAACCAATTCTGCTACGACTTTCAACAGGCAACATTTTACAATAAAGTTGTAAAATTTAAATAACATATAAAATTTTTAAAAATTCTAATAAAACTTGGAGGCACGTGAATAGCCTTTGTAGGGAGATTTCACTCTTCTATTTCCTACAGATAATTATAATTTTTTAGCCCCCACCAGTGGCTGATCCAGTGATTATATTCTTTGAGCTGGAAGACGAGAAGTACCAGGTCCAGATCATGCTTGTCGACCTAGTGATTCGGAGTTTTCTGCAATTCTTTCTTTCTTTTTTTTTTTTTTTTTATTTGCATGAATATGAGCTAGAATTTCTTAGAAAGGTCCCCACTGAGGCCACCTTTTCTTAGGACCAGGTCCCTATGATAGTCAGTCTTCCTTAATCCAAATACCATATCATACTTGTAATTTTTATCAGAGTATTTTCAAATTTAAACAAAACATAAGCATTTAAAAAATGAATTCAGAAATCTACGTTATCAATATCTTATGATAGAAATAGTACTGTAAGCTGAACTGTTGTTCTGGTATATAAAATATTTTTTGAAAAACAAAAGTATTCCTAAAAAGATTTCAAGATTAAAATAATATTAATGATTATCAGAAAGCTTTACAGACAAATTATTTATAGAGTTAAAGTCTTTTAGAATTTTTTTTTTTTTTTTTTTTTTTTCATTTATGATTTTTTGAACCTCTATTTAATGACCACATATGTAACCGTCCAAAATTTAAAGCTACAGTTTGTAGTTTTTTTTAGAGAGGTTTTACTGCATTCTATTCCTAACCGATATGTTTTTGTGATAACTGTAATTTTTAACAAAATATTTTCACATTTACATAACAGATAAATACTTTAAAAAAAGAACAACAACTTTATTTCTTTAATAACTGACGTTTTTGTTAGATAACTTTATAATAAAAACCTCTTGAATAATATAGCATAAAAATTTTTGTTACTTATAAATTAAAATTTTTGTTAAATTAATTTTACGTGAAAAGAAGATATTTCAATTTGTATTCTGTATTAAAAACACAGATATTAATATTTTAATCTTATTTAACAAATATAATAAGCAGAATAATTAATAGGAGGAGGTAAATAATTCCAACAAAATTTCTTCTCCTCATAACAACATGAGTTCAAAGAAAATAAAAGAATATTCAATATTGAAAAAGAATATTCCAAACTTTAATATAATTTTAAATTAAAAATATGAAAACGAAAATCGAAATATTTACATCCAAGTACATGCGAGCCCATGCCTGAATCAAAAAAAGAAATAAATAAAACTTTCTAGCTGCGACAACAGATGGCAGCAGCTCTGATACATGCATCCCAAACAAATCGTTTTGGGACCGGATTTTACACTACGCCGTTATCGTACCTGAGGATTGTATTACCATGTCGTGGACTTAGAAAATTTTTGAACTCTACCTTAAGTAGTGATCCGTCTCACTGGCGCCATCTACTAGCAAATAGATGGAGTAAACAATACTTTGCAGTTTTATATCATTTTGAATAATTCATTTTAGCGAAACATTAAATATCTAGTTAATTTATAATTGCATGTAAAAATTTAATTGTGTTATTGATATTCGGGAAAAACTTATTATATTAAAACTGTTATATTAGATGTGTAGTATGGATTTTTAAGTCTGTTTTTCTCAGAATGAAATTGTCAGTATTTTTTCAACTTTTACAGGTTATATCTCAACCTGTAGTCAAGGTACAAGTCTGAAATTTTGCACACTATTTCTTTATAGTATTTTGAACAAATTGTCTTCGCGATTTTGCATTTCATAAATTTTCTTCTGAAATATTTGCTTACAAATAAAACTTACTCTAAAAAATTTGGATTTTTTCTTTTCTTTTTAAATTTGTAAGCAATATTTTTATAAACCCTGAACACAATTTAAAGTATATTCATTTCTGAATGTAAAAATAAGAAAAGTATGAAATTTTAGAAAGTATTTCAGAAATTATATCAATTTTAAAATATGCTTAAAAGTTTAATTTTGAATTTAAAATTATTTGACAGAGTTTTCATATGTAATGAATATTTCATACAGACATGTATTCTGGGGAAAAAATTCAGAATTAAATACTAATAAAAAAAAATAGAAAAAAGTGTCCCAGCCCCCCCCCCCCCCCCCCCCCCCCCCTTAAGCACTTACAGTAAATAAGTTATAACATAATGTTTTTATAGCAGTTTTTTTCTTTTAGTTAATATAATTTAATTTTTCTGACAATAAAAGTTTTGTATGTAATAGAAATTATAACAAATTGAATATCTATTCAAGAATTAATAAAACAGAAAAAAAGTATTTCAAATAAAAGATTTTATTGAAAATAAAATTCAATTTATTTGTTTTGTGATATTCACAGAGTTTCTTTGACTTTAAAAAAAAAATGTAATTTAATTTTTCTGATAAACATTTTGAATACTTTTTTTTAAAGCGATTCCTAATATTAAAGTACTTATAACTATAATGTTCACCTGCAAGTAGTGCAAAACCAATATTTAGATGTAGGAGCATCTGTGATGTCTTGGCATGACCAATTATACCAATTTAGACAAACATCACATTGTATTGAATTATCTTCCAGTCCTTATATTATCTTTATTTAATATTATGTATTTTATCATTTTTTTTTTTAATTAAATTCTTTTTCAATAAACCCCCCCCCCCCAAATCTTTCTTTGTCCAGGCCAATTTGTCACATGATAATGAGTTAAAAGATGTTTTTGTGTTTGACACGGTGGCATCGCATCATTTTACTCACAATAGAAATATCTTAAAGGATTACACTCCTGTAAATAAGGAGACATTGTCTGTCGCTGTAGATGGTCTTAATTATCCCATAAAGGGAAAAAGCACCATGAAATTAAGATTCGGCCAACAAATTTTGTGTTTTAAGGACACAATGTATATACCTAGCCTTAGAAGGAACTTATTAATTGGGCCACATATGGATATTTTTGGTGCTTTATTTCATGGCAAAAATGGGAAGGTGAAAGTATCAGATAGAAGTAATGAATATCTTTTTACAGCCATTCTTAAAAACGGCCTTTATGTTACTGATGCAAAACCAGTTGCTGAGAAGCAGTCAGTTAAGTTTGCCGCAAACACTAAAACTGAAAGGGCAATCGATAAATTAGATTTATGGCATCGTAGATATGGACATATAAAGCGAAAAAATGTAGTAAAAGGTCTTCACCTGAATTTCAGTAATTGGGTCATTCCAAAAATAAAGCACCTTTTCAAGAAAAAAAATATTGGAAAAAATAAATAAAAGTAAGAAGTAAAAATATGCTCGAGAACCTTGTGTACATATTCAAGAATAGAAAAAGAATGTGAGCCATGCTGTTTTTTAAAAATGTTAATTACTATACTACTATACATAAAAACATAGATGCATTGACTGAAAAATGTCTCCTGTGTTACCATATTCTAAATAATCACCTTATTTTTCCTTTAGAAAGTAAAGAAGTACTTTTATAATATTAACATCTTGATATGAATGTTCTTTTATACTGCCCCATAATTGTTTTGTTTTTGTATATTTTTTCACCTTAAAATGGTATATTATGTCCCCTGTGTTACTTTTATTGTATTCTCATGATATAAAACTTTATATAATTCAGTAAAAAATACATTAATATAATAAAATTATAGTAATACTTACTTCTGCATAATGTCCATAACATATTTATTTATTAAATTCTTAAGAAAGATTTTTTTACTTTCATAAGATTAAAAAAAATGTGTCAGTAACACAGGGGACACCAAAGTAACAAAGTAGACATACGTTTAACACCAGGAATGTAATAATCTTAAAAGTATATTTATATATTAATTAGAAATTTATTTTTCATATATATCAACAGGTACATCAAATTGATAGAACAATCTGTCTCCTTTCATTTTTAGACTTGGGTTTTTCAGAATAGCCAACACTTGGTCAAAATTGATATAGGATACATCAGTCTCGTTGACTTGAAAATTTCTCCCACTGTCATCAGTTGATCGCAAGAACATTACTTTAATTTCCCCATCTTCCTCCATTTCACTTTGTGCTATTCCAACATATTTATAACTGGATAATTTTTTTTTCCCTCCATGAATTTGAATCAACAAATATATCCCAGTTCTAATATTTTTTGCAATGGGTTCATCCATATGTTTTCCAGACACATTTAAATCTTCATCAGTAAATTCAGTTGAATCCTCACTCGAAGAATATACCTCAGATACTTTTAATTTTATCTTTTTAAGGTTTTGATGTAATTTGGCCTGAAACTGCAATGCTGAGTTATTTTCTTTTTTTGGTACATTTTCGGTTTGGTAGTTTCTTGTGCCATAGCAACTACAAAATCCACGTCTTTGTATTCCACAAAAACAACTGAGATCCCTATAACGTAGATATCCTTCTTTTTCTACAGTCAACTGATGCAAACTCCTAGTTCCTTTGAGTACAGGAATCTTTCCAGGAAGTGTTTTAGAAATTGCTTCTATTTCCTCTTCAGTTATACAAAATAACTTTATTTTTGAGGACTTGCGCACAAAATGGATGAACTGATGGACATCTGAAATATCTGAACCACAACAGACAATTCTATCAGCTATTCGCTTTAAAGTTCCGCCTATTCCATCGGCAGCTCCTTTTCCGTGGCCAGACTCAAAGAAAGACCATGTGCCTGGTCTAAATCCATATTTAAAAATTCTGTGAATGAATAAATAAAAATTATTTTTCTGTTTATATTGAGTTGAAGGTCCATCTGAAAAAAAATGGAGTGTATCAATATTGGGTTCGGTCTCTTTAATCATTTTCATAATGGGTGACAAATGAGCCCATATTGCACTAGGATCATGTTTGTTGCATGAAGACACGGTACAGAATGATGTTACTTGTTTTGTAGTACCATAATACAAAACTCCAGTATGTAATGTAATTTGATTCTTGGAAGCCCCATAATGATGAGCTTGAATTTCTTCAGCCAACTTTAAATTGTAGTTCTCTTTTGAAATTTTCTTCACAATCATCATCTTCGTATTTTTTTCATAAGATTCATTTTGATAAATCCACTCATTCCATTCAGCTAAAGTATCGAAATTTGCTATATTAGTAATAGGAACACATTTTTTGAAGCAAGATGCACATTCCTTATACATACAGTCTTTTGAGTCTTCTGCAGATTGTTCAATTTTTTTTATTATGGACCTTGTCCCATCGGTGGGCAGAATATCTACTTCCCATTCTTCTGCTAAAAATTTTAAATCCACTTTTGAATATTCGTGCAAAGCAGCCATGATTTTTTATTTGAAATTTTCCTAACACAATTTTACTAAATATTCTCAATTTCCTAATTATTCACAATACACATTTAGCAATTATTTAAAATTTCAAATACAAGCACAATTGTAATAAATAACTAAATAATACACACTTTAATACCAAATTTGGCTTTCGGATTCCTGCAATATTTTGCAATACTTTTTACCCAATTTAAGCTTATGCTTACAAGCAATTTAAAGAGAACAATTAATATACACAAAAATAAGGAGTTCTTTCACACTGTGCAACCATAGATTATACCATAAATACACACAACTTAAAATTCTGAAAATTCTCTTAATGAATATAATTTAAATATATCATTCACAGTTTATTTTTCTGCAAACTTCCATTTTATAATAAATATATCTACTTAATTTTCAGAATTTTCTATTTAGGAATAACAAGAACCCTTTTTTTTCTGCTTTCTTTTTAAATTTCAATTTCTTTTACCATTTTACTTCCTTTTAATTTTCTTCAAGGTTAAGGAAATTTTCTTTTCCAACATAAATTTAAAATTCTCTTAACAAATTAACTATTTTGTCAATTCTAAACTTTTAAATAATGAATTATTTCATTTAATTTAATTAACTAACCTGTTAATTTTAGACATTAAGCATTTCGCTCAAACATTAAAAATTTTCTGCAACAATATACAAAGACAAACAATTTTTTTTATTTTTACTAATTGCCTCTCAAGAATGAACGGAATATCCTTACCTTTACTGATGTTTTTCATCTAAGGTGGGCACATCTCCGCTGAGCACTCTTTTAGCAGGCACAAGACCACTACTCCAGGGATCGATGCTCCTCTCCTTGATCTTTTGAAAGGGCACTCCGTCACTCCTGCGCTAGACTGGCTCTCCGTACGCTGTTTGGCTTCTCCCGTCTACGTCGAAGGACTTCGTAACGCTGCTTCCGTACTAGGAACCGGTCGATGTCACGTCGATGCCTCCGCTGGTCGAGTGTGTTTTTCGGTACTGGGAACCCCGGTCGTTGCCTGCGTTGTTGCCTGGTCTGCGCTGAGGATCTCTTCTGAATTCTGGAATCTCTTTCCTCGCTTCTGCTTAGATTCACTCTTCTCTATATACTGTAATCCGATAGAGCTGCCACCAAATTTTCTTTATTCTATTAGTCTGTAGTATCTTGTAGAGTGGCAGAGAATTATTGACTTGACTAATCAGAACAAGAAATTTATATTTTTTCCAAATTTTAATTTAACTAGATTAATTTTTAGAAATTTACAATATATACAAATTTTGCTGTATTGCATCTATATGAAAGGGTTTTCAATAAGATAGTGAGTTCTACAGTACAGTAGTGGACAAAATTGTGGAAACCTTTTGAAAAATGTTGATTTTAGTGGTTAGATGTCTAATAGCACCACATTGTTTTGTACCAATACTATAAAATTATATATCATTGGAAAGGTAATTTAATCAAGATTGTAAATCAATAAAATTTGTTCAATTATCTCTATTATATCAAAAGTTACAGCCAAATAACCAAAAAAAAAAGCACAGCTTGCTTATGTTTATAGGAAGTAGCTGTCCTTCATTTAAATGTAGCCAATGAGCATGAGTGTTAACAGAGCCAATCAGATGTCATCTTGTTCTGGCAATGAGTCAACAGGTCACAGGACATTTATCAGTGTGTATTGTAATTGCTATCAAGTTGGTTTTTTGTTTTGCGCTTTTTGATTTACTAGTGAGCTTGTGAAACGTAATAAAAAAATACTCAATATAAAATTAAAGAAATGGCGCAATGAGTGGACTGGTCACCTAGGAAGCGATGTAAAATAGTAACATTAAGTGAACAAGGCTACAGTTATGAAAAAATTAGAAGAAATATTGGGAGAAACATAACCAAAGGTCGCATTTCTAAATTTTTGAAGAGGTACAAGGAGACTCAGTCATTAGAAAACCAGACTGGTAAAGGCAGAAAAAGGTGCACAGCAGCAAGTGATGATAGAAGAATTAAAAGACTGTGCCGAGGCGACAGAAAAAATTCATCTCGGTATATACAAGGGAAAATGTTGCAATGCAATGTGACGGCAAGTGCAAGGACTGTTCGGTGCAGACTGCATGAATTTGGTCTAAACGCTAGAATTCCACGAAAAAAGTCATTTTTGTCTCGAAACAAAGGTTGAAAAGGTTAAACTAGGCTAAAGCTCATGTTAAGTGGGCAACGGAACAATGAGACAGAGTAATTTGGAGTGATGAGACCAAAATCTCCCTCTTTGGTAGTGACGCATTAAATACGTATGGAGAAGAATTGGAGAAGATGTCCATCCTGAGTGTATTACACCTACCGTGAAACACCCAGTTACCATTATTATTTGGGGTTGTATGTCATCAAGAGGTGTGGGCTGAATTGGTGTGATCGGTGGAAATATAAATGCCCAAAGATTCATAAATGAAATACTTGGGCCCAAGCTGCTGCCTTCTGCACGTGATCTCTTCCAAGATAATGAAACAATTATATTTCAACAGCATCCAGCTCCATGTCATGTTGCCGGTGTGCGCAAGAGGTGGTTTCAAGATAATCATATTCAAGTGCTGGAATGACCTGGGAATAGCCCATACCGTAACCTAATCGAAAACCTATGGAGCCGGCTGAAGAAGCTTGTTAGACAAGAGCAACTCAGCAATAAAAACCAAATAACAGAAGCAAAAATTCAATCTTTGTTTCATGTTATAACAGCTGCAGAACTAAAGAAGTTGGTTCACTCCATGGGAAAGCGCTGTAATGCCGTAGTTAAGGCTAAAAGTTACCCAACTAAGTATTAACTGATAAGGTGAAAATTTTTGTATATCTCATTTTTTCTATGTATATCACCTTTCTTCTTCATAAATGCTGTTCTATTAAAAGCTATTCTTAAATATTGTTGCTTTACAATCTTGATTAAATTCCCTTTCCAATGATATATAATTTTACAGCATTGTTACAAAAAAAAGGGGTGTTATTAGACATCAAACCACTAAATTCAACTTTTTTCAAAAGGTTTCCACAATTTTGTCCACTACTGTATATGGCTGGAAGGAATATCAGATAAAGTCCACAGTGGTTTTCACCAGTCCGTGACCGCTTCTGCAGTCTTTTCCGGAAAATAATATGAGTTCGTAACCTTTCCCTAGGTCTAGCCCGACCTGCTCTGGGAATCCTGCCTTTCCAAACTCCGGCAGTGAACTCCCGTTTTCAGCCTCTCATCGTAAAAATTACAGTTCGTATTGGGCGTGTTTTCCTGAAAACAAAATCTCAGATGCAGGCCCTGATTCGCTCGAAATTCCATCATCGGTTCTGACGCGTTGAATTCTTCTTGAAGGAAAAGTTCTCAAGGCATGCGGCTTCCCACGTTCATCAAAGGGAAACGGACATACCTTTCTACAAAGGAGAGATGTTCCGCTGCGAGCCGTTAGGCCCCAGACTGTCTGCTTCTTTGTACTGAAATGTCTCTTTCAATGATATATTGGAGTCGGAGTCTCTGCCTTTACAATATATATATATATATATATATATATATATATATATATATTTTTTTTTTTTTTCATTTTACTTGCACATTTATGCAAGATATACTGAAGAACAATTTTACAAATTAAATTTCTAAGAATTTTCATTTATCATTTCAAATGAAAAAAATTTATATTTAATCAAAAATTAATATTTTAATAAATATCCTAATTTTAGATTTAAATAGGTATTGAATTTTAATTAGATTAGGTTTTATAAAATTAAAAAACTAAATTGCATTTAAAAATTGAGCTAAACTTAAAATGAGGATACTTTTGGTAAAGGATGCCTGAACGTGTTAGCCCAGGGCGAATGTATTAAGATGGCCCTGCCCGTGCCATAATCTAGCCTTGTATATAAGTTAAACAGAAAATTACATACTTGACATAAACATCCAAAGTACTTCTCATAATTATTTTTTGAAGCACATACATCAAGTATGGCACAGCAGATTTCAAACTATAAATAAATAAAATATAATAATTAGTAAAAGCAAATGCTGATAAAATAAAATAAAGAAAATTTGAATAAGTATTTATATATTTTTTTCCCTTGACAATATTATATATTTAAAAAAAAAAAAAAAAAAAAAAAAAAAAAAAATTCAATTCAAAAACTTAAAATGGGTACTGGACAATTTCTAAATGTGCTGACAAAATAATGAAAAGACATTCTTCTCTTCCCATTATGGATATTTTTTTTTTTTTTTCCTTCCTCCCCCCCCCTTTTTTTTTCTATTTTGGTTTTACAGTAGACTCTGAAATCTGAATGATTTATTTATCACAGGCAACTCTGTTCTCAACTGCCAAGAGATTTTTTTTTTTTTTTTTTCTTGCAGAAAATTTTTGCTTTAGATTTTGTGTTCGCGGAAAGTTTTATCATTTTATCTGAGTCTGCCCCTTACCATATTACGTTAATGTCAAAAACTTAGTTTAATAAAATATAGTTTATAAAGATTTTTTGAAAAGTAAATAGATTGATGTTCTTTAAAAAACATTGCTACAACATTTTGATTAATAAAACAAAACTTTAGGCTTTTAAAATTTTATTATGAGTTATTTCTATGTTCATTCAAAATATGCTGTGGCTGTAATACTTTTATGTATTATTGCAAAATTTATTTATAACTATGCTTAATATAGTATATGTTAAACTTAGTTATGTGATACTTCAAAAATAGTTGTTTTCAATAAGATATTTTTAAAAGGTTAACATGTTAATGTTTTTGAAGAAACGTTATAACATTTTGATTAATATAAAAACAAAACCTTTCTAAAAATTTATGATTTATAAATCATTTTGATTGACAAATCATTTTATTTGCAATACAACATTGTATATTTTAATTTTTTTAGTATTGTGCTTTTAGTATTATGTATTTAACCAGTAAAATAAAAATGCATAGCCTAATATTTTGTATTTAAATATTTTATAGAAAAATAGAACTTTTATTTCAAGTTTATACGAAAAATTAAATGTTTAAAACTTACCTGTTCAATCGGCTTTTTTATTTTTATAGCTTTTAATCTTTGAATACATTGATCAACAGTGATACTAGACTGCAGTGCCTGATAAGTCACTAATTGACACTTGGAAAAATTACTAAACATGTTTCCTGAAGGAAAAACTAATACAAATATATTAGATAACTATATATTATAATATCGTTATTTATTTTTATAAAATATTAATTTACATATTTATCTACAAAAAATTACAGCAATAATAACAAAATAATATAACTCACAGCAAGCAAAAGGGAAAATAACTGAGTTAACATAACAATGCGTAAATTTTGAGATATATTTCAATTACAAATTTATAAAATACAGAGCAATTAAGTAGTAGTTCAATCAATAACAAAACAAAACATAATTTTAGTAAAACATATATATATTTTCTTTCTAGTAATTTTACAAGTAAAGTAATCTCAAGATTTAAGAAAACAATTTTTATATGCTATTTGTTTGCTCACCAGCCCACCTCTTTTTTTCAAAAATATGTACACTCTGTTAAAAACTTTATTACCCTTATTTTCAGATCATGTTTCTGCACACCTTTTCATTGTAACAATGTCTAACTTGCTATTTGAAATGAGAAATAAATATATAGTATGGATTTATTAAATGACTAGCAGGCTTTGCCCGCTTCACTGGTCACAGTATTTAAGTGAATTAAAACTAAAAAAAAAAAAAAAAACAAAAAAAAAAAAAACATTGAAATTGCTTAAAATCTTTGCTTTGGGCTCTCGCTGACTTCGGCAGAGACTTCTTCACCGCAATGTCTTGGTACTGGATAATTTAATTTAATTTAATTTATAGAAATGTCAATAATACAAGAAAAACTGCATCAGTCATTTTCTTTTTGATAATAATCAGAACGGAAAACTCATAATATTTTACATTGAGATATTTTGTATAATTAGACCAATTAAAAAAAAAAAGCTTTTTCTTTTTTCCACACTCATATTTAAAATAGAATTGAGAAAAATTGTGCAAAAACATTGAAAGATCTTGGACCTCTTCGCGGAATATTAAATTTGGCATTGAAGTAGCTCAGACCTTTCTCGCCAAAATATTTAATTATGCATTTGCGATGCCCATATACACCCATTGCCGAAATGACAAAATTATTAATAATTAAAAGATTTTAAAAATATATAATTATATACGATGTTTTTAAATTTTCTGTTCAATCTTATAGCTATAGAACATTAGCACTTTATCAATGCGTAGAAATTTTTAAAGTGATAATGACGTCGATTTTTGCGAGATGCATAATTTAATTTTTTGCAATTTTTTAATGTTCACGTTTAATTCAATGTGTTTATTTTTATGTCAAAAGAAAATGAACTCTTAATTTTTTTTTTCCACTATTAAATTATAACTAATATTTATTTTCAAATTTTAATTAATTAAAAGAAAACTTTGCAACGTAATATCTTTATATCTTGATGTATATAGTGTCCACATAAAAAATGAACAGCTTTTAGAGCTCTTTTAAAAAGTATAACATCTATGCAGTACCTTTTAAAAAAAATTCATTAGTTTTAACTAAACAAAATGGCCAACTTTCACCACCAAAGTAGTTAAATCTAGACCAATCAGAAATAGGAGTGGTCCACCCGGATGGGTTCCCAACAAACTCTTTGCTTTATTTATAAGATAAGAATAAATAAACAATTCTTTCTTCATAAGTCTATGAATCAAGTATAAAAAATCTTAGCCCTCAGATTTTTCAAGATATTATTCCAGATCAATGAAAAATTTACAATCGTGTAATATTAGCAAGTTAATGCACTAGGATCATGTTTGTTGCATGAAGACACGGTACAGAATGATGTTACTTGTTTTGTAGTACCATAATACAAAACTCCAGTATGTAATGTAATTTGATTCTGGGAAGCCCCATAATGATGAGCTTGAATTTCTTCAGCCAACTTTAAATTGTAGTTCTCACTAAAGTCAATATGTATAGCAGCTTCATTATTTTATAGATTGTCAATACAACATCTATATGCTTCATATTGCTTGCGAATATTATAGACATGCTTCTTAAAATTGTCAAATTCCTCCTGGAACTTTTTTACTAATACAGTAATTGGAGCATTCATCTTCTCTTTTGAAATTTTCTTCACAATCATCATCTTCGTATTTTTTTCCTAAGATTCATTTTGATAAATCCACTCATTCCATTCAGCTAAAGTATCGAAATTTGCTATATTAGTAATAGGAACACATTTTTTGAAGCAAGATGCACATTCCTTATGCATGCAATCTTTTGAGTCTAAGTTACATACAGTTGTTTCAATGAGGCTATTAACATGATCAGTTTTTATAATTTCCATTTTTTTAAGTGTCGAAATTTTGAATTTTACATTACTGTGTAATTTGCATAAACAAGTATTTCGAGTGTCAATTGAGGGTGCTAAAACATAAAATGGGCGGTTTGCCGCAAAAGGAGCATAAGAACATTTTCCACCTTCATCGAGAAATTTTTTGTGTAAATTTTTCATGGTGTCTAATAAGTACCTTTTTTGCTTTTTATCTGAATACTTTGTAATAGTTTCTTTTTTACCTGCAGTGGCTCTGCTTACATCATCTCGGAGATAAAAATTTGTAATGTTTTCATTTCTTAGTGAATGCTTTTTTCTTTGAATGGCACTTTGAATTCTTTGTTTTAAACCCAGAGCTTCAAAACCAATCTCTCTCATAATCCTATATTTCTTCATTACTTTATTTGACGCAATATTTTTTTAAAAATTCATTTTCTTTCTGTCTTTCAATTTTTTGTACTGTGTTGACATGGAATATGTCAGGGAATTATACTTTAAAAGTTGTCTTGAAACTTTTTGAATTTCAGGTGTTTTAATTCCTGGAAAATTCCTTCTCATAAATTGCCGAGTTTTTGAACAAGGACTTAAATTCATATCTTTCTTTTTAGAGGCTATGCTTTTTCTATAAGCTCGTTTTCTTAATTTATCCAATTTTTGCATTAATTTTTTATTTTCTATTTTAAGATTTATATTAGCTTTATATAATTTTGTTCTATTACGTTTCATTTTTTTTCTCCCACTCTTTCTCTGAATATTTTCCTTTTCCTCTGGCGAAAGCAGTAATGAACTATGCTTCTTTTCTTTTCTTTGTTTCGCCTTATTTGTGCGCCATTTTCTTTGATTAAGTCTAAGTTCCCTTGCAGACATATCACATTTTAGTCGTTTTGTTTTATGATACCTTTCACGATGCTTTTGCTTATATTCTTCATCTTTATCTTTATTTAATTTTCGTCGTTCTCTATAAAGACGCTGCTTCTCAGCAGCTGTTAATGCCATTACCTGCAAAGAAAGAAGATGCAAAATTAGAAACAATCTTTTGTTAAAAAATAAAATCTATCTCTTCTCCCTAAGAATATTTTAGGACTGCACTAAACCCAGGCTGCCCTTTAGTTAAAAAAATAAAGAAAAAATAGCACTATTTTTGCCCTTCAGTTTTAAAAAAATGGTGCCCTCACATTGGCATTAAAAAATCATTTGCATAGAAAACCCCTACTTATTGCCATGAACTGAAAAAATGTCCAAACTTAAAAAAAAAATGCCTTTAGAAATCAAAATATTTTTTAAAAAATAAAACTGCCATTGAGAACTCAAATGTGCCCTTTTTTCACTAGCATAACCCTGCCATTCTTAAAAATATATGAGAAACTCTCAAAAACCATCAAATAAAAATGTAGACTATTAATTTATTATTATTAAATATACATATATAACATAATTTTAATAATAATAAATCTGCATTCTTCATAAATCTGGACAATATACAAAAGTTTTAGCCACATAATACCCTAAAACATATTTTAAGTCTCTTGTGTTACTTCATTGTCTCCTGTGTTACCAACATCATAGTAACACAGGGGACAAACTAAGACTAAAAATTACCTGTGAGTTTATATTTTCATAGAGACATTGTCAATTACCATGGGATATTTTCTTTTAACTAAGATTTACAACTTAAACACTGATAATAAAAAAAATAAATAAATTATTAATATAAATCAATAGTAACACAGGAGACACATGAAAAAGACACCCTACCTTCAAAATTCCTTTCTGCTCTGAAAAGGTTCTTCAAAATTTAACTTCTGACAAAATGGCTACCTAGGATAAATGATAACTGTTAAACTGCATGATTGACAATTGTTGCCAAAAATTAGGTTACAAATTCTTGTTAAAATCCTAAGAACAAGGTAAAGGTAACACAGGGGACAAATTTTAGGGGACACATGAATTTTCTTTATTAAGCTGTAAAAAAATTTTAAATTATTCATTTAAAACATACAAGTATAATATTAACATTACAATAAATTAAAAAATAACATTAAACATAATTTTAAAAATATATAATAAGGAAAAAAAATTATTTAAAAATCAAAAATTGTTGCTGGGACATGGCTTTTTATGGAACAAAATTTTAAAGAAGCTTATTTAAAATGCAATAGATATAATTTTTTGGAAATTTTATAATTGCATTAAAGAAAAATATTTCTAAAGTATCATTTTTAATATTTAAATTTAATTTTGGAATAAAAATTTGTAAAATATAACAATACAAAATGTCGGACACAAAAAGGTGCTTTATTTTTGGAATGACCCTCCTACATATGCAGTTATGCCAAAAGGTTTTAAGTGCTTAACAGACTGTTTAGTCCCACCAAACAATTCAAAAGGAGTCTTATCTAGTTTGCCATGGCACACACGATTCCATGATAAGTGAAATGTAACATGACAACGAGTCAAAAACTAACAGGTAAACCAGACTCACTTAACATTTGTTCGAGCAGCACCAGTGACGGTTTGATTATACCTTTCACAGACTCCGTTTTGTTCTGGAGTATAGGTATTCGTCACTTCATGATCAATACCCTTTTCAGTAAAAAAATTTTCAAGCAAATTGTTTAAAAATTCACCTCCATTGTCAGTACGGAAAGCCTTTACCCTTAGACCAAGGAAAGTTTCAGCTCGTAGAATGTGGTGTTTCACCTTTTCAAACACTTCAGATTTCTCCTTTAAAGGGTACAAAGCTACTTTTCTACTAAAGTCGTCAATAATAGTTAAATAATATCTTTCACCATTTCTACCTTTTACACTATAAGTCCCCCACAAGTCTGCATACAGTAACTCTAATGGTTTTCTGCACCTTATTTGTTGAATGGAACTAAAAGATACACACCTGTATTTATTCAATATACAATTTTCACATTTAAAATCTTTAGAATTAAAATCTGATTTATATTTAAAACCTCTCACTTTATCACAAGTTTTTACTAAAGTTGAAAGACTAATATGTGCAAACCTCCTATGCCAGAGTTCC
>OZ005658.1:203849178-203897178 GCA_963930645.1 Salticus scenicus | reverse complement strand
ACATTCATATCTATATACTAGTCGATGCAGAGAAAGAAACTTTCTTTTGTGAACCATTTAAAACTTTAGGTGTGACAACATAAAACCATTTTTTAAAACAGCTTTAAACAATAATTTACCATTAACGTACACAAACATCAAACCGTCTCAATTATATATATTAAAAGCAAACACGTTTTATTTATGAGACAAAAAATTTTAAGTTAAAATACATAAAAAAAAAAAAAAAAATTACATATAAAAACAATTAAAATCAGACGTTTCGAAACCCGTCCGGGTTTCCTCATCAGTAATTTACAACATAATATGCAAACAGGACATGAACACTCAAGGAATTTAAAGGAGTACAGAATATTGAGGAGCCAGTGCACATGCTTCATTGATAGTGTGGAGATGCTTGGCAGTGTGCCAGCTCTCAAGGAAAATACGCGATTTATAATTATGAACACCAGAATTTAAAATTTTTATATTATCGAAGTCAGGAATATGATCGGTTTCTATTGAATGGATATGGGTTCCTCTGGCCTTCTCTGGAAGGCTAGAGAAACCCATATCCCCTTCTCTGGATTTAACTGGTGTAATATATTTAATTCCATGTAAAAATTGCAAATCTGTTTATATAGGTGAAACTGGCCGTACAGCCAAAATTAGACTACAAGAACACAGACGATCTTTTAAAAATTGCAACCAAATTCTAAAATTGTAATCCATTCAATAGAAACCGATCATATTCCTGACTTCGATAATATAAAAATTTTAAATTCTGGTGTTCATAATTATAAATCGCGTATTTTCCTTGAGAGCTGGCACACTGCCAAGCATCTCCACACTATCAATGAAGCATGCACACTGGCTCCTCAATATTCTGTACTCCTTTAAATTCCTTGAGTGTTCATGTCCTGTTTGCATATTATGTTGTAAATTACTGATGAGGAAACCCGGACGGGTTTCGAAACGTCTGATTTTAATTGTTTTTATATGTAACTTTTTTTTTTAATGTATTTTAACTTAAAATTTTTTGTCTCATAAATAAAACGTGTTTGCTTTTAATAATTTACCATATTCAAAAATTTTTACACAGCCATCTCCACCAACAAATTCTGCCCCACCAAGGGTGGGGTACATGTGGTAGACTCCTGGCTTCCTCCAGCATCTGTTAGCATAGTGACCAGGCTTATTACACCGAAAACAAATTTTAGCAACACTGGAACTAGATGCTTGTACTGCTGAAAGAATTATGCTGTCAACACTAGTATTGACTTATAATTAAAATTTACATCCTCACTTCTCAAAATAATTTGAACGATTGAGTTGTATTTCTCATATTTATCATTGCAAATTATAACTTTAGTAATACTACAGTGTAAAGCTATAAACACTTTATCTATATAGACATTTAAAAGAAAATTAAGTACACAGTTCATAAGACGTAGGAACTTTGGACATTGTTACTGACTTAGTATTATCACTATAGTGCATTTGCCAATTATTTTATCTGTATTAACAATCGGAAAAGTCTAAGAGTTTCTTACAGTGTACTATTACCTATATATTTATTAGGTTTCATAATAACCTCATACTGGTTAATGCAAACTACAACTTTATTATTACTGCAATGCAAAGCTATGAACACAATTTTCTCAATTTCTGTTTCAGTATAAATAAAACAGACATTTTAATCAACAGTCAGCTGCTTAAAATAAAGAATGTTAGCATTCTCTAATAAATCATTTTGCAACAAAAAATCAGTAGGAAAATTTATACAGCATATATCTTTAAAATGTTTATATGGTGCTTTATACAAATTGTAATTACCAATATAAATAAATTTCTGATAAGTTTTGACTTTGAATTTCAACATTTAGAAAAGTGTCAGGCATGATAGTGCAGAAAATTAAAAAAAGAAATGTGCATGTTCATAAAATGAATTTCAAATGATTAATAATGCACACAAGGAAAAACTATAAAAACATGTTCATAAAATTAATTTCAAATGAAAAATAATATGCACAGGGAAAAACTATACAAAATATTTATAAAAGTGCCAAGTAAGTTAAACTATAAGAATAATGCACATTAATACAATAAAACATCTGTATTAAAAAATAAAATAAAAAGGCTAGGTAAGAAATATGATATGTACAAAGGTAAATTTTTAATACTTCAGATTTATTACTGTTTTTGCCCCAGAAAAGATGCATATTTTATTTGCAACACTGAAAAATGAATAAAAATACTTTCTAATAGCAGGAAAAAGATAAAATTTCAAAATGATTTCTGCAAAACTTCATATAAATAATTTTGCCTTAATACACTACAGTGTATACAGATATTAAAATAACTAGCAGGCAACGCCCGCTTCGCTGGTCCCTATTTTTAAATGGATCACTATAATGAATTCTCAAAATTTCATTAATTTTTATCACGTGAAAAAAAAGAGAAACAAAATCTGAGTAGGAAAAATGTCGCACCGGGTTCTCACTGCCTTCGGAAAACATTCCCAAAAGGCTCTAACCCTTATTTCTATTATTTTCCCACTTCGCCCCCCCTCCTGTCTATCCTAATAATTTTACAAATTTGAAAATATCCGCAATCGATTTGTAAGTATCAAAAACCTCTATGCACCAGTTTTGAACGATATATCTCTATTTTTATTTTTTTGCCGCTCTACTCCCCCCCCCTCCTTCCCGCCCTCCCAATAATTTTAAAAATCCGAAAATATCCGCAATCGATTTGTAGGTATTGGAAACCTCTATGTACCAATTTTTAATGATCTAACTCTATTTTCTTTTTTTTGCCCCTCTGCCCCCCCCCTTCCCGGCCCTCCTAATAACTTTACACTTTCGAAAATATCCCCATTCGACTTGCAGGCCTCTAAAACCTATCTGTACCAATTTTGAATGACCTAACTGTATTTCTATTTGTTTTTAACCATACCCCCCCCTTCCCGCCCCACCTAATAATTTTAAAAATTCGAAAATATCCGCAATCGATTTGCAAGTATCGAAAACATCTATATACTAATTTTGAACGATCTAACTCTATTTTTATTTTTTTGCCCCCCCCTCTCCCCTCCCCCTTTCCCGGCTCTCCTAATAACTTTACACTTTCGAAAATATCCCCATTCGACTTGCAGGCATCTAAAACCTATCTGTACCAATTTTGAACGGCCTAACTGTATTTCTATTTGTTTTTGCCCCATAGCCGCCCCTTGCCGCCCCACCCCCCCTTTCCCGCTCCTCCTAATAATTTTTCAAATTCGAAAATATCCGAAATCGATTTGTAGGTATCGAAAACCTCTATATACCAATTTTGAGCGATCTAACTCTATTTTTATTTTTTGCCCCCCCTCTCCCCTCCCCCCCTTCCTGCCCCTCCTAATAAATTTACACAATCGAAAATATCCTCATTCGACTTGCAGGCCTCTAAAATCTATCTGTATCAATTTTGAACGCCCTAACTGTATTTCTATTTGTTTTTGCCCCTTAGCCCCTCCCCCCCCCCTGCTGCCCCACCTGGGGCTGAATTTCTAAAATTCCAGAAATTGGATTTTAGATATTTGCATTAGCTATATTTTAAAGCAAAAATTTCACGCATATCTATTTTTTTGTTTGAGATATATAGGATTATGCGAAATCACGTTTTACGCATGTGAAATCACGTTTTGCCTCCCCCGCCCCCCTTGGGGACCGAATTTTGAAAATTCCAGAAATTGGTTTTTTGACATTTGTATTAGCTATATATTAAAGCAAAAATTTTACGGATATCTGTTTTTTTGTTTGAGATATGAAGGATTTTGTAAAATCACGTTTTGCCCCCCCTCCCCCCTTGGGGGGCGAATTTTGTAAAATCGCTTCTTAGTGGATGCCTACGTCATAGAAAGAACATTGTTACAAAATTTCATGCTTCTAGGTCCAGGGGTTTGGTCTGGACGTTGATAGATCACCCCCTCACTCACTCAGGAAGTGTTCTTTTATATATATAGATAATAATAATAAAGAGAAATTTTTTTTAAATAGTAAATTTTACTGTTTTTTTTTTTAAGCATTCAACTTTTAGTATCAAACCAGTTTTTAAACTAGTTTTGTATACAAATATTGTGAAAAGCAATGTAAAAAGTTCTACATTTAATCATTTCGCATTTATGATGCACGTTTAGTTTTAAAACTCATAGTAATGTAAAATATGCTTCTAAATATCATGTTAAAATTTTTAATATCAGTTCCAGTAAATTTAAAAATGTACAATTTTTTTTTTTAATGTGTGTGTGCAATCCAAATAACATATATTATAGATAAAGCAGTATTAGCTTTTAGCTTCCATTTCTTCAAACTGCTTAAATAAAGCAGATCATTAGGTTTATCTGGAGGTTCTATGGGTTTAGGATCAGAACCATCAACTATTTCCCATACTTGCCTTTCCATCAATACATATTTCACACCATTTCTCCATCTCTCATACTTTGATTCAGCTAATTTTTCAATAGTGTAATTGCTGGCCATAGTCAAGTTTTTTTTTTTTTTTTTTTTTTTATTTAATTAATAAGAAAAAGGAGGGGAAAAAATTCCAATTCTTCATTTCTAATAAATAAATAAATAAAAATAAATTGGTATGTTATGGTTATCACAAAACTTTTCATCATTGATTATGAATTATTTAAAACTAAGTTTTAGAAATAAATGATTATTTCACTTAATAGGAAACAATTTCAAAAATAGAAAAATGTAGCAGGCTGATGAAGGCTTAACATTAATACAGCTATGAAATAATTTTTGTGAACTGTAGTGATATTTATGCAGGCACGGGCCACATTTTTGTTTTTGGAATTGGATATTTCAGTAGTACTTTCTCATTATTTTTTGTATTTGATTAGAATTACGGCTCTTAAAGACAATAATAAAAATGTACATGAAATTTAGCAATTTTATATATTATAAGACAATTATTAAAAATATAGGAAATTCAGTAGAAAAAAGTTTATTTTTATTATTATTTTTACACTTCACAAAAGTAGGTGACAATAGATAAATAAATAAAATTATACTCTTATATTAAAATCCTCCCATTTAACATCCCTAATTATTTCTAAAAAATTAGCAAACCGGTAAGTTTTTAGTTTAACACATGAAACATATAGCATGCTAAATAAAACTGAAAATCTCTTTGCCGATTGAACTTCGGCAAAGTGCTTTTAACATGCTGTCACATACTTTGTATGGTGTTTGTGTGACACCCAGTTAATGGGTCAACGAAACGTGCACTATGGTTAACGGTTAAATGCCTGTAGCCCTCCGTCCCCAAACTATTGTAGGATCTCCAGCAATCACTATAAATTGTTGTTCCTGGTTCAATGCAATCTTTAATAACATTAACTAATGTGGAGTAAGTTCTATTGTGAACTGCCACTAGGCACATTTTCCCTGACCCCCCTTTCAACCTCTTCCCCCCCCCCCACCCCGAAAACCCACTGTCCAACAAGTACAAATTACACAAAATTTAACAATATTGAGAGTTAAGATTACCAATATCATATTTATATCCAAAATAATTAAAACGGTAATTCATGACTACATTATTTAAGTTCTCATTAACAACATTAAATAAATTTCCAACATTCAAACAATTCAACACGTTATTAACAATACACAAATTGAGAAGCAGATATATACAATAACATAGTACTGAACATTCTATTTCCTGCACCTATGTAAATATATATATATATATATATAAACAGGCTGTTACATATAAACAAAATATAAATACAATAAACCTACTAAAATAGATTAAAATGCTAAAAAAATATATTTTAATGATTATAAATACTTTTTACAAGTATCTATGTAGGCTTTCACTAGTGTATCTCTTAATATACCTATTACTGAAGGAACATTTAACTGAGAGAAAATGGATAGGATCACCAAGAACACCATAGGGGCAGTCAGAATCAGACCTTTTATTGATTTTAAATAAAGTAGGAAAAGAACCATGACCAGTTACAAAATAAAGCAAGACTTGATTTTTAATTTTTATATCAAAAGACACCTCGGGGAAAATTTCAAAAGTGATTCTGCCTTTCGTTGAAGTATTCCAGATATTCTGCCAAATATTCAAAGTATCATTGATAAGAATTTTATTCAGAAATGAAGTAGGGAAAGGAATGTTAATGTTAACACCAAAATTAATAGTGTTTTTGGCAAAAGAATGTGCCAGCTCATTACCAGTATTGCCGAAGTGACCTTTAATCCAACACAAAGTGAATTTACCAGGAAAAGAGTTTATAATTTTCAGAATATTAGAAACAATTGTTGACTTAGGGTAAAGATTATCAAGAGCAAAGAGATTAGATAAGCTGTCAGTATAAATTACAATCCTCTTATAATGATCTCTAGCCCATTCTAAAGATTTTAGGATAGCCATGTCCTCAGCCTGAAAAACTGAATTGAACTCAGAGAGCCTATATATAAACCCTTATCAACAATAATCCCATTCAAAACTGCAACTCATGCACACACCGATATTTAGACATTTATGAAAGGGAATATAGTAATGAAACATTTTAAAACTGTTGAATGGGGCCATAGGATCAGTATTGTATCTAAAAGTTATCTTCAAATTCCTGAATGCCAAAATATCTACCATCATAGAAAAGAGAAAAACCATCATATTTACACCTATATTTATTACACAAGCTTCCAAGTCAATGGGAGGGATACCAGTAATATTACCATGCACATTAATTAAGCTAAACCAAATCTCACAGGCATACAAAATTTTAGGTTTTACAACAGTTGTATACCAAAGTTTCCTCAGCTCTGGCTTCATCCCGCAATTTAAACCACAAATTTTTTTAATATTTCTACCATAATCCATAACTGCATCTCTGATAATCTCCAAATGATATAGAAAACTAAATCTACTATCTATATTAAGACCCAAAAACTTATGTACCAACACAACTGTAATATTAACCTCATTAAGCTTAATAAAAGTAGGCAGACAAGCCAACACACACATACAGACACTATTTTAATGTTTTAAATTCATTATTATTAATGATTATCAGAATTATTGACATGCTTTCTACGATTTTGAGATGCTTGTTGTTTTTCCCTCTTCTAAAAAATTACATGTAAAAAGATAAAATTATAAACTAGAAAATTTAACAAAACAAATGTGAAAATAAATTTAAAGATTAATTAGAATAGAAATCACTTAATATAGTTTTAATAGAAATTTGTTTGGTTTTACACATTCTGTACTATTGAAATTAAATGGTTAAAAATTTTTGCAATCTGGATGTGTATTAAAAAAATTATGTAACTGAATAAAAAGTCAGCTGATGAATGCTGACGCTATCGAAATGGCCATGAAAATCGATCACTGAACTTGAACTCTTAATATTATTGCACAAAATCAAACAAACTTCTGGTTGAAAACTAAAAGCACAGAAAAAATAAATGAAAAAATATTTTTTTCTTTCTGATTTAGAAATATATTTTTCTTTTGATAAAGATTGCTAATAAAAATATTTTTGCAAGGAAAAAAAAATCTATATTTTTTTTCTCCAACAGATAGGCCGCAGTTGCCAATTTTGAACTTATAAATACGTATAAGACACAGCTTATCTCCCGAAAATTACGGTAATTTTCAGAAAAATCAATATGAAGGATAAGTTTATTGCTTTTTGAATTGGCACATTTCAGTTGTTTGATGAAATGCTGAAAAAACATGTCTCTTAAAATATGGAATATCTCGATTGACATTTGTGATAATTTCCGATGGTTTCCTATTAAATGAAATTTCTTTTTGTAATCTTTATTTTTTTTTTACAGAACCTTTTGATGTCTTTTGCCTCGCACAATGAAATCTTTTTTACCCGGGCATATCCGGGAAAGATCATCTCTTTGAAAATATGCCTTAATAGCTTGTATATCAACAGTTACTTTAGACTTCCTTTTGTAGTGAGAAATATATAATTTTTTCACATTTTTTTTTGTTTTTGTATTAGGATTTCTTTAGCTAGATGCTGGACTTCGTATTTTTTAAATGCTTTTATTAAAAATTTGTTTGTCACGAAAGAACCTGCAGGTAGGGCTTCAGCATTGTATTTTGTCTATGCAAACTTATTTCATATGAAAGTTGTTTACGAACTGATTTTGGTACAGTGCATTCCTGAGTCAAGAGTTTTTACTTTCTTTCTGGGGGAAGATGATGCTGTTGATTTCTTAGTAGATGAGGATATTTTATGCTGCAAATTTTTTTGCAGTGTTTTTACTTTACGCTGCAATTCAACTATTGGTCTGTTTTTACTTGTATTTCCCTTAGGAACTGAGCATGATTTTTTAGATGATTTTCTCCCCATGCTTGTTTTGAGAATTAAGAGGGGTCAGCTGTACATCTCCAGGTACAAGAGATGCTTCTGAGAAAAAAAAACTACGATTTTTTTCCTAAGTTTTTTTTCTTTAAAAGTAAAAAAAAAAAAAAACTCGATAACTTTGATTTAAATTATCACAGAACTGTAGTTCCACCATTCGTTTTAAAGATATTGATGAGACCTTTCGAAAGATACCCATCTTGAAAATTTACTTCTCCTGGGGGGGGGGGGGGAATGCCCCCACATGCACAAAATTTTTTTCCTAGTTAACTACTACTATTATCAATAGTTCATATTAATTTTACAATCACACAATTAAAATAACTCTCATTATGTACATTTATACGATATTTTGTCCTATACTGCCATGTTAAAAATTTAGAAAATGACCGCCACCTGTTGAGCGATTGATCCCCAAATCTAATCAGTTTCTTCTATTAAATACAAAAAAAGTAAAAATGAATTTATCATTGTCCATGAATCAAAAAAAAAAAAAAAAAAATATATATATATATATATACTGTTAAATTAACCTGGTTGAAAGACATATTGCCATAAACAAGTTCATATTATTAAATGAATTTACTAAGAGTTTTATAAAACAAAAAAATTGTTTCGTCCTCTTTTTGAATGTTTATCTATGCTACAATGTTTTTGTGCAAGTTTTGCACAGAAAATGGGAAGAAAAAGTTTTTCTTCTGTCAAAACAAAATTTAGATCTCCTATTTTCACTTTAAAATAGGCTAAATACAAATTTTAATAGTATGATTCTTCTGATTGATATTTTATTGTACTACAGAAACCATATCAAAATCCTTCTGATTTGTTCCCACATATTCATCTCGAATTTTCACGTTAAAGTGTTGAATCCTAAATTTTTCTGCTTATGGAGCATACAGAAATACTGATGGATAATTAAATTATATTAGGAAAGAATTAAATTTTATATTTGTATATAAGATATCTTAAAAACATCCTTTTAATTGACTTAGCAGATTAATTTCGAGCACAGCCGTACCCATCTTCAGTGCTAGGTATATCGTTGAAGAAGATAAACAACTTACGTTAGTTATCTTCATTATGAAGTTAAATGCCCGGTATCGGCATTATCTAATTAAATTATATTAGGAAAGGATTAAATTTTATATTTATATATGATACCTTAAAAACATCCTTTTAAATGACATAGCAGATTAATTTCGGGCACAGCCCGTACCCATCTTTAGTGCTAAGTAAATGACTTAGCACTGAAGATGGGTACGGCTGTGCCCGAAATTAATCTGCTAAGTCATTTAAGAGGATGTTTTTAAGGTATCTTATATATAAATATACTGATGGATATTAAAAGTAAATTTATAGCCCCTCGTTAAATATTCCAGAAAAGATTCACTTTTCTCACCTCCTAGTAAGAAAATGGTTGAATTTATCATCTATTTTAACTTAGTTCAAGCAATCAATATTGTTTGCCTCAAAAACTTCCACTTCATTCAAATAAAGAATTTAAATGCCATAGATACATCTAAATGTATTACAAACACTGCAAGAAGAGGTTCTATTAATAAAAATGATGGTTTTCAACCACACGATAAAAAATGACATTTCTATGAAATCCTACATAATAATGCATCAAATATTAGGCAACAATTAATATTTTTTTCTGAAATTAGAACATATGATTATACTTGGAACATCATAAATCTGTTTTGCTGTAAAATCTTCACAGGCCAGTGTAACATAAGTAATTATCAAGCTATACATTTATTTTGTGTGAGAGATTAAAACAGTATGATGCAGCCAGAATTTTCTCTTGGGAAGGATTTTGAACCACTATTACCAGAAGAGCATTTTGAGCAGATATCTTTTTTCCTTGGAGGAAGTGGTGTGTGTGTGGGGAGGGGGGGGGGGCTTAAATTTAAAAGATGGTATCTTTTTCTGATTTCATTATATTTTTTATAAAATAATTTAAATATGTGAATAAATAAGAAAACAAAATTAAAATACTACATTAATTTCATCCTTTTAATTTAAAAATTTAGCATCATTTCAACAATTATGGTAATTGAGCTGTTTTCAAATATTAGATACAATAAAAGCCTGCTGGTTTGGACCATAGAAAAATGAACACTTTTATATTGATGTAGCATTTTTTGAAAGTTTGCAAAAAAATATATAAATATTAAGTAGTATGTAATATAAATATTATCTTTATATAGCTAAAAAAACATTCAAATTGTTTTCACAATTTAAGCTCTAAAATAATAAAGAATATTTTTCATGTAAATATTAAATGATGTTGCCAAATCTAAAAACAATATTTATGTAAACTAGGTATTATGTAAACTAGCATCAATTACTCATTGAAGTAATTTAAAATTCATGAGGTTAGCTCATGTATTCCCTTTGGTATATATTGTGTTATTTTTAAGAAATAACAATAAAATCAGGTTTTTTAAAACACACGTTTTTTTTTTGGGGGGGGGGGGGATTAATTAGGTTTTTATAATTAAATTATGGTTAAAAAAAAAAAAAAAAACTTGTGCTTTAAGGGGTTAAAAAAATATTCAAAGATTGCTGAAAATAAAACAAGTTGCCCCTGACTTTTAAATTATGTAAAATACACAAAATTTAAACCCCTTTACACTATGAACACTCAGCATTGTTTAATGTAATAATTTTATTTACATAGACATTTAAAAGAAAATTAAGTACACAGTTCATAAGACACAGGAACTTTGGAAATTGTTACAAACATAGCATTATCACTATATTCAGTGCATTTGCCAATTATTATATTTGCATCAACAATTAGAAAAATGTCACATGGTGGACATATATTTTTATAATCTCACATTTGTTAAACTACAACTTTAGTAATATTACAGCATTAAACTATAAATACATTATCTATATAGACATTTAAAATAAAATTAAGCACACAGTTCATGAGACACCGAAACTTTGAATCATTATATTTTTTATAAAATAATTTAAATATGTGAATAAATAAGAAAACAAAATTAAAATACTACATTAATTTCATCCTTTTAATTTAAAAATTTAGCATCATTTCAACAATTATGGTAATTGAGCTGTTTTCAAATATTAGATACAATATTATATTTGCATCAACAATTAGAAAAATGTCACATGGTGGACATATATTTTTATAATCTCACATTTGTTAAACTACAACTTTAGTAATATTACAGCATTAAACTATAAATACATTATCTATATAGACATTTAAAATAAAATTAAGCACACAGTTCATGAGACACGGAAACTTTGAAAATTGTTACTGACCCAAAATTATTACTATATTGAATGCATTTGCTAATTATTTTATTTGCATAAACAATCAGAAAAGTGTCAAGACAGTGTACAAATAATCTATATTTTTATTAGGTTTCTCAATAACCTCATATTTATCAATGCAAATTATAACTTTAGTAATACTACAGTGTAAAGCTATAAACACTTTATCTATATAGACATTTAAAAGAAAATTAAGTACACAGTTCATAAGACATAAGAACTTTGGACATTGTTACTGACTTAGTATTATCACTATAGTGCATTTGCCAATTATTTTATCTGTATTAACAATCGGAAAAGTCTAAGAGTTTCTTACAGTGTACTATTACCTATATATTTATTAGGTTTCATAATAACCTCATACTGGTTAATGCAAACTACAACTTTATTATTACTGCAATGCAAAGCTATGAACACAATTTTCTCAATTTCTGTTTCAGTATAAATAAAACAGACATTTTAATCAACAGTCAGCTGCTTAAAATAAAGAATGTTAGCATTCTCTAATAAATCATTTTGCAACAAAAAATCAGTAGGAAAATTTATACAGCATATATCTTTAAAATGTTTATATGGTGCTTTATACAAATTGTAATTACCAATATAAATAAATTTCTGATAAGTTTTGACTTTGAATTTCAACATTTAGAAAAGTGTCAGGCATGAGAGTGCAGAAAATTAAAAAAAAAAAAATGTGCATGTTCATAAAATGAATTTCAAATTATTAATAATGCACACAATGAAAAACTATAAAAACATGTTCATAAAATTAATTTCAAATGAAAAATAATATGCACAGGGAAAAACTATACAAAATATTTATAAAAGTGCCAAGTAAGTTAAACTATAAGAATAATGCACATTAATACAATAAAACATCTGTATTAAAAAATAAAATAAAAAGGCTAGGTAAGAAATATGATATGTACAAAGGTAAATTTTTAATACTTCAGATTTATTACTGTTTTTGCCCCAGAAAAGATGCATATTTTATTTGCCACACTGAAAAATGAATAAAAATACTTTCTAATAGCAGGAAAAAGATAAAATTTCAAAATGATTTCTGCAAAACTTCATATAAATAATTTTGCCTTAATACACTACAGTGTATACAAATATTAAAATAATAATAATAAAGAGAAATTTTTTTAAATAGTAAATTTTACTGTTTTTTTTTAAGCATTCAACTTTCAGTATCAAACGAGTTTTTAAACTAGTTTTGTATACAAATATTGTGAAAAGCAATGTAAAAAGTTCTACATTTAATCATTTCGCATTTATGATGCACGTTTAGTTTTAAAACTCATAGTAATGTAAAATATGCTTCTAAATATCATGTTAAAAATTTTAATATCAATTCCAGTAAATTTAAAAATGTACAATTTTTTTTTTTTTTTTTGTGTGTGTGTGCAATCCAAATAACCGCCTGTTTGTGTCCATAGTCACTGGTTTTTGAAAGTTACAAAAAAAAAAAAAATAAAAAAAAAATAAATAAATAAATAAATAAAAATAAGTGATAAATATTGTGCAATTTCAAAAACTTAATAAAAGAAGTGTATTAAAAAAATTGATCTTTTTGTTGTAGATTAAAATGGCTACAACAATAACTATACCAGTCAACATTTATGATGACGTTGATAGATGGTTGGAAATGGGAAAAAGAGGAGGGGGGGTTAGTTCTTGAGTGAGAAATGTTAAATAAATACAGTTTTCTTTATGGGTTCTAGAATGTCAAATTTATATTGACATTTTTGTTGTGGATGGAGAAATATTGAAAGACAAAAAGGTTTCCACAAAGTTTGATTAGTGATGGTTAGAGAAGAAATACTATTTTTATAGACATTTGAAAAGGAAAATTACGTACACAATTCATATGACACAGGGACTTTATTAAAGCAGTATTATCACTATATTCAGTGCATTTGCCAATTATTTTATTTGCATTAACAATCTGAAAACTTTCAGAATTTTCCACAGTGTACATATTATCAATATTTTTATTAGGTTTCATAGTAACCTCATACTTGTTAATGCAAACTTCAACTTTATTATTACTACAACACAAAGCTATGAACGCAATTTTCCCAATTTCTGTTTCAGTATATAAATAAAACAGTCAGACATTCTAAACTGCTTATCAGATTTTATAGTAAACAACATATTTTTAGTAGTCATCCGCTTAAAATAAAGAATGTTAGCATTCTCTAATAAATCATTTTGAAACAAAAAATCAGTAGGAAAATTTATACAGCATATATCTTTAAAACATGTTTATATGGTGCTCCATACAAATTGAAATTACAATACGAAAATATTTCTGATGAAACTTTGACTTACAATTAATTTAAAAACATAATTTTAAATTTTCATGTAGCAAAGTTCTTGGGAAAACTTTCTTTCACAAAATTTTTAAAAACAAAATTTTAAATTTTCACATAGCAAAGTTCTTGAAAAATTTTCTTGGAAAAAAAAAAAAATTACAATGTTTACTAAAAACTATTTACATTTCAGTTTTATAATGGCCATGTGCCAATGTATGTACACTGTCTTTCTAATATGAAGTGCTTATCATCAAATGTACAGAGTGCTTCCCTTTTTTTTGTCAAATAGTATGTAAATGATGTTTCTCACTTGCTATTCTGAATTGTTGAGCAGATGTTGGATTTAAAGTTTCCAAGCATGCCTTGTAATGCTGCTGTTTAATTTTTTGTTGAACAACGTTTCTAGACACCCCCATTTGCTGTCTTTTTTTTTTTTAAAGTTCTTTAGATAAAATGGAATACATTTTTCACCTAAGTCCTACAAACTCAATTATAGGTTCTGAGTTGAGTTCATCCTTAAAACATCCAATTTTCTTTTTGTTTCTTGTGTTGTGCAGAGGATAATTAGGAGGATATTCTGGTGTGTTTAATATATGACTGAATGCTTGCATGTCCCTGTAGATGTCTTCAGTATATATATATATATATGGTATGTTAAGGAGTACCTGCCTGTGAAGAGGAGATGAGCTTGATTTGCATATTTTTGTTTCATAACATTATAGTGAAAATCGTACATTAAAATTTTACTCAATTCTACTCAAATTATAAATCCTGCATAAATCGGTTTGTCTAATGTGAGTAAGTTTTTAATTCTCTCCATACCTACTAACTCATTGTCAAAGACTTTGAAGCGTTTGAATGTGGGAGAAGAAATCAGTTTTTTTGCTTTGCATTCAGAATTAACAAGTTGTACATCCATTCATTTTCTAATATTTTCCGTGTTTTTTCCCATACACTGCATTGTTCATAAGTTTCAAAAGATGAGGTGGCCATTTTCCTCTTTTCTGTGTTAAAATCAATCAATGTACGGTTTTAGCCTTGGCTTTTGTTTAAACTTGAGTACTTTATGTACAGCACATAACTCAAGACCTTGCATTAAGTAAAATTATAGATTGGTGATATGAGTTACATAATGGTTTTTGTTTCTTAAGTTGGGACCAATTTTGTTGTTGAAATATAATTTTTGTCTCGTAATGCTTTAATTGAAAAAAGGGATAAATCATTGTAATTTATAACCATTTTTTCTGGTGCCAGTGGATAGTCGTCGTGAAGGTCATGTGAGGTGTGATGGATAATCTAAATCCACTTCTACAATGTATCCTTCAGCTCCATCGTCTGGGATGTAAAGAATCAACTGTGTCGTAATGTTATCAGGTGACACCCATTCAAAGTGGCCGTACGCGAGAGGGCTTGACATGGCCCAAGCATATGAATTATTTGCATCTAAATATAAAATATAAGTTGATAGGGAAATTTTCATCAAAATTTGATAAATATTTGCATATCTTTCAGTCATTACTGATATTCCCCCACGTATGTCTTGCTCTATGAAGAGGTGCATGTCGATATTTGAAAAGATCTAGTGGTTGCTGGGTCATTTTAAGACATGCTTGCCAAGCTAAACCTGGTGCTGTTAAAAGATAAAGGCAATAAAGTAGTTACTAAATTTAGATTTAGAAAACGTGAAATTAAGTGTTTCAGATGCAGACAGGTGGGACATGTAAGAAGCAGTTGCCGTACCAAGTTGAAAGGGAAGAATCCAGAAAAGGCCACCACCTATGAAAAGAGCTCGGAAGAGGAATCGACGGATGCATCTAACAGTACAAGGACGAGTCATACAGCACCTAAAACAAGTGGCATCAAGGGTAAGAAGGGAAGTGGTAATTCAAATTTTGATTTAAAACCCAAATCTTTCTTTGTCCAGGCCAATTTGTCACATGATAATGAGTTAAAAGATGTTTTTGTGTTTGACACGGCGGCATCGCATCATTTTACTCACAATAAAAATATCTTAAAGGATTACACTCCTGTAAATGAGGAGACGTTGTCTGTCGCTGTAGATGGTCTTAATTATCCCATAAAGGGAAATGGCACCATGAAATTAAGATTCGGTCAACAAATTTTGTGTTTTAAGGACACAATGTATATACCTAGCCTTAGAAGGAACTTATTAATTGGGCCACATATGGATATTTTTGGTGCTTTATTTCATGGCAAAAATGGGAAGGTGAAAGTATCGGATAGAAATAATGAATATCTTTTTACAGCCATTCTTAAAAATGGCCTTTATGTTACTGATGCAAAACCAGTTGCTGAGAAGCAGTCAGTTAAGTTTGCCGCAAACACTAAAACTGAAAGGGGAATCGATAAATTAGATTTATGGCATCGTAGATACGGACATATAAAGCGAAAAAATGTAGTAAAAACTCTTCCTTACCTGAACTTCAGTAATTACTCATGTGAAACTCGAAAAAACGTAGTAAAAGGGATTCCTCACCTGAATTTCAGTAATTACTCATGTAAAACTCGAAAAAATGTAGTAAAAGGTCTTCCTCACCTGTATTTCAGTAATTACTCATGTAAAACTCGAAAAAATGTAGTAAAAGGTCTTCCTCACCTGAATTTCAGTAATTACTCATGTTAAACTCGAAAAAATGTAGTAAAAGGTCTTCCTCACCTGAGCTTCAGTAATTACTCATATGAAACTTGTATTTTGAATAAGTTTAGAAGAGTTACATTTAAGAGGGAACATGAAATTAAGTCTAAAGCACCAGGAAAAATGATACACACTGATGTTTGGGCTCCGACCACGACAATTGGTCGTGATGGGGAGAGGTACTTTTTGTCAGTAATAGACTATTTTAGCCGGTATGTGACTACCCTAACAGCACATCTTGTCCAAATAAAATCCTGAGGATGTCCTCTGGATGAAAAGGATATCTACAGACATCTTCAGGATGGGTTATGGAGAAGTGTGTTGTTAGGGTACTTATCCGAGCTATTACCAAGGGAACCAATGCATAGATGGTTCATGTCACATGACTCATGTTAGACCTTGTCAGGTTACCATTTATCACTCTGCTTTATTTATCTCATTGTTTTTAACATTCTCTTTTATTTGTCACACCCACACAAGAAATAAAAGTTAATCTCATTAGACTAATGTCATCATTTTTTCTTATTATATTGTTGAACTGAGTCTACAAGCTTAAATATTGTCCATTTATAAATCTTATTTTATTTTTTATTTCATTTTGCACACACGCTTTTTATTCCTAATTAAAATGAATAAGTAAAACTGATACTGCTTGTTTAGAAACTGATTATTATTAATTTTCTTTTTTCTTAAAAAAAAAAAAAAAAAAGATTTTGATGAAATTCTGGCAAAAGCAGAGTTTAGTTTAGTACAGAGGATTATTTCTTTTTCCCTAATTATAACATCACTTTCAAATTATTCAGTTATATTTTCGATTTCGATAAATGTCCAACTATCGTAAAACTAGTATCGTAAAAATCCATAAATTGAGACTAATAGTCCTAAAAAAAAAGTTGCAATCTTTGCAGTCTCTGTTTTAATCATGGTGATTTTTCAGAGGAAGAAGTTGAACAAGGAATTAAAACAGAAACGGATGCTGTGATAGAAGAAACTGAAAAAAAAAGGAATAATTTAAAGTAAAATACCCAGTAGATGACACCTTAATGATCTATTAGTATATTTATTGACATAGTTTGGTATGAAATCATCTTATAGGGAACTTCTAATTGGTAATAATTGCGCAAATTATTCCCCTTCCAGAATGTGACAAGAATTGTAGCAATAAAACTAATGTGTATTTGTATGTTATTTTTTAATAAAATAAAGGTACTATGCTAGTAGTTGACACCTAGTGAAAACAAAAATATATTTAGTAGTTGACACTTTTTATTTTCAGTAGTTGACATAGGTATGCTTAGATTAGGATGTACACAAAAAAGTAATGTAATGAAAGTAAATACACAAATCACTGGAATAAGTACAGCGAAGAGTTGCCACTCTTCCCTGTGCCTAATCCAGCATTTTGTATCAAGACTTCTTTTATTACTAAATTGATTTGCAGTCTTGAGTTTGTTAACCGACTGTACCTATATGTATTTATAACCTTAAAAATATATAAGTAATCAGTGATTTTATATCAGTTAGTTCCATAAAAATTCTAATTCAGGGACAGAGTACACATTTCTCCTGACTCATTTTTAATGGCTCGTTGATATGGTACAACACGTCTTCCCATTCATAGTCTAATTGATCCACATTTGCGGCCATTTCCAAAGTCTCCCACATTTCTGCATTGCCGAAATAGAAGCAGCTGTTTTGGTAACATGAGTAATAACCTCTGGAAATAACTCTTCTTTGTAGGAAAATACTACATACTCTCCTACCTTTCTCTGTGCTGGATTTTTAAGGTTGTTTTTTTGTACGTTTTCTCCATGTCTCTCATTTTGAGACTCACTTTCACTGTCAAGAGAAATACCATCAGTATTTGAGTGAGAACTATCGTCAAAATGAAGCACCCTCTTTTCAGTCTTTTTCTTACGCTTCTGAACTTCCCTTTTTTTGTTTTTTTCCTTTTCTTCTCTTTTCTTTTGTCTTTCGGCAGCACGTTCCATATTTATTTTATCTAATTCTTCCTTTTTTGCTAACTTCTTTTTAAAGTATTCTTGAGACAGGTGTCCCTAAACTATAGTGGGCATTCTTTCTTTTATAGGTCGTTTTCTTTCTTCACAAGCAGTGGTACTGCTTGTGAATTAAATTAAATCTTAGGTCTTTTAAAATAAAAGTGTAGTCAGAACTTATCGATATGAAGATTAGTAAAATCACAGCTTTGTCCAGGTTCTAATATCATAAGCATCGCTAAATGAGGGCCACACGTGAATCACTAGTGGAATTAGAATAAATAAAAGTACATACCAAAATTCCGAAGAAAACACAGACAAGGAGACGAATAGCTGATAATACCCGTTTTTATTGATATCCATGTAAAGAAGGGATGTGGCACTTCTCTGGGATACAACGTCACCATCGTCTTCTCCGAGCTGCTTCTTTGGGATCCAAGTCCCAATACATATCCATCCGGGTGTATAATCATTGCAGGCCAAAAACTATGCTTGAATAACATTATGTATTTATTATTGGATCGAAGCATGAAAGTATGTCACGAAAATACAAACTGTTGAAGCTCCAAATAACTATGTTTTATTAATAAAAACACACGTGACGCTTTCGGCGAACACACGCATGGTGAGCCACAATCTAAATACATCCACTTAATATTTTTCGAAATCTGTGTGATCGGTATTTTATATGCTCAGAGATGTCCTCTAGAAAAATACTATTAATTTATTTTGTAGAAATATAATGTTTCTGGCTATATTTTTAATTAGGTTAGAAATACCGAAGTCCGCGCGTCGATGCCGCAAAAGGTACGCACACGCAAAAGCGCGCGACGACCGTCGCACATGACCTATTACTAGCTGTTTAGGTATCCAAGTGAGGGAATTTTGCGTGTTGCCGGGAAGTAGACTTACAGGGGTGAATCGGGATGTTACTGAAGCTAAGGAAATTTAGGTTGAATGCTAGCTAATAGATTGATTTTGCTAAAATTAAGGAAAAATGACTGAAATTGAATAAAAACGATGTCATGCTTCACAACACTCTCCCCGAAAACGCAGTGAAATAAAAAGAACCGGGAAGCGATGCAGTTAAAAGGAACGGATGAGTAGGTAAAGGAGCACGCACACCAACCTCATCCAGCAGCTTTAAGTTACAGACATATAAAGATACATTATATAAACAGATTCTTGATGACATTTGATTCAATAAACTTCTTGTACATAGCTGTGTATCTATTATAAAATGTCTAATTGTAATGAAAACATCCAATAAATGTATTAAAAATAAAAATGTGCGCAGGAAACAAAAGACGTTTGGCCAAATGTGGAAAAAAAATAATAAAAACACAAAAATACACAGATACACCCTTGTAAAAAAATATGTAAAAATCACAAGTTCAAAAACAAAATAAATTTGATACATGACACCTTTTATCACATTTGACTATTCCTGGAATACTGTTATTGATATGTATATTATATTAGGTATATCAAAAAAAAAAAAAAAAAAAAAATAGAACACAATATAATACTGGAACATTTTGTTACATAAAATGTTGTGTCGCACCATCTAGGAGAAGTTACATATACTGTAATAACTATTTTCACTCAGGAACAACTCTGTAAGGGAACAACCATTAAGAAGTTTGAAAAGAAAATTTTTACCTTAAGGTTATACATAAATTCTACAATTAAATTACCCGAAAGAAGACCATCAGGTTACATTAGGCATTAACTGAAAGAAAGAAACAAATACAGTGTACTCTCGTTAAAACAGACAATCAAGGGCCAGCAGTTTTTGTCCATATTAACGAGAGTCCATTATAACAGGAGTTCATAAACTCAAGTTCTATATGAACTCTAAAATCACTATTATGTACACATACACAGTATAACACTAATGAAAATTTGTTTCCTCAAACCCTTTTATTCACTAAAATTATAAAAGCATGAAAACCGATACTTACTTTCAGAACTTCTTTTCTTCATATAGCACAACTTGATAACAAAATACTTTGCTATGTCTCCACGATAGAAGTGCAGACAGGTGCAAATTGTTGACCTCAACTGTCACTGTTAGTCAGTACTATTTACCTCACACAGTGTAATAGCACAGAGTGAAAGAGATTAACCCTTTTATTATTGAACCTTTTCACGTTAATATATATATATATATATATATATATATATATTGAATTTGAAAAGATTTTGGGAACTGACTCTTTTTCGAAGAAAGTAAGCTTTGAGGGGAAAAAAAATGTCCATCTTAACGAATGAACTGTATGTATAAAGCGATGTTATTACATGCAATTCCTATAGGCCTTAGCCGGGGATTCTGTTTTTGTACATAATAACGAGAAATCCATCTTAAGCGGGGCCGTCTTAACGAGAGTTCACTGTATTAGATAAAGTTTTATGTGCTACATTGGTAAGAATTTTAGATTCATTAAGCTTTGTGATTAGTGTGGAAGTGGTCATCAAAGGTTGAAAATTAACAAAACTGGTCAAAAGTTAATAAAGTTCTATATTAAGAGTAAAAGGTCTAAAAGTCAATTGTCAGTTCTTTTAGAAGTAAATTGATGAGATTTGTAGATTGATTTTTAACACAAACACAATGTCCTATGGAACTGAAGTACAGTTCGCAAAAGTCACTAGAAGATTCTGCCAGCAGATTGAGCTAGTAACCAGTACAAACACCACACGAATGTTGGACGTCACAACACCCGTGAAGTCACCACAGTTCAAGGACGCAGGTTGTATGTGTGACGACTATTGCAGGGAATGGAGTTTGTATTGATAGAAGGCTGTGAACTAATCATCTGTAGGGAATCATTAATAGAAGAATTTAAGTCCTGATTGGGTTCAGGTGAGTTATTCCTTGAAGATTGTGGTGTAGGATTTGCATGTGTACTTCTTAAGTTATTATGAACAGTAGAAGTTGTAGATGGTCTAATATTCACATTTCTTTCAGGTGCAAGGATAAGTTGATTGATATGTATTTACTTTAGAGGTGCATGTGGTTCATCTACCCTTTGAATTTGGTAGATCACATCTGAAATTTTCTTTATGATTTTAAAAGGAGATGAAGAGAAGTACCTCTTTAAGCCGTTGTTGTGTTGAACGAAAACTGTGTCATTAATTTTAAATTTTCTTAATTTTGCATGTGAGTGTTGTTTCCAGTTTGCAGACTTTGAAATTCCAGTAAATTTTGATGAACTCGATTGTATAATTTCTGCAAATTTTCGGCTAAAATAAAATAATCATGGTGCACATCTAGACGACTTTGATATTAATGTGGTTGAAACGTGTCAATGACACTGGCCATGGCACGGTGAAATTGGACAAAATTTGGAGATGCTTCTATAGTGCTATGGTATGTATTATTATATAAACTTTCCTGAAATTTTATGGCATATTCAAATTAAGTGCTTTAATGGTGGATTTATAGAGGTATTTATGCATTCATATACAGATTTTGCAGCGGGATTAGCTACAGTGGTGTGCGTTAATTTAATTCCTAACATTCTTGAAAATTCATCACAAATTTCTGCAGTAAATTGAGAACCATTGTCTGTTAAAATGAGCTCTGGTCTTCCAAAAGTGACAATATAATCAAAGATTGCATGAACAGCGTTCATGGCAGTAATTTTTCTTAAAGGGTATAATTTTAAATATTCACTAAAGTGATCAATAGCTGTGAGAATGAATTGATTATTAGGGAAAGGACCAACAAAATCTAAACTAATGAATTGACCTGGTCTTGTAGGGATGTAGGTATTTTGGAAAGGAGCAGCTGTAATTCGCTGAGGTTTAGATGTAATGCACACAGTACAAGATCTAATGTAATTAGAAATACAGTAGGGAACCAATTATCCAGAATGGTTAAAATAGGCCATTCTGGAAAACTGGTTGCTTATCGAAATGATTCCCAGTAATCAACTTGTAATATGCATATGATACTATCTTTGCTATTAATTAAAAATAAAAATTAATATATTAATTAGATTTAAGTTTTCAATTTATCTGAAAATTTTAAAACTTTTTTTTTTTAATGAGAATAAAATATTAATAAAAATTTGAAATACATAAAAATCTATTAGAAACTAGTCAACCTTACATAAAAATTAAAACCTCCTCTAATTAAAATAGTTAACATCATGATTAGCCAAACATTTAAACATTAGTTTTTGTGAGAAATAGAAAATTAGATTTACTTACCAGCTATTTACTTCTTACAAAAATTCCTGATGTTTTTCAATATCCACAAAAAATATATGCATAAAAAATAAATAAAATAAATAATATTCATACATTTTGAAGATTTTTCTAATATTTTTATTGCACACATACACAATTAATATATTTCTATATACATATATGACAAGCATAGTGACTTTTTGCCAATAAAACTTAAACATGTCACCATCATTTTAAACATGTCATCAAATTTTGTTTTGTTTAAATTTTGTTTTTTGATTTAAAAATGTTTCCTGGATTTTATATACTGACATAATTTGGAATTCATCTATAAAATCCTTTTGTTCCATTCCTTTTATGAGTTCCTGAGTTAATTGAATGCATTTTGCATTTGAAATTTTTTGAAAAGGACTTTCATCCGAACTTTCAGAATTTTCAGGATTTAATACCATTTGCACTATCTCTGAATCGTTGAGTTGATAAGACACTGGAATGTCATTATCTATGTTGAAATAATCATTGACTTCTTCCTGTGTCATCAATTCCTTAAGCAATACACTTTCAGCATATTCTTTTAATTCATTTTGAAGAAGCTTCTCTTCTGAAACTTTGAAGCCTTCAAAATTATTCATTTCAGAATCTTCTTCAAGGAAAGTAGAAGTGGGCATCAGGTTATGCC
Organism: Salticus scenicus; assembly: GCA_963930645.1. Classification (NCBI taxonomy): domain Eukaryota; kingdom Metazoa; phylum Arthropoda; class Arachnida; order Araneae; family Salticidae; genus Salticus; species Salticus scenicus. Next base: position 203,873,639 of record OZ005658.1, on the reverse strand, counting down.
AACCATTCATCAAAGTTTCTTTTGACACCTCCTCCCAAGCCCGAGCTATCATCCAAATAGCATTTTTTATATTGAATTCTTTGGTGAATTCTTTTAGGGATTTGCATTCATTACACACATCAACAAGGTTTTTTAAAAAGTGCACTTTGTATTTGCATTTCAAACTACGCAAATCCCTTGGTCCATAGCCTGTATCAATGAGGTGCAATTAGGAGGTAAGTACTCAACAATAACATTGTTTTCTTTCAATACATCTACTGATGGATGGGCTGTGCAGTTATCCAAGAATAAAATAATTTTACAATCGGATGGGAGTCCCACTAATTCACAGTGGGCTCGAGCTTTAGGCACAAATTGTGACTGAAACCAGTCAATAAATAACTCTTGCGTCACCCATGCTGTTCTGTTAGCCTTATGACTGGCTGGCAAAACTTTGATTTTACTAAGTGCTCGAGGATTGCGACTTTTCCCAATTACAGTGAGTTTTATTTTACACGTGCCAGCTGCATTGGCACAAGCTAACACAGTCAATCTTTGTTTTGAGTCTTTTAAACCACTACTAGGCTGTTCTTCATTTGCAGATGTGTAAGTATGTTTTGGCACATACTTACAATATAAAGCTGTTTCATCTGCATTGAATATCTGTTCTAAACTCACATTTTCTTTTTTAACAAGTTCCATTACATAATCTACATAGTATTCTGCACTCTCTGCATCTCCTGCAGCTTTCTCCCCAGAAATCTTTAAAAGTCTTAGGCCATGCCTTTGTTCAAAGCGGGTGAACCACCCATGAGAATAATCACAGTTTTTCTCTAATCCCAATTCTTCGTGAAATTTTTTGACCTGGGCCATAATAATGCTTCTTGAAAGAGGAAAATTCTCCATTCTCCTTTACTTAATCCATTCAATGAGGACTTTATCAACATCTTCATTTTTAGCCTGGTGCATTGTTTTTCTCATATTTAAGAGGCTTGGCTGATCAGCTTTACCATAAATTTTTAGAATATCCATCTTTTGCTTTTTTAGATCGTAAATCGTTGATAAACCAATTTGGTAAGTATCACTTATATGTTTTGCTGATGCACCTTCATCAAGCTTCTTTAAGATTTGAACTTTCTTTTCTATGCTTAAAACTACTCTTTTTCTTTTCCCATTTTCTTGTTCATCTGCATGCCGTTTTGACATTTTTTATTTTTTGTGAAACGAACCAATTTAATAAACAACTAATAACAATTGTATTGATTTCTGATGTATGCACATGTACGAAACAAAGTTAATAAACTAAAACACATGTAACAACGTAACTGCTGACAAACTAAGCATACCTAGCTGTTGCCAATCTCAAAAAACAACACAGGAAAGTATAGTTTATTATTATTATTGACTGTTTATTTATTTTAAAGTTTTAGAAAATGTATGTAATTAAAAAATAAATGAGTCACTTTTTAAAAACTTTACAAAATACTAAACCATTATTATTTTAAAAATAAAATTTTTTTTTTTTTTTTAAATTGGAAGTATAATTCGATGAAAATATAATTCCGGATAACTGGTTTTCCGGATAACTGGTTTCCGGATAAATGGTTCCCTACTGTATTTGTTCTTCAATTCATTGTCCTTGATTAACGCATCTAATTTACCTTCAAGCATCGGGCATTTAGAACACCGTTTTTCATTATGAGCAATTCTTCATTTCACTTTTTCAATGAGCTCCATATCATATTCTTTCATTTTCAACTTGTTTTCTTTTCCATTTTGCCTAAAAGCATAAAAAAATAAAATTTATAATAAACAAAAAACACCTTTTAAAATTTTTACTTTTTTATTTCATTAACCTACTGAATCTTTTTTTTTTTTAATACTTAAATTGGTATAGCTTCATCCCAGTATCCAGTGCACCTACACACCAGCGTTAGCGAGTTTTTCACAGTTCAAACCATGGTTTAAACTAGTGTTCATGTTATGCATTTTTCAGAGGGCACCACACCTTGCCGTATTTTGTTTTAGCGCTGATGCGCCTGCCCTTTTTTTAAAGTTAAAAATGCAACCTGTACATTCCAATCTGCTATACAGTGGAATACGAAGAGTGGGGCGGGCTGCAACAGGCCGCCAGACTCAGATAAAATGAAAAACTTTCTGCGAACACAAAATCTAAAACAAAAATTTTCTAAAAAAAAAAAAAAAAAACTGCCCCTATTTCATACCTGCCAACTTAAAACTGGTAAAACTTCGAACATTTTAGGAAAAACATTGAAAAAAATCAGAACAATATTGAATAATAATAATAAAAAGAATTTTTACTCAGAGAAAAAGAAAATAAATGTTTTATTATAAACATAAGAATTAAAACTTATCAGATTACTAATAATTAATTTGACATTTCTTGAAAGCCAATCGCATACAAAATTTATTTTTATTTTTAATAATATTTATTTTATTTTTTCTTTTATCAATATCGTGGAATCTATGTTAGACGTAACCATTTGGTGTCAATCTTTTTTGATATGGAAAAGGCATATGACAGGACATGGCGCCATGGCAATTATAAGGATCTATTTAATTTGGACTTGTAACCTTCCCATTTTTATTAAAAATTTTTTGAGAGTCGGATGCTTCCAAGTTCGAATTGGTTCAGTTTATTCAGGCTTTTACTTTCAGGACGAAGGTGTACCTCAAGGCAGTGTCTTGAGTGTTACACACTTCTCATTAAAAATCAATGATATTTTAAAACAACTTCCACAAACTGTTCACGGCTGTCTATACGTTGACGACCTGCAGATTTCTTGCCAGGGAAATGATATGCGCTTCATTGAACGACAGTTACAACTTGCCGTTAAAAACATTCTTAAATGGACTAATAAAAATGGTTTTACTTTTTCCAGCGACAAAACACAGTGTGCATTTTTGCCGCAAACGTGGTCTTCATCCTGATCCACAAATATTTATTATGACATACATATTTCGGTAATTGACTCTGCCTGTTTTTTGGGTGTAATTTTTGACAAAAAACTCAATTTTAAAGACCATATTTCTTATTTAAGGACGAAATGTGAAAAAACTTTAAATATTTTAAAAGTACTTGCAAACACATCTTGGGGTGCTGATCGAATTTTCTACTAAAAATCTACCGCTCCTTAATACGTTCAAAATTAGACTATGACTGTGAAATTTATGGGTCTGCTCCAAACTCTTACCTTAAAAAACTTCTCCAGTCGTCAGTTTATATGCTGACTGCGTAGAGCCTTCCCTTACTAATATTAGACAGCAGTTATCTTTACAACTGTACCATAGGATACTTTCTCATCCTAATCATCCAATTCATCCTCATATCAATAACAGTAATGACAATCTCTTTTTAAACCGTCCATCTTGCATCCCACATTTTGGTCTCAGAATCAAGAATAATCTTGACGGCATCCCTCATCTTCATACCAAAATTCATCCTAGGGGTCTTTTCAATATGACTCCGTGGAACTTCCAGGGTATTTCATGTCTTCATCCTTTCAAAGGTTTTGACAAGGGTAACACTGATGCCTCTATCTTTCAGACCCTCTACAAAGCTCATCGGAGCAATTATAAAAACTATACCGAAATTTTTACTGACGGTTCTAAAACAAGCAATAAGGTTGGTTGTGCGAATATCTCTGACAATACTACTCTAAGCTATGAACTTCCTAACGCTTTTTCTATTTTCTCTGCAGAGTTTTTAGCTATTGAGGTTGCCCTTAATTTTATTTTATCTCATCCAAATCGTAAACTCATTATATATACAGACTCAAAGAGTGTTCTTGATTCTGTTTTATCTACCTCTTGTAATCCATCTTTCACTTCAATTTTAAAAACTTACCACGACCTTCTAAAAAAGGGATTTGACATCTTGTTTTGCTGGGTTCCTGGTCATGTTGGCATCAAAGGCAATGAAGCTACAGACAAAGCCGCAAGGCAGGCTTCTATTATTTTAAACTGTCCTATACCTTATGATGACATTAAGCACATACTAAAAAGTATTTTCAGAAATAATTGGCAAATGGAGTGGAATAATCAGCAAAATAATAAATTACTTGAAATAAAACCTCAAATTGCAGTCTGGTCTACACTGAGTCCTAGAAAACATGATGTTATAATTACTCGTTTAAGAATTGGGCATTCAAGGATCACGCATAAATATTTACTACTTGGACAGAGGAACCTGACTGTCCGAAATGTCATTTCTGTGTGCTTACAATTAGTCATTTGCTCACTGACTGTCCTTGTCTTCGTCATCTGTATAGACATTACTTTAATTCATCTTCACCCAATCTGACAAGCCTTTTAGGTGCAAATCCTCATTATCACTTGACAAATTTTTTGAAAGAGGTTGGTTTTTACTTCGACATCTGAACCTATTCTTTACAATGTTCATCCTATTTTACATCTGTTTTTTATTGTATACTGTTTTTATTATTTTTGATTTTATCTTGTATGTAGTTTTACTTTTTTTTTCTGTGTTTTTTTAATGACTTTCTGGATGGGTAAACCCATCCAGACTCCATTTTCTTTTACCTATTTGTTTGGCGCAGCATGTCCTACTTTGGACCTTGCACCAAAAAAAGCCATTCAACCAACCAACCAACCAATGAAGCAATCCATGTCTGTAGCAAGCTTCTCTAAATGTTTGACAAATAATGCCATCAACTGTTCTAAGATCTTCAAAATTTTTAGGGCCTTGAACTTGGTCGAGCAACAGTCTTAAAAAAAAAAAAAAAAAAACATTCATGCTGGCTTGGATGAACAGTAAAAACTCTACCCAAAGCATTGTCAATTTAACATCTGGATGACCTTCAACTGGATTTCCTCTTTTTCTTCTACTCCATTTTTTATTGTTCCATGTGTAATAAGATGGCAATTGGTGATAGAGTAAAGTTTGAGCAAACATATCCTCTTGGCATAATTTAAAGAAAGCACTGAGAGTGGTTTCTCTAGGAGCCACAGCTTGTTGCGCAGCTGTTTCATTAGTAAAGTAAACTCTTTGTCCATTTTCTAAATGGACTGCTAATTGCTGGACTGTGGGGATACCTTTCATGAATAGGGAAAGAAAAAATTCTCCAGAAGGCTTCATTGCTGCTTATATAACGACCTTGTTAAAAAGTAGTAACTTCATCATGCACAGTGTCTTGTAGAGCGAACATAGCTGCATCAGAATCCTTGTTAACATACTTGAATACATATTTGATGGACTTAACAGAATTACAAAATTCAACATTAATGGGAGCATTAAGCATTTTAGGCAAGAGAGGGCAGTATGGAACTATCCATCTGTTATCAATTTCATGGTGTCCAATTTGGGTTGTAAAGCCTCCATCCTCGAGTTTTCTTCTATGATATGAGGGATACCCATCTTCTCCAGTTTGAGTATCTTTTAAAAATGATTTTGGGTAGCGTTTTTTACATACATTGTCTTTCATGCAGGGTGAATTGATATTTAGAGATCCACATGGTCCATGTACCATTTGAGTTTTAACAATTTTAAAGAGATTCTTGCCTACGTTAGGGTCTGGAAGTTCAGCTGAGATAACCGAATCTATGTCATTTGCCTGAATTTTATTAGTCAGCCAAAGCAAAATATGAGCATGAGGCAATCCCCTCTTTTGCCAGTCAATTGTGTACATGTGGCATCTTACTGGTCCAAAAATTTTTAATTTTATGATGAAATTCATCATTTTAAATAATATCAATTGAAACACCCTAGCTGTAAGATCATGTCTGTGAATGTAGGTTTGTCCAGGTAGTAATTCATCCTTGATTTCTTTCCATTTAGCATTGCATGTGAATGTAATGAACAGGTCAGGTCGTCTAAAATTTTGAACGTACGTCATTGCATCCTGAGTCCTTTCATGCATGTAATGTGGGCTTCCTGTGAAACTTGATGGAAGAATGCAAAGTTGGCCAATCTCTGTTCCAGCAAGATCATTATTTATGGCATCTCTTAAATGAACATATTGATCACATCTGAATTCTTTCTGATGAGTTCTAATATAACGTAATCTTTCAGATTCTGTTTTAGCATACATATCAACATCAAATTGGCAGAAAAGATTTCTCGCCAACATTAAATAATTTGAAGAATCGCTATGAACCATAAATCTGTAGGCATAGAAATCCATGCAAGAAACCTTTTTGTTGGAATGTACACCGGCTTGAGGTATATCAAAGTGATAACCATCTTCTTCATGTACTAACAGTAAAGGGTACTGCAAGGCATCATAAGATCGATGAGTTTCATCTATAAATTGCAAAGTATTGTCTCGAGATTTAAGTACAATGTCTCTTTTCCCATGTTCTTTACCAGCAATAATTACAGCCACTTCATTACATTCTGGCAGATTATATCGTCTAGCATGTTCTGCAGGTGGTCTCTTGTCAGCATCACTGACAATTTTGTGTTCAGCTGTAGGAATGTTTTCCAGAGCATATTTAAATCTTTGAATATAATGATTCGAAGCATGAAGCATCTCCTGAAATTGCAGAATGAGATCAAATTTTGTTGCTGGGTTTGTGGTACATCTGTTTTGAGCTTGTTTTTGCAAATCGGAAATGAAGTACAATTGAAGATATTTTCCATGTTCATTTAATGTGGGTTGCAGTGAACCTAATCTATGATAAATCTGACCTTGAACTTTAAAAGTAGGCATGAAACCTCGTTTAGTAATTATGTCTGCTCCAAAATGCAGAATTGTAAGCTCGTATATTTTTTAGGAAATGTTTTGAATCAGATGTACTGCCTGTGAGTAATGTTATCAAAGGCTCGAGAGGTTCTTGAATTGAAAGCAATACAACTTTTCCATTACTACAACACATTCCTGGTGATTGATTCTCTAGACCACTTTTTAGCACCACAACTGTCACAAATTTTTGACATTGATCCATTGCTTACCTGATACTGAGATGCATATTCAAAATCTGGATTGTAGTTAAAAGCACACAAACTCCACTGGTTAGTAGTCATGGCACGTGATCTTCCAGCAGCGTGTCTTACGGCATCTTCTTGAAGCCTTCGATTAGGTTCTTCTTCTGTTTCCGATAGTCTTCCAGCAGTGTGTCTTCCAGCATCTTCTTGAAGCTTTCGATTGCGTTCTTCTTCTGTTTCCAATGATCTGCGTGTGGCTTCTCTTTCAGCATTTTCTTGAAGCCTTCGATTGTGTTCTTATGTTTCCGATGATCTTCCAGCAGTACATTTGTGAAAGATACGGATATAAATAAGATTGTAACCAAATTTCAGTAGAAACAGTATTTTTTGATCGATGTTTAAGAACACAGTTTGTATACTTGCACAAAAACTAAAGTTTTATATACAAAAGACAATAAAAGTAATATTGAAAAAAGGGTACCAAAATTTTAATGGAAACTGTATTTCTTTAACTATATTTAAGAACACATTTCGTATACTTGTGCAAAAAGGAAAGTTTTATATACAATAGAATTAAAATTAAAAAGAGGGTAATAATTATATATGAAAAGAAAAAGATAAAGAAAAGCAGTTTGTAAAAAAACAATTAATAAATTGAAATAACTTAGCTTCAAAGTCCTCTAGAAGTCATAAACGATGCAACTTACAAGGGAAAAACATGCCAAGTATGTTGCCAATTTGTAAATAGCAAGTTTGTGAAAACGTATGAACAAATCACAAAACATATGAACAAATCAAAAGACATTTACATTATTTATTTAGAAAAAAATACTGATACATCTTTTTTCTCCCTAGACTTCGTAATGTTCGTCTTTTTCTCCCTAGATGACGTGAGTTGTCCGTAAACACGATGTCAGAATTTAATGTTGAAATGAAAAATGAAGTTTTAACCGTATCTTACGAAGTGTTTTAAAATATTTTTAGAATCGTCATAGCCTGAGGATTAAAATAGTATATTGATTTTTAAATTTGGGTCAATATGCGACGTTTTTAGCGCAGTTTTTGTGCAAATTTGTGTGTCTTACAAACTATGGAATTTTAATTACTAAATCTGAAAATAATGCTTTGAAACTTACATTTTTAGAATTAGTATACCCGGAGCTTTAAGAAAGTACTTTTGTTTTCTTTTTATTTTAAAAAATGAAGCGAATGCAAAAATTGATATATACACGAAATTTCCCCGTATCTCTGCGTCCAAGGCCACAGAGTGAGAGCTGTATGTGACGTCAGACAGTGTGTTGGAAGGAAACTACAATGCAAGAGTTGGAAAAGTTGTTGAAAGAGTTGGTTTCTTAATTAAAAAATTAGTTAAGAAAAAACTAATTAAGTTACGACTTTTATTTTTGCGGCGTCGGATTTCTCGGGTCATAAACATTAACCGTTCCAAATTCGGTCCCGATCGGTGAAATGGCCTAGGATTCAATACGGACAGACTCTGCATTTCTATATATACAGATGCACTCATTAGTTTAAAAAAGAATAATAATAATAATTGTTAACATAAAATTTCTTCTTGATTAATCTAAAATCAAATAACTTTATTTCGCAAATTCTTGTTCAAAAATTATAGTTTCAAAACTTTATTTCCACTTAATTTGTTTCTTCTCTTAACGAAAAATGTCTTAGTATGTCTTTTTAAATTGTAAGATCCACCGCCTTTGTATGGCTACACTATTCTGTAATGATTGCATTTCGCCTTCTCGACATTTAAATCTGTGAAAAACTACCACACTTTATATTGTTGTTCCTGCATGCTAGAGAAATATTAAAAAGAAAATTTCACACACATATATGTATACATATACATATTTATGTATAAATATGCATAAGTTCCAAAAAATAAATTTTAACTATAATGATAATTTTTAACTTAAATTTTCTTCTAGATTAATACAAATTCAGATAACTATATTTCACATATTCTTATTCAAAAATAATAGTTTCGAAACTTTATTTACACTTAGACATTTCTCTTTGAGAGAAGAAATAAATTTAGCATGTCTTATTAAATTGTAAGGCCCACCTCTTTGTATGTCAACACTGTTTTTTAATGCTTGCATATCGCCTTCTCGTTATTTAAATCTGTGAAAAACTACCACACTTTATATCGTTATTCCTCTTTGCTACAGAAATATTAAAAAGAAAATTTCACACACATATACTATGTGTATATAAATATACATAAGTTCAATTAATAATAATTTTAACAATAATGATAATTCGTAACTTTTCTTCCAGATTAATACAAAATATGATAACTATATTTCACATTTTTTTTTTTTCAAAAATAATAGTTTCCAAACATTATTTCCGCTTAATTTGTTTGTTCTCTTAACGAAAAATTGTCCGGCTTTCGAAAAAAATCGTTCTGACAGAACTGATGTTTCGACAATGAACAATTTTTGTAAAAAAATTTTATACAGCTTTGGGTATGCCTCTTTTTTATATAACCACCATTTTAGTGGGTCCATATGTGTGGAAAAGAGGTTTTCATTTACAAATTTATCTACTTCGATAATTCCTCCAACAGTGGGTTTCGGATGTTGAATTATACCAGACACTTTTTTATCAAATGTATCCCATATGCTGGATGCTTTTTATGAGGTGTCATCGTTGGAGAGGTTAAACTGTGGATTTAGTTCTTTCAAAAATTCCATAAATTCTTTTGACTCAACTAAACTGAAAGGTAAATAGTTTTTTGAAAGTAAATCGACCTATAATTTATTCAATATATCAGTTTTACGAGAAGAAATCGACTTAGTAAAATATTGAGTTACTTTATTCGAACCAGATTTTTTAGCATTTTCATTTTTCTTTGATTCTGCCCCAAAACAAATAGCGGCTGCTGATGTTGAATGCATTGACGTTGACTTTAATATCATTATGTCTGATTCTACATTATTAGTGTATGTTTGTGGCACATCCACATCATCTGCATCACAATTTTCCCCTACTGCAAGGTACACAATCGGGTGTTTTGATTTAGTATGTCTTATTTAAATTCTAAGGTCCACCGCCTCTGTATGACAATGCTCTTCCGCAATGATAGCATTTTGCTTCCTCGTCCTTCAAATCTGTAAAAAAAAAAATGCCATGCTTTCGATCGCCGTTCATCCTTGCTGAAGACATATGAAAAAGAATGTTGCAAACACCTATAAATATATATATATATATATGTTCAGATAATAAAAATATTCTTAACATAATTTTTCTTCTAGATTAATAGAAAATCAGGTAAGTATATTTCACATATTCTTATCGAAATATAATACTTTCGAAACTTTATTTCCACATAACTTATTTCTTCTCCCAACGAGAAATTGTCCGGCTTTGTATAAAATTCGTTCTGATGGAAGTGATGTGGCAACAATGTAAAATTTTTGAAAAAATAAAATAAAACATTGCTACAAACTTGAATATGCCTCTTTTTTATATAACCTTGGGGGGGGGGCGAATTTTGTAAAATCGCTTCTTAGTGGGTGCCCACGTCATAGAAAGAACATTGTCACAAAATTTCATGCTTCTAGGTCTAGGGGTTTGGTCTGGGCGATGATGAATCATCTCCCCACTCACTCACTCACTCAGGAAGAACGATTTTATATATATAGATAATCTTACAGAATGTTTGATTATTTAATAACATGTGGTAGGGGAAGCCGGGATAATAAGAGACAGGGGTTATAAGAGACGCAGTCAAAAAAACCTCCAAAAAAAAATACATAGACAACTTTAAAAATATGTAATATTAAGTATCGTGTATTCTTTACTACAATACCAATTAGTATTCCACAAATTATCAGTATTAATATCATTCAATGTTTTGTCAAAAAAAGTCATCGTTCTGAACCTCATGTCGCACCTTTGCAACACACTTAAGATGATATTTTAGCTGAAAACTTCCTCTATTTTCCAAAACAGTGTTCTTAACCCTACAATTATAATGTAGTTGTAAACAATCATAACATCCATTATATATCTCAGTTAAATCAGCAGATATTGGAGCATTAAAACAACGATGGTACTGCGGATCATGAGCAAATCCACGCGGTATAAGATCAGATCCAGAATTTTTACACTTATAATTTGTTCTTTCTATTGAATCAATAATATAATCCAAATGGTATGGGTTGGTATCATAAAAAGAAATACCAGCACTCACTCCATTTAAGAAAAGACACAAAAAGGCTAATTTCCAAGAAAAGAAAAAGAAAGCAACACTAACACCACTTCTCATAAAATCATCCAATTGCCAAATTGGTTCCAGCCGTTCACCATGCCGATGTCTATGTCTACGATTATGAAAGTCAATACCAGATGCCAATGTTGGTCGAATTAACTCATCGTTAAATTGCCTATCAGGCCGTGTTCGAATGGTGTCTCGCACATAAGGATGATCAGCCATACACTGCTGCAGATCTTGAAAAAGCTCAGAACAAGCAGCAGTAACAGTGGTATATCGTATTCTATGAACATGTTGTAATTTTGTGTGATATACAGTTTTATATTCAGTAGAAAAGCTGGTAATAGTCTCAGTTTTGCAAACAACAGTTTCAACCTCCTCTTCATCCAAAACATCTACAGGTTCAAGTTTATAACTAGCATTATTAACCAACCGTTGTATGGCATCATTAGCCAACAATCCAGGACTATGTAGATAATTTAAAACAACTCCAGTCTTTTTACTAGTCGTCCAAGTGAAACAACGCTTGATGTCAGAAGCCAATAAGTCGAAAGCAGTCACATGTTTAACCAAATCGCATACATTATGCTCAACATCAGAATTGGTTATCCAATCACTAGAATGTCTGCAAAAACTAGCAGCACACACGTCTTTATGTATTTCATTGTAAGAATAAAGTCTATTAGTAACTTGCAAACCATTTCCATAATCAAAATCGCGACAAATAGTAGCAGATACGCAAGAAAAAAGTAACATAAAACAAAAAAACAACATCTTAACACGTTCGCTGCCGATCCCGCGCTAGCGCGGGATGTGACGTATTGCTTTAAAAGTACAAGTTTACTTTAGGCTGCCGCTTGGCGAAATTTCGAAAATCGCCAAGACGGCGCCATTTCGCATCGTGTTCCGAATAGCAACCTTACAGCGGCGGTATACGAAAGCGAGCTTTTCGGCGATCTAACCTAAAAAGAAAACGCGTCTTGAAAAAAAAATCCGAATAATAATAATACATAGGACAAACGGAAAATTTTCATAAAATAGAGTTAAAAGAAAAAAAAAATAATTACGAATTTATAACTAATCACAAATACAAAAATAAAACTTAGATTATACAATCACACCAAATGTCCCTGAAAAGTGTGTTGCTTTAGTAATTGATGATAAGTGTTTAGATGATAGTTTTTTTATTTCCAATAATTTAACAGCTATAAGTACAGTCGGTAACAAAAGTGTCCGAACACTAGCAAAAATTCCTATGTAAAAAAAGTACACTTCATAAGGTTTTGTTAAATAAATACTTATCGAATCTTGTTCTTACACTGACTAAGAACAGGATTCGACAAGGATTTGTTTAACAAAAAAGTATGAAGTATACTTTTTTACTTAGGAATTTTAAATTTAAAAGTTTTTAAAAGTTGTATAAAGTAAATTATTTATCATTAATATTTTATTTATAGTCCTCATTCATTAGGAATGAAAAAATAAATCCGCAACTTGATAATTATAGCAAATTTTAACGATTCTCTATTATAATGGTACTCTGATCTGTTCACTATACCCCTATCTCAAAATGCATGAAATTAAAAAGTATACAAAATTTTGTACTGTAGCAACCAGTATTGGCATGAAATTCAAAAATATGCCTCTAAAATTCAGGACCGTGGTTGCCCAGTCGGTAGAGCGCCGGGCTCGGAATTGGAAGATTGCGGGTTCGGTACTCGAGCCTGCCAAAAACCATTGTGTATACTAATGGTGGCTGGTGCTCATAAAATCTGTCGTGCCCGCAATGTTTTCCATGTTCCCATATTAATTATACCTCTGGGTGTCTACGAAGCGAGAGAGTCATCCCTTCCGTGGAGGATCAAAATTGTGATGGCATGTCCCTGGACAACTCTAGGGGTGAGACCCAGACCTTCGCCAATTGTCCATTGCGCAGCACTAGTGTAACGTAAAACACAATTAACAAACCAACCTCTTAAATTCAAAAGTACCTCTTAAATTCCAACTCTATTCAACCAGCCAAACAGTACTAACGCAAACACCACAAATATTCATATTTCAAAATAGTTGGTTGGTTGGGTTTTACGTCACACTAGTGCTGCGCAATGGGCGATTGGCAACGGTAGGAGACTCAGCCCTAGAAGTGGTCCGGAAACATGCGATCAAAAATTTGATCCTCCATGGAAGGGTATTTCAAAATAGAATACTTTCTCTCTAATAAAACACGTATCATCAATATGCAACCGATGTGATGGCGTCAGCGAGATATTTTATCTGTTCAGTACAAACGAAACTATTTGCTATGGAAATTTAACTTATTACTCATTAACTCCAGAGTTTGCTTGTAACGAGCAGATGAATTTTTGCACGTTTGACGTAATACAGCGTATTGAAGTAACACATGACGCAAACAAGCAAAGGTAAACACAAAGCCTATAACATCTGGCGATGTAGCGCTCTTGTGCAACACGTCAAACACATTCGGCGGGTTAAAGGAAAAAAACGTCATTTCAAATTTTAGTCACGTGAAACCGGCAGCGAACGTGTTAAGAGGCGAAAAGCCTCGCAATCCACCAACTACTCGCTGTCTCCGTTCCTGTACCCTCACTCTAGCAATATTCCGAAGGATTTGCCTTCTCCTCAAAAGAGAAGGATCAATGTGACTACTAACTGATTCATCATCAAATCTCTTCATCCCATCAAGAGAATGCCAATCAAACACCTCATCATTCACAACTTTACGTGATTTACGCATCTGCTTCATCTTCTTAATTTTAGCAACAAGCTTAATTCATTCCCATTTTTTAAGGTTGTAAACACTCTTAATTATATTTCTCGATCTCATTTTAGGAGTCAAAGTAGGTTCAAAAAGAACGAAGTCACTTTCAGGAATCTGGAAACGATCAACATCCATCACTTCTCTAAAAAGTTCCTTAGCTCGCTCAAATTTAAGATATTGTTTTCGGCCACCACGACTCTCACCTCTCAATTGATACTTATACGTAAGAATACGCTTTCCATTCTCCACTCTATATGAAAGCACTCTAGGGTCATAATAAAAAAAAGTCCTTTCACTAATTTCACCTCGAAGATTTTCAAGAGCAGGTGAACAACTTGGAACGTTACCATGAGCCAATGGTCCAGTCCGATCTACACAGTTGCCTGTTACAGGCCGAACATAATCAGCATTAAAAAAAACGTCTGTGATTAACCAAAACAGGATAATCAACAAAAGCCTCTCTATTTCCCTGTTCCTGCAAGAAAAAAGAAAAAATAACATGATCTAAACCAATAGCACTATGTATGTTAGAAAACTGAATAAAAACTTCCTGTCCATTCATATACGGGTTAATGACAACAATCTCATCACTCAAATGCATTCCACAATACCCTTGATTATCTGCAGATATACGCATTCGGTAACTACCTCCAACACATACCATAGCAAAAGGCTGATGAGATATCATACTAGATGGAAACATTTTAACATTACCAAACAAAAGATCAACATAAGCAGCGCGTAAGTGCGGCCCATTAAGACCACATCGGTTAAAAACCATGTGTTGCATCCACGTAAGAGTATCTACACCTCGTTCAGTTGTTCGAACAAAAGTAAAGTGTGGTTCAGCCTTATACTTAACATTTGAAGGTGGGTCACAATAATTAATTTCAGTATATAAAGAGTTGACATCATTAGGAAGTACAAAGCCATAGACTTGAAAAGTTTGGCATATTTGTTTTCGCATTTGGCAGTTGTGATTATGTCGCTTAAAAGTATCTATAGGAATAACAACATCAGATACTCCATTATTTTGTATATCTCCATTATCATCAACTTGAGGGTTAGAAATGACTAACTCAACAGTTTCAGTTACTTCATTGAGCATTCCGTTCATCACACGATAAACTTCCTCATCAACATCTTCATCAAAACATTTACCAAACACAATTTCACCTCCATCTAATACTTCATGTGGTTCCAATTTGGTAAAAACAGGAACTTCAATAATTCTAGCCTCATCCTGATAAATAACCTCATCAGTTTGTCGCAATAAATGATTATTCTCACCAACTTCATCTCGACGCTCACGAAAACATTCTCCACAATCACAATGAATATCATGAGCCTCAACCAATTCATCCTGTGATATTCCTCGATAAAAAGTATCATCTGAACTACCACTACTAACAGACTCTTCAGGGATAAAATTGTCAACGCTATCAGCTACTATTGATTCACCAGCAACATCACCTTCAAAATCATCATTACAATTTTCACTCTCAGTAATAGATAATAAATTTAGTTCATCAGTCACTTCAGTTATTTCAACAACCCCAACATCATCAGATGTATCACGACTATATCGATTGAAATCAGGTTCATACTGAAAACCAAAAACCGGGTCATCGAAATATTGCTCAAAACCAGCCCAATCGTCATTAAAAAAAATAAGAACAAGATGTTTAAGAAACTCATCCAATGTTGGTCGGGAAATGTAATGCCAAACATTACTCAAAAGAGTCTTCTTTCCTAACAAAGAAAAACGTTTACTAGCAAACTCAAAATTCATCTCCAAAGCCATTTTCTCTTCATTAACGCGACCACGATTATTACAATTAAAATGATCCTCATTAAACACAAACCAAAAAAACTCCTCCGGAAGAGGAATAACGCCAGCATAAACTAATTTCCAAAACTGACAAGCAACAGAACACACACGAGATGGAGGTCTTTGGCCATTTTCACGTCTTGGCAAAAAAGGGCAATCCATACCATAATTCCAATGTCGGCGAACGTTCTCATACGATTCTTCTTCCATTTCATTATACTTTCCAGGATGATGGCTAGCAATTCTAGCTCCAGTAATATAATAGTGAGTTTCATCATCAATTCCAGGTATCCGACAATCATCATATCCAGACGGCAAAACATACTTTGATTCCTTTACATATTGATCCAATTCAGCTCTATATAAAATTCGAAGTACAGCCTGCTCAACTGTTATATTCTTCTTGTTAGCAAGCTTTGTAGCAGATTTATGTACAACATGTTCACCACCATTCATCCAAGCAGTAAACCTTTTCCGGTAAGTCCATGTTCGCAAATCATCATATTTAACATCATCAGTGACAATATCCCCTTTCTCAGATGATGTTTATTATTTTGAGCAAAACCATGAGGATATTACAGGAGGATACCAGAATTACAAAGAAGCTGTTATTGCTCTGGACAATCATTCCTTACAGTAAGTTACGACATAGCCTTTCTGATAAAAGAAAGCTAACATATTTAAAACATAAAATAGATACAACAAAAATGAATGTGAAAAGCATAATGATATTTCAAACTTACAGAAAAAATGAATAATTAAAAATATACTTACAATTTATTCACATTCTTTACATATGTAAGTAGTGTGTTCACTACAGATATTTTTATCACACTTAGCACAACAAAGTGCAGATTTTCTGTTTTTATTACTCGGACAAATATGGCATCTTTTCCTCTGGCCACATGTCACCCTAAAAATATCGCCACCTCGCTAAAAAATTGGGCTGAGATCGGAAAAAACGAGCACGTGCGTCGGGCCTGAAAGACCCGAAAATCCAATATATCTACAAAAAAGAAATTCAGGAAATTGTGGAAATTCCAACCCTCAGAGAGATGATGACCTTAAATACAGCTAGCGGGGATCTGGACCAGATCCGAGAAAAAGGGGTGTTTCTACGAGGGGTTTTTGGAACGAACGGGCCTGTAAGACCCGACGCGCCTGCTCCCGGGTTAATAGAATTATTTTCTTTAAGAAATTCTTTATTGCATAAAACGAGTAATAATAGCTATTATCCATTATGTCCATCAAAATCACTGTAGTTTTAAAATTCAAGTGCATAAATGTATAGCAGACCTGTTCAAATCTAAAAAACTTTTTGGGCTGCTTTGAAAATGTATTTTATTCTAGAGGGTCACGCTTTATTTAAATACAAGTTGGCCATAATTAAACTGACATTGCTCTGTAGTACAATCTAATTTTGAGAATGGTACCAAATATTGTAACAAGATATGGGAGGAAGGATTCTATATATAAAAAAAAAAAAAAAAAATTCCTAAGTTACCATTTGGGGAATATGTGGCACTGTGTATTAAAAAAGACAGTTTCAAAAAATAGAAAAGTGGAAACAAATTAGCATAGTGTCTTCAATTTCAAAATAAGAAATAGGGACAAAGGCAGTACTTAAAAAATGTGCCACATCTTTCTCTAGTAATGATTTTTTGAACTAACTTTTTTTTTTCATGTGGCCTTTTGCATTAGTCTCTTAAAGTTATCAATAAACATTTCGATGGTAGTATGATGCAATTTTTTGTTAAAAAAAATACATATATATATTTTTAAATGACCATAAAGTTTTTACACTTTAAAAACAGAGGCAGCATAAAAGGTGTTGGCATAGGGAGTTAAGTTCAATTGACTACACAATGGTCCCAGGCTTGAAGAATTGCTTTCTATAAATATCTTTCAATGGGTTCCTAACTTATATTCATATGAGTTTCGTAGAAGGCTACAGAAAATTTCAAATGGCTAAGCCAATAAACATGACCTGGGTTTGAACTTTATCCTATTTACTAGCTTCATAGATAATATGGCACCACAAATTTACATACTAAAATGAAAAAAAAAATAAGTGTAAAATTTAATTTAGATATACATAATTAATTTTCAAGGGAAAAAAAAAAATTATACTTTTATTGCCTTTATACTTTTTTAGCGAATTGGAACATCATCTGAATAATATTTAATTAATGATCAAACAAAACACATGCAAGTACAGTTTTCTAACTCCTGCCAGTAACAGCATTGCTCATTGGTTGAAAAAAAAAATGACATCATATGCGTAGGTGGGATTGTGTATTTTCACAGATGTTTAAGGACTGTTAGTGTAAATGTTCTTTTTAGGGTGGTATTTTAAAAATACACAAAACTATTTAAAGAAAAATTTATACCAGCATTTGTTTTGAAGATAAGATCTACAATACAGTCATTAAAAACTGCACATTGCAAGTATCTGGCTGCATACTGTTAATCACAGTCCAGAAGTAGGAGTACAGTTTTTTAATGAATTACTCATTTAAGGGTTTAAATTCAGTGTTGCCAGATTGCGGGTAATTACCCGAAAATCGGGTATTTTTGAGGGTAATTTTGACATGAGGGTATTTCGGGTGTTTTTTAAGTTAAATGAAAAATCAATTTACAGTTTGTGTAATTTTTCTCAGGAATTGTCAAGGAAAAACCATAGTTTTCCCGGTCTCATGACTCACGAAAAATGAATGTAAATTTAAGTTATAACAAGAACGATAACAGATGGAGATGGAGATGTAAGAAAAGAATATATGGTAAAGGAAAGGGATTGATTTAAGTTTAATGGCTCAGGGGATAAGGAAGGGGGGGGGGGGAGAATTCTAGGAAAGAGAAACGGCATCCTTCCTACGAGTTCTGCTTTGGAGGTTGGAAGGTTTCATGTACCGTATTTTTTTCTTTAAAATACCATTGATTAATGACAAACGAATGGGAATTTGAAGTTCTTAACACGTTGAGCGCCATGTCAGCCATATTCTAGATTCTAGACATTTTGCCATATATCTCTAAGTACTGAAGGAATCATCTTGAAACTTTAGGAGTGTGCAGAACATGTTATACTTGTTGTACTTCAAACATTTCAGTGAAAGTTTTACCCCGAAAGTAAAAGCAGTACCAATGAAAAATTAAAACTTTGAACGCCCTGTCAGCCATCGGTGGCTGGCAGTGTCAAATATGATATAAAGCCGTGTCAACCATCAGTAGCGGATATAAAACTACAAATATTACATTTAATGATTGAAAAGTTATTAAAAATTTGCTTAACTTTTATTTATTACAGGAGGAATCATTATGGAATTTTAATGGATTTTAAGAATTTGTGTGGCGCTCAACGTGTTAATTATAATCCGAGACCCGAACACTGTTTTGAAGACGCGACTTTCTGACGCCACTCGATGTAATGAGGACGATTTTCTTTCATTTAACCTATTGGAGTCTTAATTTAGCCCACAAATAATGGAATATATCCAATCATAGGGCAATTTTCCCCCACAAACAGTGGAAGCTCGGCCTTGTTCTAGTCGTCCTTTGCAAAACCCTAAAGGTTTTTCTACCTTTAAAAACAAGATTACAAAGAATAAAGATATTCAAGATTCCTTTTTCGAAAATTTCCAAGTAGAAAATCTGTATTCGATTTTATCATGTGCATGTTGATACAATGTTCCTCAATCGTGTTATCTGCAAATATATTAATGTTAAATATTAACTTAAAT
The DNA here is from genome assembly GCA_963930645.1 of Salticus scenicus. Classification (NCBI taxonomy): domain Eukaryota; kingdom Metazoa; phylum Arthropoda; class Arachnida; order Araneae; family Salticidae; genus Salticus; species Salticus scenicus. The sequence continues at coordinate 203,854,166 of OZ005658.1, read as the reverse complement.
AAATTTTTAATGCTAAAATAATCAACATATGGGCATACACATATGCTCGCTCGTAATCTGGCATATACAACATATGGGCATACACATATGCTCGCTCGTAATCTGGCATATATTACACACACACACACACATGCATGTAAGAAAAGTGATTTATAAACTGATTATTTTAATTTGATTTTTAGTCAAAAACTTAAAAAAATCATTTGCCATTTTTGCTTTCTTTTATATTCATTATTAAAGAGTATTTGTTTCGTAAAAATTTTCAGTTTTCGGTTTTTGATCGATTTACACATTTTGAGAAGTCTTGAGCACGATTTGATTATTTTTTTTAAAAATGCCTGTGATTATGACAAATTTTTCTGGAAACTGCTGTATCTTAGGAATTAATGCACAGAATTTCATACAAATTGATAAATAATTGCACTCTGACATGAATTAATGTCTGTCACCTTCCAATATAAATCGCCCATCAAGTGGCGTTACCACCTCTTTTTTGTTTCTAAAATTTTAAAGTGAAGGTATAGGACGAAATTTCGTATAAATGGGCAAAATGCGAATTATTTTTAACAAATCATTACAGAATTAAAAATATTTATTTACAATAGTAAGTCAATTAGGAAAAAAGATACATGTAGGAGCATCGCATCCCCTCCCTCCCCCCCCACCCCACCCACCTTCTCTTGAGGAAGACCAATTTTCAATATGAATACCTATCAAAAGTATGCAATGTCAATACATTTAAAGCAAATGGTTGAACCATCGACCTGTGGTAATTCGAAATAAAGTTATCGATATATATATATATGTATATTCATACATACATATATTGTATATGTATATATTTTCATTTCTAGCAAATAAAAAGAAGCCAGTATGATGTATTTGTCGAGTATAAAATTCACTTTGTTTGGATATTTATTGGTAAACCTTTTCTTTTGCGAAAATTCTCTGTGTTCATCATAGAAAATAATTTTAATAAATCATTTGCACTGGGTAATTTTTTTGAAAAGAAAAATATAAAAGAAAATTTTCTGATGACCCCATCATACTAGTTTTAATTTTTAAAATATTGCAAAATAAGCCATCCTGTTTCTCGTTTTACTTAAGCACTTCTTTAAATTTCTAAAATACACTTTTTTTCCATATTCATAGAAATAGTGTTGGATTCCTAAAAATTTGGATTTCAAGTTTTCATTTGATTTATGTTTTGAGATAGTTCGAAAAGGATTTGACTATCTTTAGAAAATGTACGTCTGTATGTGATCTAAATTTTGTGTCAGTTACAGATCACGATATCACGAACTAGCGCACATAATTTCATAAGAATTCCTAATTCATATTTAATTGCATCTAGATAGCAAGCAGCACTCAGTCCAGTCGTTGCCACTAAATTTTGCTTATTATAGATCTTAAAAAGACTGCCAATCAATCGAAAGGATTGTAAGTTCTGTTTTTTAATCCGATATTTTTTTAACAAAATAAAAATTTGTAAAAAAAAGTAAAGCTTAAAAATTATGCATGCACAAAAGGATCAAGTACGTGTGGGTTTTACTTAGGCTGACCATATGTCCTTGAACCTCGAGGACAGTCCCCGAAAACTACCTTCGTCCCCTGTGCGGAAATAACCTCTGCTAAATATTTTTCGCGCCAAAATTAGTTTCACGCCAAAACGACTGTGCCGAAAAGGCGCCGTCGAAAGGTCCCATTCAACCATTTCATCCCTATTTCCAAAGGAACAAATTTTATATCTATCATCCTTGGCAAAAAAAAAAAAAAAAAAAAAAAAGAAATAACTAAAAGATCCCTAAATTATGTGGTAAGCAGCATATTTAATTCCTTTCAAAAAACATGATTATTTTAAAAATGTACATTAAGAGAGCAATCAGTAATATGAAACAATATTTCGTACAATATATATATGTATTACAAAATTATACATCGGACATGTCTGTTTTTGGATTATGTTTTTGATCGTCAAATATACAAAACGTAAGGGACGAACAGATATCAAATTTATGCCCATTTTGTTTCTGGAGATTACAAATTCAAACTTTTGTCAATTTAACAACAAAATAACTTAATCTAACACATGTGCACAATAACTAATTTGTAACTGTACCCAAATATGGGAATTAAAATCGGTAAATAATTTTCCTCAATTTTTAATTTTTTTTTTTTTTTTTTTTTTACAAAAGATTCAATGGATGATTAACATACGAAATTTTTTACTTGGCCACAACAATTTAATTTTTAAAAAGTGGATTTATTACTAGATTCTGCATGTATAAGAAGAAAGTAGAATAAAAGAAAAATTTTATTTCTGTTTTTCGCTGAATTTACATGATTTGAGCTTTCCTTACGTTTCAATTAACCCGGCAAAGCCTGAATTTGTTTTACTCAAATTTACTTTTATTCTTTAATATATGTTTATTTCTTTCCCTTCAGATATTGCAGTTTATTGCCTTCAGAACATCAATTTTTTTTTTTTCCACAAAATGGGTATTTTTGAAATAGTGATTGCTGGTACCAAACGGTACCAGGAATTCCCGGGTTAATTGAAACTGACTACTTATTTTTAAAAAAGTGGATTTATTGCCAGCTTCTGCATATATAAGAAGCAAGTAGAAGATATGGAAAAACTTTTGATTTCCTGTTTATGATGAATTTAAACATTTTGAGATATCCTTGCAGTTCAATTAACTGAAATTGACTACTTATTTTTTTAAAAAGTGGATTTATTATTCCATAAAATAAGAAGCAGCGGCAATCTCATAGCATTAAAAGGGAAACACTGTGAATCTGAATAATATGAACCTTTAACAGCATACAGATTAGCATAAGGAAACAAAAGAAAAAGAAAAAAATGATCAAAGTAGAACAAATTAAGGGGAAAAAAAACAAACAATTTATTCAGTAACTGTAAAGATTTTTTTTTTTAAACATCAATTGCATCCTTTTTCATTTTCAAATTTTCCTTTTGTACAGCAAGGTTTTCTTTTTCCAAATGTTCTTTTTCAAATTTCAGCATTTCCTTATCCATGCCTCTTGAATAGTCTATAAATGTATTAATACAGTTATTCAGACTTTCCAGAATAACTTCCTTTAAAGTTTTTTTCTGTCTTCTAATAACTGTCTGACGTGGTGGACCTGAAACAGTAAACAATATGAAGTGATTCTATCAGATTTTCCAAACAAAGAAATTCTTTTAAAATTAAGTAAAAGGTAAAGTTTAAAATACTTAAAAACATTTAAAAAACTTGATAATATTAACAACGCACAAAAACCTAAACAAAAATACATCCCCCCAATTCCATATAACAAAGGCATAGGTAATAAAATAAAAAACAAAGCAGCGAAATTAGACATAAATATACCAATAAAACCCAATAGTAATATATTCCAGAGAATCAGAAATGACAAAGACCAAATCCACTTTTCAGAAACTGCAGAAATTTACAAAATTAACTACACCAACGAAAATGAAACAACAGGATGCTATATAGGCATGACGAAACGAAAAATAAAAACGAGAATAAAAGAACACGAAGTCAGCTTTAATTCATATTCCGAACCTTTTTTGTCTCATAAACATAATTCTGAACGCTCATCAATTAATTTTCACTCCCGTTCTTCACCAGAGTACAATAGTTCTTTTACTGAAAATGAATTACAAAATAGTTTGAAAAATTGTCGTAACTCTGCTCCTGGACCAGATGGTGTTACCTACATTATGATTAAACATTTATCAAAACTGTCTCTTAAAAATCTCCTTCATCTTTACAATAGGATCTGGACTGAAAATATTTTCCCTGTTGCATGGCACGATGCTATTGTTATTCCTTTTCCGAAACCAGGTAAAGATGCTACTGACCCAAAAAATTACAGGCCCATTGCTCTTACAAGCTGTCTTTGTAAACTACTCGAAAAAATGGTAAATACTAGATTGGTTTTTATTCTTGAAAAAAAAATAATCTGATTTCTCCATGGCAAAGTGGTTTCCGACGAGGCCGTTCTACGGTTGACAATATTTTATTATTAGAGACAAATATCCGCAAAGCTAATGTGAGACGTAACCATTTGGTTTCAATTTTTTTCGATATAGAAAAAGCTTATGACAGGACATGGCGCTATGGTATTTTAAAAGATCTTTTTTATTTGGACTTTAGAGGAAATCTTCCCATTTTCATTCAAAACTTTTTAAGAGTCAGACGCTTTCAAATTCGTATAGGATCAGTTTATTCAGATTTTTATTTTCAAGAGGAAGGTGTGCCTCAAGGCAGTGTTTTGAGCGTTACGCTTTTTTCCTTGAAAATAAATGATATTTTAAAACAGCTGCCGCAAAGTGTCCATGGGAGTTTATATGTAGACGACCTGCAAATTTCTTGCCAGGGAAATGACATGCGCTTCATAGAACGCCAATTACAACTCGCTATAAAAAATATCACTAACTGGACAAATAAAAATGGTTTTAAATTTTCGACTGACAAAACACAATGTGTGCATTTTTGTCGTAAACGAGGTCTTCATCCTGATCCTGAGATTTTGATGAATAACAGGCCAATTTCCGTTGTTGACACTGCTCGATTTCTGGGTGTTATTTTCGATAGGAAACTGAACTTTATGCCACATATTTTACACTTGAGAACTAAATGTGACAGAGCACTTAATATTTTAAAAGTCCTTTCTAACACTTCTTGGGGAGCAGACCGTCCATCTTTACTCAAAATTTATCGAGCTACTATTCGCTCCAAACTTGATTATGCTTGTCAGGTTTATGGTTCAGCCCCTCACTCTTATATTAAAAAACTTGACACAACACATCATAGTGCGCTCAGAATTTGCTCAGGTGCTTTCCGCACGACTCCAGTCTTTAGTTTATATGCTGACTGTGTGGAGCCTTCTCTCACTGATATTAGACAAAGACTTTCACTTGAATTGTACTATCGCATCCTTTCACACCCTAATCATCCACTTCATTCTGGCTATCG
>OZ005658.1:203827978-203845478 GCA_963930645.1 Salticus scenicus | reverse complement strand
AATTTCTAGTGGGAGACATATTATAATCATGTTAAAAGAAATGAATTTGACCAAAGCTTGATACAGTGACAGAATGAAATCCCCGCCTAATAGGCTATCCACGGTTCACTTCGATATATTTTCCTTATTCTAATCTATTAATTTATTTTATCAGGGTCAGTTCTGTTGTTTAGTTTTCATGCTACCATTTCCAATGCAATAATCCTCAAAATTCATATTTATATGAAAAATTTATAATTTCGCTATGTTGATAAAATCGCAAATTACGAAATTTTCCTATTAGAATATTTGTATTCAATCATGTTCAAACAAATATCATAAATGTAATTTTGAAGTTGTCTACTGTATTTATGATCCTCAAAATTGAAGTTTATGCTCAATTTTGCCTTATTCTGCCATTTTAAGTAAATCGTAAATTCCAAATAACTTACAAATTTTTAAATTGGAAAAATCATAGTCTATGATATTCATGCCAGTATCCAAAATAATATTTAAAAAGTGGTTTGATATCTTTACGATGAAAATATCCCTAAAAATTGACGTTTATGTGAAATTTTGCTCTATGCTGCCATGTTAAGAAATTCGTAATTTTCCAATAACTTACTAAATTTTTATATTGGAAAATTCATAGTGATTAATATTCATGCCAGTGTTCTAAATAATATTTCAAAAGTAGTCTGACATCTTTACGATGAAAATATCTCTCGAAATTGATGTTTATGTGAAATTTTGCCCTATGCTGCCATGTTAAGAAATTCGTAAATTTTCAATAACTTGCGAAATTTTCAAAGTAGCATATTTATAGTTACTGATGTTCATTCCGGCATCAAAAAGTGATATTTTAAAACTGGTCTGACGTTTTTACAGTAAAAAGTTTCCATTTAATGCATGTTTAAGTGAAATTTTGTCCTATTCTCCCATGTTAAGAAAATCGTAAATTTCTCATAACTTACGAAGTTTTTTAATTCGAATGTTGCAAATGAATAGGGTTCTTGCCAGTATCGAAAGTAATATTTAAAAACTTATCTGACCTCTCTGCGATCATTTGTTCGTGAGATATCGTGTTAACAGACTAACAAACTAACACACTAAAAGACACCCTACAGACAGACACCATACAAATTTTGTCATTTTCGGATTCTTCACACCTGAAAACGTATAAAAAAGTCAAAAAACCGACGTCGAAATTTTTCACTATTACCTAAGTTCCTCATACCTATAGTATGATGGGGAACTAATAATAACAAAGCAACTGATTATAAAAAATCATATTTTTCATATATTAGTTAAATTTAACTTATTTATGAAAACTTCCTTTCATAAATGTATTGGTACAATTAAAAGCCGCGCAGTATTTCGGCATTTTCAATATATATCAACATTCTATTCCATTATTGTTTCCGAGTTTTGTACTCTCTCATGGCTGATGTCAAAAAACTTTTTCGGCATCAAAAATCTTTACAGGTTAACATGGGGATGATAGATCTATATATATTACTATATCTATGTCCACGACCAGTTCATGGAACACATTACACTAGACGACTTTGATACAGACCGGTCGATGAGACTGGACGCACTGTTCCACGACCAATTGGATCGGTCGAGAGCCTGAACCCGTCCAAAGTTGTGATCGACGAAGATGGCAACAAGGTATCAAACTAACATCCAGGCATCGAGCATTCATATGTACGGATTTTTTATGTAAAAAAATTTTTTTTTTCTTTTGTTATAAGGATGGGGATATGTGCATGAGCTTGAGATTTTTTTTTGTTTTTTAATTATTATGTTTATCAGTTATAAGATTATGATACATCAAAATGGTTACAGGTTAATAAACTTATTTAGGGCATGTCAATGGAATAATTATTTCTTTTATAAATTAATAGGAAATTAGCGGTAATATTTTCTGTTATTGTAAAAGTTTTTGTTATGTTATTCCAAAATTACATTTTCTCTTAGGCACTGATGTATCCGTGTTTATTTTAATTGAAGCAAACTATATTTGTAATAAATATTATCATCGTTAATAACTTTACCAGTGTAAAGTTAGTGTCTTTTAAAATTAGAACCGTTTAGGTCTATATATTTATTTTAATTTTTGAAGTGTGCTGCTTGATTAATAATGATCAGTCACATTGTTATAACGTAATGAAGTAATATAAAAGCAGTTTTTTTGTACCTTTAAAAAAAATAAATAAAAAAAGATTGTAGGCTATTAGTATAATTTATGCTTATTTAAAATGAAATGTCTGAATTTTTATCTTCTAATAAAGCTTGTCTTATCACCTTGATACGATCTTTTTCTGACACATCTGTGTCAAATTCCCTAGCTTACGCTAACAAAACATTTCGGTTTTAATCGCAAAGAACATCTTCAAAATTAGCCATTTTGTCCGAAATAATACTAAATCTTAAATCTAAAAATTACCTAATTCTATACTTGAATATAAAATTTTACACAAAATATCATGCAATACAAAAAATACATTAAATAAATAGAAAAGAACTTTCAGCGCAATTTTTTGCAATTATCACCAGATAGAATAAAAACCCACTCGCTTTAATAGTAAGAAAACATAAATTATGACCAATTTGCCAATTAACAAATCCCGTTAATTTCAGTCTTAATTTATCTATTTTTATGTCAGATAATTTTAAAAGTGCAAAGAATTTCTAACCTTTAGCAATTTCTGCTAAAGTTGAATAAAATTCTCAAAGAATTTTTCTCGAAATCAATTCTAATAGTTTTCTTTGAATTGACACATAAATTCAAAATTCAGAAATTATTAAAAAAATTCTATAACATTAAACTCTATTTTCAAGTCACTTAAAAAAAAAAAATATTGTCTCCAAACACAGATCATAATTTTTCTGTTTAAAACTGAGTTTATCGCAACTAATTCTCATAGTTGATTTCAAAATATATTTTAAAACAATTTGAACATAATTAAAAAATATAAAAAATCAATGCAATTTAAATAAACATTACCCTACTCTACAGCATTGACATAATTAAATACTTCATAAAATTTGACATGAATAAAAATTTCCAAATAAAAAAATAAAAAAAAAACTACGACAGTTTTAAATAAAAATAAAAAAAATCATGACTTCTCCATAGAAAATGTAATGGGACTCACTTGCTATTTGTTGGCTTTGCTCTGACCACTGGAAAAATGAATCGTCGCTCGTCCGCATGTCATCAACAGGAGCGTCGTGTCATCACAATAGCACACACGTGTATAAAAAGTGTTTTTTTTTTTTTTTTTCAAATATTTTAATGTCAGTGTTGAAGAGTGGCATTGGATCATGAACTTTAACAAAAGTTCAAATGTATCCCAAGTAGCTTCCACCATTTAACTGCTGTGGTAGTGTCACAAACAGCTAAGATATAAAAATCGATGTAATTAGGCAGGAAAAAAACAGAGCCAATAAATAGCCTTTTCTTGTTTAATATAGAAAATATTTACATTACAAAAAATATATAGTAAAGCGTAAATAGGCATCATGCCTGATTAAAATAAGCAAATGAAAGCAAAGTTCAAATCCGGCTCTCTGCCCTTTCAGATCTACAAAATCAATCTCTATCCTCTCAAATCTAGAGGTCATCTCTCATCTTCCCTCTTCCTTGTCTGCACCGTCTCTTCTTGGACTTGAGAGAGGGGGGGGGGGTCAAACCCCTGATGCAATCAGGCCCCCATAGGTTCTCAAGATTTCTAGACCACACCTAGGAACTTTTGCCGGCCAGTCGTTTGACCGTAAGATAGGCGCCACTCTGTTGCCTTCTCCCAGGGGTGTGCGAAGGACTGCTAGAAATCGGGATTCAATGGTATCGGTAGCACTCAAAGACCACTCTAGCCTCCAACTCTTTTCTATCCAGACTTCCTGTCTCTGCTGTCGATCAAGTCCGTGAGATCCCGATACAAGATTCAGTATAGAAAGGTTGGGGGGGGGGGGGGGTCATGTCATCACAAGGGTACCATTGGTTAAAATTTCAGCACCATGGACGTAAAACTTAGGTCTGTGCGCATAAGTTTGAGCAAAATTTTTTTTGTGAAAAAAACAACACATAATAAATAAAATATATATATAGTCTTTTAACCTGTTTATATCGGAGCTGCCAACTTTCAACCAAAGCAATCAGGATTCAGCAAGCAACACACCCGCTTTATCCCCTAACCCCCCCCCCCCCTTCCCCCCCAGTGTGTACATTTGCTCAGAATATATAAAGGTACAATAATGAAACAGTAAATAACAAATATTTAAAACAATAAAGTGATGAATTATGATTAAATAATAGTGATGATTGAATAATATCGGCATATTAAAAAAAAAAACCTCGAGTTTGAAAATTATCAAAATAATTTTAATAATAATGCAGATTTGTCGACAATTCTTGATGATAAAATGATAAAAATAATTTTGAGAAAAAAATTAAACTATGAAATAAAAAAAATCTGAAATAATTTTATTTGATGAACAATGAAATAAATTTATAATAAATTACGAAAATTTAATTTTCATTTCCCTTAACAGCTAGCAGATCAGTTTTTTTTAGCAGATGTTAATTGCAGGGGTGAAACTTTTCAGGGGCTACCCCTGAATTCAGGGTTTTTGAAAAATTTGCTGTCTTTGAATTGTCTGTTAAAATACTTTGCTTTTACAGAAATTCTCATTTTGAATATCTAAGTTGCCTTATAATGTATTTCAAAGTCTATAAACGTTATTTAATACAGGTAGCCATATGATATATCATTAATAAATGGTCCCTATCTGCATGTAAGGAACAGTTTTCAGGGGTTTTGCAAGCTAGGTAGTTTCACCCCTGTAATTGTTGCTTATTAAATGTTTTTTGGTAACAGTTTTCTTTCATAGAGCAGGATTTTAACTTTTCAATCATTTGAAAAGTGCATTTCATAGTGCATTTAAGGTTTCAATTACTTATACCTGAATTAAGTAGCATTTTTTTTTTATTATACTGAATACTCTTTCAACAGCAGCATTGCTGTGTGGGAGACGTAGAATGGATAACATCAGTTTTGGCAATGCAACATATTTTGTTTGTTCCGATGAATTTTAAGTTGCGAAATCTGATGCCAACCATTATCAATTCTATCATATGAAATTTCGGTGAAATTTTCAAATTGATAAGATGCAAACTCTGCTTCAAGTTTTTCTAATTCATAGTTTTCAATAAAGAAGAAAATTTTTTTTTATAAAAAAAACCAAATGGATGAAAATGACACAGTTCTCCTTTAAGATATATCTGCAACTACAGCATGTTATATGATTTCATTTTTCACAGAAAACTTTTTAAAAATATAGTTACATGCTGCAGAGAAAAATTTACGGACTTCAGAATCAAACTGGTCCAATTGTTCACTGGTCAATTGCAGGGTTCCCACTGTCCTTGAAAGTCCTTAAGAAGTACTTGAATTTCATTTTCTTTTTCAAGGGCCCTTGAAAGTACTTGAATTTTGTGCAAAGTCCTTGAAAATCCTTGAATTTTCCACTCCAATAGACGAGCTTAGCATGAACTCTGTCAAGGCTAAACTATCTCCATCTCCACATGCGCGCGCCATTGTCTATTATAATGATTTTGTCATAAAAATCTTATTTCATTGTCTTGCTTTTGCATATAGTTTCAACTTATTTGTTTTTTTTTTTGCCAGTCTCATACCTGTTTGATGGACTGGTCATTAATTTTGAGCAGAAAGTGATCAGACCAGGACTCAAACCTAAAAACTTTGGAATAATCTTAATGATTCAAATCTTAAACTAATCGTTTTTTGACTCTTGTAAAAGTTAATTTGGTCAATCCATCAAAAGTGTATTGTGAAAACAGACAAAGTTATTTTAATTATTAAAAAAATATTACTAATGAATGTAGTTACTAAAGTTTTGTGTATACGCCTAGCGTTCTGTGATTTTTCCCTAGTCCTTGAAAAATTTCAAATAGGCCTTGAAAAGTACTTGAAAAGTCCTTGAATTTTTTTCTCTTTTAAGAGTGGGAACCCTGAATTGGGCTTCACTAATATATGACCTAGCTTCTGCCCCAATAACTGATTCCTCATTATTTTTTATGCTTTCTTTTTCCAAATTTTATGTCAAATATTGTTGTAGAATCATCTGTCAATGCAGTAGGCTTGACAAACCGAATAATGAGGTCAGTGAAGAAAGCTACCAATTTTCTTTGCATCAAATGAATAGCAGGTGCTTCTTGTTGCAGAGACTCATTAACTGCATTGAAAAACAGAACCACATTGCTCAAAAATAAAAAATACAGCTTGGACAATGGGTTTTGAAGACTAGAGCTTATGCCATCATTATTTTCTTCGCAAAGATATTTACACTATGCATCCTATTGTTCCAGCACACAGTTGATTGAAGTCAGTAACGATAGCCATTTAGTGCTAACATACTTCAGACTTTTGGCACAGTTTTAAATCATTTTTTCGCATGGTACTTTTATCCAACTATTTTTAGTACAACTGCACTAAAAATTGCTCAACATTGAATAATTTTAGCTCAGCGGTTGCTTTTTTTGCTGCCAAGTTTATAAGATGACAAGTGCAGCCTATATTTATTATATAAGTCTGTACTTTCAGAAGGAAACCTTTAAATTGCCGAATCCATGGTATTGGTATTATCTGATGCAAATGATAAACAATTACTCCAAGAAATAGTCTTCTTATTTAACTCCTCATTTATGAGATTATACCTTGACCAGTATTGTCAGTTGTTTGCCCAATAGAAATCAGTAGTGTATCGATTTTACCAGCCGATTTGTTGAAATAAGACACTAGGATTGGCAGGGTTCCCACAGGCCTTGAAAGTCCTTAAGAAGTACTTGAATTTCATTTTGGTTTTCAAGGGCCCTTGAAAGTACTTGAAATTTGTATAAAGTTCTTGAAAATCCTTGAATTTTCCACTCTAGCAAATGCTTGATCAAGGCTAAACTATCTGCATCTCCACACGTACACGCCATTGTCTAATATAATGCATTTTTTCATAAAATTCTCATTTCATTATCTTGCTTCGGCATATAGTTTCAGCTTATTTGTCTTTTTCGCCAATCTCATACCTGTTTGGTAGACTAGTCATTAATTTTGAGCAGAAAGTGACCAGACCAGAACTCTAACTAAGAACTTTGGAATAATCATAATGATCCCAATTCCAAATCTATGAACTAATCATTTTTTGACTTTTGTTTGTAAAAGTTAATTTGGTCAATCCGTCAAAAATGTATTGTGAAAACAGGCAAAGTTATTCTAATTATAAAAATAATAAAAATAATAATAAAAGTAGTTACTAAAGTTTTGTGCATATGCCTAGTGCTCTGTGATTTACTAAAGTTTTGTGCATATGCCTAGTGTTCTGTGATTTACTAAAGTTTTGTGTATATGCCGAGCATTCTGCGATTTCCCCTCATAGTCCTTGAAAAATTTTAAATAGGCCTTAGAAAGTACTTGAAAAGTCCTTGAATTTTTTTCCTTTTTAAGGGTGGGAATCCTGGATTGGATATAACTTATTGCTTTCATTGTCAGTGCTACCATCCGTAGCTAAACAAAAGGGATTATTTTTTAAACAGTCCACAATTTCGTTTTGTGGGAATTTCGTCATATCTTTAATAAGAGCTGATGTTTTTGTCCGGGCGGAACTGTATTTTTTGGCAATTTTGGAATCTGGAAACATCGATCGAAATAATGCACCAGCATCGTCTGTACTAGCTATTGACACATTGTGTTAAATTACAAAACTCGTAAACTACATTTCTGCTTTAATAACTGTGTTTTCATTAGCGACTTCAACTGCGTGTTCATTATTTTCTTCAGCGAAAAATTTTGAAATAGGTTTATATTTTTTTCTTTCTGCATTATCTTTGTGCTTTTTCGATATCACATGCCGCCGAATATCGTCTCATCCCCCATATTGAATTAAAAAATCATCTGAACAAACCGTGCAAAAAACATTAGTGTTCTGATTTTTTTGACTGCAAAATACACGGCCACTCTTGAGTATATTCAACTTAACGCTGCAAAACTTTTGCTTTTTTCACCTTTGGCATTGACTCAGCACGACTGTCTTTTGGAACAACTCTTTTCAATGTGTTCGTCTCTATTTCCGGATCAGTCTCCGTATTTAAAAAAAGTATGATCTAAACAAGTTATTATAAATACGAATTGATTTCTAAGTAAAAACTAAACAAACGCATCAACAATACTACCTCATTTTGTCACAGTATGTAATCGGATCAGATCATAACAGATGCACCATGCAAAACACTAACGGGTCATTCTTCAAAAAACGTACATTTTGGGTAAAAAAAATTAAATTTTTTTTTTTAAATATATACATTATTTTAATAGTTTTATATAGATTTTATTTTTTTTAATTCACACTATATAGGGGCAAGATGGATGGGTTAAATTTCATTATTAAAACAAAATAAAAATTTTTGTTAGTGCACAGATATGATGTGTAGTGTCCATGGACAAGATTCAACAACCATTTTACGATACATTTTTTATTTAGCCATGCTGCACCTATAAACTTTTAAAATCTAAAATTACAAAAGCTTCATATACTCCTTATTAATCATTAATTCATATTGTTGCCTATTATTGACTAACGGTTGATTTAGTACACAGATTACATCATTAAAATCAATTGAAGAAATGTCTTCAAATGTCTGGAAAAACAAATTACTTTCCACTTGATTTTTTCATAAATTTTACAACCAATTCTGTTCCCTCGAGTTGTAATACTAATCCAATATAATAACTTTTCTTTCTCTGTAATTTCACTGTGATGTAATCATTTACTTTAGGGTTATTTAAACAGTCAAGATTAAAAGAGTTCTCTATCAAAGAGCTGCTGTCTGAATCACTTGGGTCAGAATAAAAGTCACTGTAACAAAGGCGTGTTTTTTAAATGTTTGTGTTTATTATGTGCTCGTCACCAGAATCCTTTGCTTTCATGAGTATTTGACCAATGGTGTAATGGTGGCATTGTTGGTTAGCTAAGTATATTGTACATGTTAGGCGTCTTACTTGAAATAGATTTTCTACTTCTTTGTTCTAATTTATTTCATGTGCTCTTTGAATACCAGTAAATGGTGGTAATGTAACTTCTATCCTGTCACAGTCATAGGTGTCGGCAGAATGGGGCAAGGGGAGGCAGTTGCCCTCCCCTGGAAAATTTTAATAAGCATCTTTTTTCTTTAACTTTAAAACTATGCTATCAGAAAAAAAAAAATATTTTTTTCAGGTTGTGCCCCCCCCCCCCTCCCACCTGAAATTTTTTCTGGTGACACCACTGGTCACAGTCATCAATTTTCTTTGAAGGTACATGAAATATGTTTACTCCTTTGCTGTTTTTTATTTTGAGTTGATCAATAAGAACATCAACATTGGGTATGTCAATACCTCTGGCAACAATTCCATCTTCAGTTCGTTTGAGGCAGCCTCCTATGCCATCTGGTGCCCCCTTCCCATGACCTGCTTCCAAAAAGTGCCAGTGCAATATTTTGATGTCTGCTAGTTTGGCTAAGAATGTTGCTGCTAATACAAACATTTTTCGATTTTTATACTGATTTGAAGGCCCATCACTCACAAAATGAATTTTCTTTAAATTGGGAAGGATCTTTTTGATTTTTTTTATGACTGGTGATAAATGTGCACAGATAGCAACATTATTATGTCTACCACCTTCAGATATTGTGCAAAATGGAACACTTTGTAGAGTTCTTTCTTTTCTCTAATATAGCACAGAAGTGTGGAGTGAAGCTTGGTTCCTGGAACCACCGAAATGCATAGATTGTATTTGCAACTATAATTTTCGGAAAAGTCCATATGAAGTAAAATCTCATCAATTCTGAGATTTTCTTTTATAAATTGGATTGATTTGTACTGGTGTTTGATGTTACAAACATGGCTGGCAAATTTACACAGCTGCTTTTCAAATGCCGACACTAATCCCTTTTTAGTAGTTTCAATCTCTTCTTTCAAAACCTTATTGACTTTTTTTCAGATTTCTTTAATTTCAATTTCCTGTTTCTTATCTACCCATTGGTAATATTTAATAAACTCAAAAAGCAATGAAATTATAATTTTAAAAATCATATCACTCCTTCAGTTTTCTCTAAAAAATTTGTTTTCCACAATAAAAATATTCAGAAATAATTTCTAGGTAATTTTGTGATTTGTATAGTAATTATCAAGTCGCAAAAGTCTGCATACACCTGATTGGCGGACGGAAAAAAAATTTGCATACGAAGTTATTTTGGAAGATTGTCTTAGTTTGAGGTTACATGTTTCGTTATCTATTCTAATCTTCATTTCCCAAGATTTTTTGACATTGTAACTTCAACAAAATGAGTCAGGGAAAGGAAACATCTTTAGAACTTCGAAATATGATATTAAGAATGAAATGTGAAAAGAATTCTTATGCAGAAATTGCAAAAATTGTAAAAAAAAAGTCTGTCAACTGTTCAAACAATCTACAGAAATTATGTTATGCATGGAAATGTGCTTAACAAATATCGATGTGGTCGTCCAAGGAAGCTTAATGATCGTGATGCAAGAACCATAGTAAGAAAAGTGAAGAAAAATCCGAAAATTAGTGCTCGAAAATTAGCGAATCAAATTGCAACAGCTAGTGGAAAGAAAGTGCATCCAGAAACTGTTCGTAGAATTCTTCGATCAGCCGGCTACAATGGTAGAGTTTCTAGACGAAAGCCGTTCATTTCATCTACTAACAAACAAAAGAGACTTGATTTTGCTTCTGCACATATTGACCAAGATTTCATTTTTGAAAAACAGTTGTTTTTACAGACGAGAGTAAGTTCAACGTGTTCGGGAGTGATGGCCGCGGAAAAATCTGAAGGAAAAAAAACACAGAAATGAATCCCGAGAATTTGTCTCCAACTGTGAAACACGGTGGAGGCAGTGTTATGGTTTGGGGAGCAATGGCGGCCGCTGGAGTGGGCAATTTAGTGTTTATCGATGGCATAATGAATCGATTTGAATACCTGAAGATTTTGCAAGACAATCTACTTCCATCGGTTCGAAAATTGGGACTTGGGAACAACTTTGTCTTCCAGCAAGACAACGACCCAAAACATACAGCTAAGATTGTTAAGGAATGGCTACTCTATAAAACGCCTAAACAGCTCCATTCGCCGCCACAGTCCCCAGACCTTAATCCCATCAAGCACCTTTGGGAGGAAGTTGATAGGAGAGTTCGGGAGCAATCGGTAACAAGCAAGGAAACCCTAAAGAAGGCAATAGAGCTTGCATGGTTTCAAATTACACCTGAGACGACAAAAAATCTGGTTATGTCGATGCCAAACCGAATTCAGGCAGTTGTTACTTCAAAGGGAGGTCCTACAAAGTATTAATGTTACATTTTTTGGCATTTAATTCTGAAAGTTTGTATTGTTCTGTCTCTGTATGTAGACTTTTGTGACTATATAATTTAATATGTCGTTAATTTTTGTTATATTTTAACGAATTTGTTCATAATTTTTTTGTTAGATATGAGCTATTATCCAAGATGTTAACGAAAATAAAGTTGTATATTCAAATATATGAGTAAAAAGCTAGATCTGCGAAAATTAGCGGGTGTATGTAGACTTTTGTGACTGACTGTATATATTTTTATTATTTCTATTTTATCGCTGGTAAGATTTGCACAACTGTCTTTAAAAGATAAAAATATTTATTCGATTAAGCTACTGAAATTAAAAGATCGACTTCAGTTAAAAAAAAAAAAAAAAAACTCTTTAAATAACAAATAGACTAGTTTATTATATATATATATATATATATATACATACATAAACAATATTTTTTAAAGTGCTTGTATAGCATTAGCACTATAACAGAAACAGTTAATTGCAATAGTATTATTTGTTTATTCATAGAAAATAGCATTTTCATTCAGTATAGTCATGAATTATAGAGAAAGGATAAAACGCAAAACTAATATTATAAAAAAAATATCAGTTTATATTACATACATAATAATAATAATGAGAAACAAAGTATTTAAATTTATAAATAAAACTTGATTAAAATATGATAAGCATATGATGGCTTTCTTCATTAATATAGAACATAAATTTAGTTGCATATTTACAATGAGATGCTTTTTGGATATTTCTATATATATAAAAGAAAAGAAAAAACAACTGGTCTAGATATTCAAGAAGTGTAAAAATAAGTAAATAAAAAAATATTAAATAACTGACATATTAAGACAAAAAAAAAAAAGTTACGTTTTATAGCAACGCTTGTAAGACAACAACTGTCTTTACAATTTTAATTTCATACTCTTTCACATCCTAATCACCCACTCAAATCTCATTTCAACAACAGTAAACGTAGTATTTTTCTTAATCGTCCGTCTTGCATCCCACATTTGCCATTAGAATAAAAAACCTTCTTGCAGGCACTTCTCATGCTCATACTACGCCCTTGGGACTTCCAAGTCGTTTCTTGCCTTTATCCATTTAAAAACTTTGACAAATCTAACAAAGATGCCTCAATTTTTAATACGTTTTATGCTGCTCATGGCAGTGATTATAAGGAATATGTGGAGGTCTTTACAGATGGTTCAAAGACAAGTGACCAGGTTGGTTGTGGTGTCATATGTGGTAATAAAGTTTTTAGCTATAGACTCCCTAATTCATTGTCCATTTACTCTGCAGAGTTTTTTGCAGTTGAAGTTGCACTTAATTTTATCTCATCTCATCCTTACAAAAAATTCATAATTTATACAGACTCAAAGAGTGTCATACATTCACTTTCATCCACTTCTTGCAACCCTTCTTTTATCTCTGTTCTAAAAGCTTATAACGACCTTCTGAGAAAGGGATTTAACATTTTATTCTGTTGGGTTCCAGGTCATGTTGGTATAAAAGGCAACGAATTAGCAGATAAAGCAGCTAGGCAAGTCTTTAGTTATGTACTATAAATTGCCCAATTACTTATGAGGATATTAAGCACTCAATAAATAAATTTTTGAAAGATATATGGCAAAGAGAGTGGGATTATCAAACTAATAATGAACTACATCTGATCAAACCAAACATTGCAGTCTGGCCCATGCTTACTCCTAGAAAATATGAAGTAATTATTACTTGCCTTAGGATTGGGCACACTAGGCTCACACATAAGCATTTACTTCTTGGGGAACAGGAGCCTTCTTGCCCCCAATTGTCATTTCGATTTGCTTACTGTTCGTCATTTACTCACCAACTGCCCCTGCCTTCGTCACTTGTATCGGTATTATTTTAATTCATCATCACCAAATATGACAAACCTTTTGGGTATTAATCCACACATTAATCTGACCAACTTTTTAAAAGAGATAGGCTTTTACTTTGATATCTGATTTTATTATTTACACAATTTACCCCATTTTTACATCTGTTTTTATCATAAAAAAACGGCAGTTTTTTGAGTGACGCAGCAAAGCTCAAACAAAGCTTAGCAGCGACACTCTATTATACAGCTAATTTAACATCAAAGGAATTTGGAAACGCCGACATTTAATATCTCAGTAAATTGGAGATATTCTGATCTAATATTTTCAGAATAAGCTTTTATCTTCTGCATGATGCTATCCTGAAAGTTTCACACTTCAACATTGTATATATTTTGAGATCTGGAGTTGCAATTTAAGACTTCAAAGGAAAAATGTGTTTTGTGTGAGTTTTTTTTCTCGAAAACGGCTCGAAGAAATTTTATGAAATTGATATATGATATTAATTTATTTTGTCTGAGACGCATGACGTTCTCCGTTTTTCCCAAAAAACTCTTGTTTCTTAGATAATTTAGCTTAAAAATCGAACTATTTTTCCTCCGCCATGCATGGATTTGAACCGCAGATTATCAGAATTCAGAACAGGCGTCATTCGGTTTTCTGAGGCTGTGGTTGGTTGGTCCAATCTGAATGCAGTCAATAAAATATTTAGATTATTTTTTTATTAAATGCAAAAAGAAAACTTCATTGTTTGTTTTAAATACTTATTATATATATACTAAATTAAATTTTACTTAAATATTTCTTTCTTTTTTGTTATGAAGGAAATTATTTGATTTTAAAATTTCACATTTCGCCAAAATACTATTTAGATAATATTTCAAATAAAGAAATATTTTGTAATTATATGTATTCTATTTAATAATTATTCATAATAAATTTATAATTTTTTAAGAGAAAATATTTCACATTTTTTTCCGATTAATTTTTTCTGACGTAAAACCCAACTAATCAATCAACCGATTAATTTTTTTCATCAATCATGTATTCATTCGCCGCCTCTGATTGGTGTTTCCTTCCTGCGCTCTCTGACTGGCTGAGACTGTTGTGGTTTTATTGTACAAGGCGTTTGCGGGAGCGGAGCTCCTCTCAATTTGCGCATGCTCCAATTTAGAGAAGAATTTCGAAGTATTATTGAGAGAGAAAAATTTTGGCGCCATCTTTTAACTTAATATAGAATTACTATAAAAACGAGTGTGATCGCTTTCTCATTATTGATTCTATATTTTTTCTTTTGTAATTCGTAGTTCCTTTCTAAATTTTTATTAATTACCATTCTCTCGCTCTCCTTTTTTTTTTTTTTTTTTTTTTTTTTATTGAATTGAGTGATGTAATTCTGGTGCGCTAATTTTTTTCCCCCCTATTAAGACACAAAATGGAAAATAAAAGGATTACTCTATATTGCATTACAGGAAATTTATATATATTAAATAAGAAAGGCTTGCTCATGTATATTAAAATTTAATATTTGAAGTATCATAATCAGAGGGAAACTATTTATTTAAAAAATAGAAGATAAACATATTATTGGTAAAATGACTAAATTATTATTATTATGTATTATTATTTTGTTCTTAATGAATGGCAGTCTATAATCAATTGCTGTATAAATAACAATAAAATCATTAAAATATACTTCAATTTTATTATTTTGCTATTAGGCAATTATCGATTTAAAAAAAATTAAATGTCCATTGTGTATTTCTACCAGTAAAACAAGAATATTTCGCCCCCCCCCCCCTACACACAAGCACTTCAGATATTAATAGTTTAGGTTAATGAAATTTCCTTTTACATGATTTTAATTTTAAAACCAATTATAAGCTTTTTTTTTTTTTTTTTAAGAATTAAAAAAGAAATAAAGAAAGTATATATTATTTCTTCGGTGCACTGCTGAAAAAAAAAAAAGAATAGAAAAAGAGGGGGGGGGGGATAGCAGAATATATTAATATAAACTAAACTTTGTCTGCATCTAATTATTCTTTAAAAAGGAATTGAAATTTGATTTATCAAAATAAATAATCGTTAATAAATGAAAGTATTTTTGTAAAATTATATGAATATTATATGATCTGCCATCTTGTTTCGAGTGCCAGCTATTTGAAATATTTAAATTCTCATTAAAAAGGTATTTATGATCCAATTTACTTAAAACTCCATATATACGTAGCCCTCATTAATGTTTCCATTAAGTCCATTAATTAATTGTAGCCGCCATTTTTAAATAAAATGGCAGCTACATGATAAGAAAAAAAAATCTACTCTTTCTATGAGCTGGAAGGACTTGATCAGTTGATCAATAACCCCTAAAAAGTAATGATATCAGAACAAAAACCCTTAACGGGTTAAAAGTTTGTGACGCAGCACTTTATTTCGATATGATTTGGAAATATGGGTCTTAAAAATAATGATATCAAATTTTGAGTGACGCTTTGCTATTAATTGAAATATACATAGATTTTTCTTATTTCATAATTTGCTTTTTTCTTCTATTTATATATACATCACAGTACATTCATAATATTTTCAACTTCAACGTGAAAAAATATATCGAATTCACTCACTGATGCTTTTTCATTTGCATCTCGTGAATTCAAAATATGAGTTTTAAAAGAAATGATATAATTTCAGTGACGCCTGAGTGTTACTTTAAAAAGATTTCTTTTTAGATTTCATAACAATCACTTTTGTTTTGTTGAATAAAGTGTATTTACATATTGAAATAATGATTTTAATTTTTAAATATACTGTCAAATAGTCAAACTTTCACTCAATGTACATTATAAATTGAAGTTATCTAGTTCAATAAATTGATTTGTCTATTGCGTCACACTATCCAAAACTGCAAGTAAAATTTCTGCAAATGTTTTCTTTTTGCATCACACAATCTCTTTGTATAGTATTAACAGTGTTAGTATTAACAGTGTATTAACAGTGTACATAGTATTAACAGTGAAAATGTGTGCAAAGTAACATTTACATAAATTTTACTTACAGTTTTGGATAGCGTGACGCAATAGACAAATCAATTTATTGAACTAGATAACTTCAATTTATAATGTACATTGAGTGAAAGTTTGATTATTTGACAGTATATTTAAAAATTAAAATCATTATTTCAATATGTAAATACACTTTATTCAACAAAACAAAAGTGATTGTTATGAAATCTAAAAAGAAATCTTTTTAAAGTAACACTCAGGCGTCACTGAAATTATATCATTTCTTTTAAAACTCATATTTTGAATTCACGAGATGCAAATGAAAAAGCATCAGTGAGTGAATTCTATATATTTTTTCACGTTGAAGTTGAAAATATTATGAATGTACTGTGATGTATATATAAATAGAAGAAAAAAGCAAATTATGAAATAAGAAAAATCTATGTATATTTCAATTAATAGCAAAGCGTCACTCAAAATTTGATATCATTATTTTTAAGACCCATATTTCCAAATCATATCGAAATAAAGTGCTGCGTCACAAACTTTTAACCCGTTAAGGGTTTTTGTTCTGATTATATATACACTGGTTTTAACATTTCACATTTGATTTTATGATATACACTGTTTATTTTTTGATTTTATGTTGTTTTTACTTTTTATATTTTCTAACTTTTTTATCTTTTGTTGTTTTGTATTGTTAATGTGGATCTTTTTAAATGACAGTCTGGAAGCTACAGTTTCTTTTTTCGATATAACTGGTGCAGTATGTCCCATAGTGGACCTTGCGCCACTAAAAGCCAACCAACCAACCATGTACCCTTTAAACCAATATTCATATTTTGAAAAACAGCTATAGCTTTTCTTAAAAACTCTGTCGTTTCATCATACATGTTTCTTCTATCAAAACTTAAAACAAGGGAATGCAATCGAGCTGTTACAACTTTGTTCCATTGAGCAACAAATTCTATGAACCATGCTGTTGCCAGAGCATTTTCATCCAATTTTTTATTATTTACTAAGCATCTGAGTCCAGCTGCAACTTCATGATTTATTAAACTGGGGGCAGGTTCCATTTTCAATTTATCGTAATAATTTATTGTGATACATTTATCAGATAACTTTGGACAAATTTTTAATTCGTTTTTGTCTAGTTGAATGAGTTTTTTTATATATGCAATCGATACCTCTGATGTTGATAGATTTTCC
The DNA here is from genome assembly GCA_963930645.1 of Salticus scenicus. Taxonomy (NCBI): domain Eukaryota; kingdom Metazoa; phylum Arthropoda; class Arachnida; order Araneae; family Salticidae; genus Salticus; species Salticus scenicus. The sequence continues at coordinate 203,827,995 of OZ005658.1, read as the reverse complement.
TCGATAGCTATTGATTC
>OZ005658.1:203778778-203827778 GCA_963930645.1 Salticus scenicus | reverse complement strand
TCTCAGTTTAATATTTTGCCCACTCAATAAAAGGTTTCTAATGTTCTTGAAAATGTGAGGAGGATCAGCGATACAGTACAGTTTTCTTTCTGGATCTGATGGATGCAAACAATAACTATTGCAATGGAATTAAGAGATATTTTCTATTTCTCCTGATTCTTTCTTTCGCTTAATTTTATTTCTTTTGGCAAAAACACCACATTCTTTCCACAACGCTTGATTCTGGGGTCCCATATCTGACACTACCTTATTTATAGTGAGTCCTATTTTTTCACTTTCTTTTACAATGTGTAGTGATCTCTTCAATACACATTCAGTGGCTAAGAATCAGTTTCATCCACAAAATGGTGGCCGTGACGTCACTTACCTTTCTTGACTAATCCGAGGAGGAGCGGCGAAGAGAAAAGCGTGTCGCTACTCTGTAAATCAAGGGCTCTAGCTTACATTGATTGTTAAAAAAAAAAAAAAAAAAGAAAAACCTTTTTAAAAATAAAGAAAAGAGTATAATAAATTTGGCAAATCAATCAATAGTTGCAGACTGAAATGCCCCTCCTAGTAGGCTATCCACCATTCAGTTTGAACCATTTACCTTGTTTTAATTTACTCATTATTTTTGTTAAGGCCTTTTTCATATTTTAGTTTTCATGCAATTTTATACCTTTTCCAATACAGCAAATAGTGAAATCTCCATACTGTAAGTTCACCTATCAACATTGTCTAATGTTTTAAACTAAAATAATATTAAAATAGCATTAAAATAAAAAATAAGGAAAGGGAGATTCTCTCTCTCTTTTTTTTTTTAATGATAGCCATTTCATGTCAAATAATACAAAACTAGGCTTGAGTATTTCAAATGGTGATAATCTGATTCTTGTTTATATAAATTTACATGACCATAAATGAGTCTGTACAGTTAGTTGAGCGTACATATGATTTAGAAAACTTAAAATAAGTAATTAGATAAATTCATTTTTGCAATAACATTATTTTAATGCATTATTGTTGAATTTTTATCAGACATTATTTGCATTTTTATTTTACTTTTAAAAAAATGCTTTGTAATTTACCTGAATGATTCTTAAATATTTTTCTTTTTAATGCGAAATATGTTGGTGCCACGTCTTTTTTTTTTTTTTTTTTTTTTTTTTGTCGAATTTGAGTTTACGCATATTTTCAGACTTTTTGTCCTTTTCCCACTCTCATGCCTGAATTTACAATAAATTTGTGGTCTTTCCCGTAATTTTTGCTGCGATATCCGTAATCATGCAATAAAATGCCGAATGATTCTGCATAATCCCGAATGGTTGCTAGCTATGTTATATGCATGATTACAGATTTTCCATAGGTATTTCAATAATAGGTGATTCCATAAAAATATTTATTTTGTAAAATAAATGTTATCTTTAGACTTTTGTTCATCTTCACCCCGTTTGACAGTTTGACTTTTTACTAAATGAAACAGATTTTCAATAATAAATTTTATTTTAAAGTACATAATTGGGGTCTTTATTTATCATTACGTAAACTGAAAAATATTCGGGTTAGGCTTTATAGGGATATTTACACAGATTTTATTTGCAACGTTTTTAATTTTATTTGAAGCTTCGCGATCATAAGGTATGGAAGAGGTGAATTTTTAAAGGGTGTTTTTGAAAGTTAAGTATATAGTTATTGGCTTTTAATCTGCTTTTAATTAGTTTCTTAATGATTTTGTTAAAATAACCCGCATTTTGGTGAAATCTTCAAATTAAATTCACTATTTAGATCAATAGGGTCATTACATATTAATATTGCACGATTTATATATGAACTAATTGCATTAATTTTGTAATGAAAAGGGGTTTTTAAGATTTATAATGTATAATTTCATTGCTATTTGTTTGTTTACGGTACACAGTAGTTTTACTATGTTTTCGGTTCTATTAATTTTAACATCTAAAAAGTTTATCTGTCTGTCATTTTCTTCTTCAAAATGACTAAATGAAATAAATAGTTTAAATAACATAAAATTCACATATGAAGAAAAAAATGACTGACAGATGATAAACTTTTTAGATGTTAAAATTAACAGAACCGAAAACATAGTAAAACTACTGTGTACCGTAAACAAACAAATAGCAATGAAATTATACATTATAAATCTAAAACCCAGGGTTGGGTTTTAGCCGTCAAAAACTAGTTTTTGACGTGACATAGGTTTAAACCAGGTTTTAACCGGTTTAAACCGTCAAAAACCCCCAATACATTTTAAATACGCGAAAAGTAAAAAAAGAAGGCTGTTAATAATAGCAAGCTCCAGCATTGTTTTTGTTTAATTATAATGTTCCTTAATTTTAGTATACATTGAATTATATTAAATTCAATTCTATTAATTTATATACTTTTCTTTGTTTATGACTTAATTTTCAAATTTTTACTCGTAATTTCTTTCTGGTGTGGATTTTTTACATATTTGGTTAACAAGCTTATTTATTTATTTTTAATAAACAAATATGCAGCATTAATTTATTTTTATATTTGGAGCAAATTCAGAACAATATAATGTAAAATAAGAATAAAATTTATTTTATAAATGGGAAAAGAATGAAGTACTGGTATAAAAAGATTAAAATATAAATAATTTAATCTTTTTATACATATTTTTGTCTTGACTAATAATCATTTCTTACTAGTATAAATTTATCTTACTTAAGGAGTATCTCTTGAAATTAAGGACAAATGAATAATTCACCATATCACTAAAAAAGAAATAATTGCTTACCTTTCCAAATGATGAAATGAGTCTTGTTTTGTGTTTAATTCAAATTATGGAAACTTCAAAACATACAAATTTTGAAATTTGTACTTTTAATAATTACAGCATACATTTACTTATTTATTTATATTATTAATATTCTGGTTCAAAAGAACCACGTAACATACGGTAACACATCACTAATTTTGAGCATTTTTCCAAACCTAATCTATTTCTTATTTTGGAATGTATATATCCAAAGTTTGAAAACATTCTTTCAATGGAGGCGGAACTGGCTGGACAAGAATGAAGAACAATCACCATTTTTACAAATTCAAAAAATGGACTATCCTTTTCTGTAATTCCATTAAGAATTCCTTTCCACCAAGTCACTGGATTAGTTAGTCTACCACTTTCACTAAAATACGATGCAGGAAATGGTAAATCACATGCTTTAAATGCAATTAAGAAAGGAAGACAATTAGGAAATTTTTCTGTTGCCCATAAACGAGCAGACTCAATTTGTACACTGTTTAATCCATCTCCTTGATATTTGGGATGAAGAAGATATGCTAAGAAATGAAAAGGTTCTAAAGATTGCAACATTCTTTTTTCCACAGTTTCAATGTGTGGCTGCAGAGATCCTTCCTTCATGAGACCAAGCCAAGCTGAACACGCATCAGCTAAAGTTGCACTATCCTGTTGAAGAACGTCTAGACAAACACTAATCGGTTTAAGTTGCATCAAGATATCTTTACATTGCTTATAAAGATTATAATTGTTGATCAGATTAGCAATATCTTTTTCAATTTTATCTTCGTGATCTTCAACTATTTTTTGATAAAATGGTCTGTTTCTCAAAAACGTATTGATGCATACAAGCTGGCTGTTCCATCTTGTATCGCATTGTAATTGAGGCTTTATAGATTCTGGATACTCCTGAAGCCATCCTGCAGGTAAGTGATGATTCCGAAAGTACTTTTGAACTTTTATTACAGGTTTTATAATGGCATCTGGTGTAAGATCTTGGCCTAATAAATTTAGCCAGTGAGATGAGCAACCATAAAAAAAAAGATCTTTGGTACTCTCTTCCAATTGAAGTAATTTTCTTGTTTTTTCCATCACTTTTGCATTATCGGTCACAAGAGCTTTTACATCACAACCAAATTTGATTTTGGCTTTATTGATTGCATTTTCAATGATTTCCTTATGATATTCAGCATTTTTTACATTTGTGCCACTGTCAACAGCATCAAGAAAGACAGTTTTACCTGAGACATGCAAACTGGATGCAATGACTGGGTCATTATGGATGTTACTCCATCCATCTTCAATTAATGTAACATTTTTTCCTTCAAGACTTTTCTTTGTTTCTTCTTCTACTTCAGCAACAACCTCATCAAGAAGTGTACCAGCTAAAGCTTTTCTACTAGGAACACGATAGCCTGGTCGCAATGCAGAGACTAAGTCTTGGAAAGTTGTATGTTCCACAACACTGAATGGAATATTGTTGGCATAAAAAAATTTTGCCACTAACAAATCCAATTTTTGAGCTGAAGAACCACTTGTTTTTACAACGAAAGAATCCAATTTGAATTTTTTGGCTTGGGTTTCAGGTACTACTAGGTCTGATTCTGATCCAGACACATAATTAATGTCAGGATCTGAGTCTCTGTTTTTCAAACACTGAGATAAATGGTTTTTCATCCTTTCAATATGATTGGAACGTACATTTCCACAGTATTTGCATTTTGCACATACCTTTTGATCTCTTTCAACTTTATGGAAATGCTGCCAAACAGGATCAATTGGCCTTCCACCATGATTCATTTTTAAATTTGGAAATCAGGTGCTCCTAAAACACACACTATTTACAGCAGACTTAAATTTCAACTGTCCTGTCCTAAAATCATTCAGCTCATCAATTAATAAGCTATCTGTTATCTAAGTATATCTAAGCTATCTAAACTTAATAAATAATACTGAGGGGAAACAAATCTTCTTACAAGGAATCTTGAATGGACCAATCAACTTAAAGCAGGTGTTGTAAAACAACCAATCACTGAGTAGGTGGGAGAAATGGGAGATTGGAGTGGAAAGGAAACATTGTGACACAAAAACTTTAAAATGAAATAACTTTTGATCTAATATTCAGATTGTAAAAATAAAAACAGATTTGGAATCCTTGCAGCAAAATGCATAAATAGACACCAAATATTAAAGCATTTCGCTAAGAAATAAAAAAGATATTAAAAATACATCAAATTAAGCAAGGTAATTAGTTAAAATTTGAACTAAAACTTAATAAATTTGATGAATTTTTATGAAATTGCAAAAATGGAAGTTAATTAAAAGGAAAATAAATTAAAATTAAATAAATTAGAAAAATACCAATTTTTAAGAACAACTTGAGAAAATAAGAACAGAAACTTAATAAATTTAATTAATTCTTATGAATCACAAAACAGAAGTTAATTTAAGGGAAAATAAAATATAATTTTAATAATTACTCAAAATTTGATCAATTAAGAAAATGTTAAAGTTTGAGAATACATAAAACAAAACAATTTTCTACCATTCCAAAACCAAATTGAGAACAACTGATCTAACAAAAATGTCATAACAGTTGTGATTAAATAAACTTATACCTGTACACTTCTCTACACCTGACACCTTTTTCTTGGAACAGATAAAGAGTAGAAGAGATAAACCAGTTCTATTTCTTTTCCCTTCCCTTTCTTAAGCCACCCTATTAACAAGAATACAGGGACGAAATTAAGAAAAGCTGTTTTAGTGTCAATATTTCTTGGTACCGGTAGGAAAGCATCTTTGAATATGCCCTATTCTGGGGAAAGTACATACCTTCATTAGATTTCAATTGTGATGGATTACTTTCTGCATCTATCCATAAAAAAGTTTAAAAATCTAAATTTATTTCTGCAAAATATTAGATTAAACCTACACAATTTTAATTACTACAAATATAATTAAGGATTTATTAACTGTACATCATTGCTGAAACTAATGAAAAGTATGCATTCACAATAAAATGATTGATTAAATAAGTGTTTGACAATTTCTATTAAAAAAATTGTCACATTATAGTCTATTATCAGTTCACGTTCGCAATTCTTGAGATACATTCTACAAATAGAATGTATCTCAAGAACGCACTGGTAGGGCAAAGGAAATAATGGGTTTTATGTTTTATGACTTAATAAAACCCCTCCTACAGCATCAGAAAACAGAAACCCATGTTTGTACTCTTAAAAAACAATTCTTATGAATTAAATCACTCTCAGGCATAGATTTTGGCTGTGCTACAGCAATAATATATTTTATTGTTGTAGTTTATACTCAGTAGTTTTAATGCATTTATGCTGCTTTATTTAAGATTTATTAATTAAAGTCTATCCAATTCTGCTAAATCATTTCTTTGATAATTTTTTTACAAATTAGGTTTTTGACGTTTTTGACAGAGGTTTTTTACAAGCCGGTTTAAACCATGGTTAAAACCGTCGCATGTCAAAAACCTGCCAACCCTGCTAAAACCCCTATCCGTTACAAAATTAACGCAATTAGTTCATATGTAAATCGTGTAATATTAATATGTAATTGATCCTATATGTAAGTGTCCTATTGATCTAAATAATGAATTTAATTAAAGATTTCACCAAAAAAGTGGGTTACCCTAAGAAAATCATTAAAAAACTAATCAAAAGCCAGTAACTAGATACCTAATATTCAGTAAATTTATTATGTACAGGTGCATTAGAAACATTTTGTGTTAACTGCTTACAGTTTACATTATTTGTAGGATTATCATCTGCGACTATTTTAGATTTGGTGAAAATTCTTCCAGCTTTACATTTTGCACTGTTTGTCTGAGATCGAGAAGAATTATAGATGGGAGAGGAAGTGCAGGACTGACCTCTCCCAGAAACTTGTCAGTCTTTATTAAACCGGCAATTCTTGTAGTAGAGCTCTTTACGTGTCTTATACATGTTTTTAAACACTCGTTTATGTCCAAAACTTGATGACTCAGGTTGAGCATCTGGTGATTGGGGGTGTGTGGGAAAGGGGTGTCTATCCAATGGAGAATGTTCCTGGTATTTGGGTCTCATTTTATTTCTTTGATATGATCTGAATATTTGTCCGTGTCAAATCTTTTGTTACCTTGATATCCCTGAGCATCTTTTAATTTTTAACAAAATTGGGCAGTGTGTCCAACACGAAAACACCACTTACATGTTAGTTTATGATAATCAGACTGTGAGGGCTGATCTGAATTTAATTTAACATGATGTAGCTGGGAGTCCTGATCCGAGGTACTGTTGTGAAATTTCAGCAGCCAAGCAATGATGGCTGGGAAACAGCCAAAGATTCATTTGAATGAACAATTTCTTGGCATACAGCTAGACTGTTAACTATTTCCTCAATATATCATACTCAGAAGCTAGGAAAATCGTTGAATCTAGAACCCCTACTGTCGGAAAATCATATGCTGCTGTTACTTCTATCAAAAAAACATATAAAACTATAGCTACACAAACATTTCATTTCAGGCGAATTTTATGTTCACCAGCTTGTCTTATAGTACACGGCAGTTTTTGATCATAGATAAACCTACAACTTTATGTTTGCAAGCTCAGTTCTAACCCCAACTGCCTGAACTACTGTAACATAGCATGTTATATACCGAGATAAATTCCTCGATTGCGCTATTCAACTTAAATTCAGTTTCATTCATTCGTTTATTTATTTTAAAAGAAATGTTTAAAACAAATTCTTTACTATATGTATGTCTGCGTACCAGTGGCGGCTCGTGGACCGAAAATATGTGAAGTGGCATTTCACCTAATATTTTACACTGTATTCATTTATTTATAAAGTATAAATTTACATTTTAATAAAATGAGTATTTTTAGTTAAAGTTATGCTTAATAAAATTATGCATTAAAACTATTTAAATGTTATTTCTCAGCTCTTCACCTATTTTCAATTTATGAGCTGCCGCTGCTGCATATATGGCCATAAACCTATAACTATAATTATAGCATCCAATTATTCTTCAGCCCTCTCCAGACAGAAATTCTGGGTGCGCCACTGAGGGGGGAAAATGTGTATTATGGATTAATCAGGTTAAACAATTGTTGACTACATAGAGATCTTTCTCTTAAAGAAAAAAAAAAAGTGGGCATTAAGAAGGCTTTTTGCAGACAAGGTAAGCCTGATTTCTTTGGCAAGTTTTCTAATTATTCAAAAAATATTTTCAAGTTTCTGTTTACAGGGATGAGATTAGTAAAATGACAAAAAAGCAGAGGCAAGACGTTGAAATGAAATACTAGGATTTTCATGACAAATCTCTGCTATATTTAAGTAATAAATGTATTTTATTTCAACTTAATTAAATGCTAAAACATAAAAAAAAAAAAAAAAAAATTATTTGGTTAGTTGATAAAACAAATGCATATCACAAACGCAAAAAAAAAGCTGAAAGCTAAATTTTCAAAAACACTGAAATCAGCTGAAAAATCTCATCCTTGCTATTAACAATAAAATGTATTATTTTTAAACATATCTGTAAGACAAAAATACATCAAAATTAAGCAAAAAAACAAAAAATAATAATAATAGCTGTGTAGAGCAGGTGCCTAATATCGCACTCCCCCTAGGCCCTGCCTATGCCCTCTTTTCATCCCGTAGGACCAGGCGAGGAGTTAGTTCCTGATAAGGCAGACCATTTTCAATTTATGAACATTGAAATACCTTTCTAAACCAGAAAAATTTGATTTAATAATATATAACTACTAATATATTTTTGGCAGTTTCATTTCACATTTTCATATATCTTTCTTTCTGTAACTTTATTTAATTATACTTATCAAAATACTTAATGATAGATAGTGCAGTAAAGAAGTTTCATAATTCTAGATATACTTAGCTATTGGCAAAAATTGTTGTTGCTGTTTGATAGAGTTCATTTAGAATTAAAAATTAAACAAACACTAAAAACATACTTGGTAATTACTTAAAAGCGCTAAAAATATTTGTGTTCTGGTGATTAATAACTTTAAATAAAAATATTTTAGCAGCAAGAGCATGAAAGAGTTGTTTTCAGGTTAAAATATATTATCACAAACCTTTATCATTAGACAAAAGCTAAAAGGAACAGTGCAATCACTACATGTATGTAGGTTTTGTTTGGTTCTTTGATCATTTACTGGAGTTAGTGTATAAAACAGAAGGTTCTGAAGTCTAGGTATACGTAGCTGATAATGAGTCAATCTAGAAATAAATCGAGTAAACAAACAGTTAAAACATACTTGGTAAGTAGATAAAGGCACTGAAAAAGTGGTGTTGAAAAGTGATGATTATTAACTTTGAATGACAACGTTATAAGCAGCGAGAGCATGCAACAATTATTTTGGATACAAATAAATAAGCAAAACTTTTCATCGTTAGTAAAAAATTAAGGCATGAGTGCAATTACTACACTCACTACAAGAAAGTAAGTCTGTTTAATCATTTTCTAGAGTTTGTGTATAACATACAAGGTTCTTAATTCTAGGTATATTTAGCTATTTTTGAAAGTTTTTGGTACTTGTTTGCCAAAGTCCATCTAGAATTAAAGAGTAGACAAACATAAAGATGATACATGTTAAGTAGATAAAGACAATAAAAAATTGGTGTAAAACATGATGATTAATAACTTTGAATAAATACATTTTAAGTAAAAAGAACATGAAACAGTTGGAAAAAAGCCCTTTATGAGACATTTTGTTGATTAAGTTGGACGCACGCTGAGATACTGCAATTTTACCGGAGAAGGGGAAGGATGTCATCCGCATGGTAAAAATTAACTTTCGTTGGACATTCAGTGTATGATCTCTCCGAGGAGAAAATCATCATCAGCATTAATAATAGATAATAATTTGTATTGCCTGGGAGGGAGGGGGAAGAAGCTTGTAATTTTTTTTTTTTTTGTAATGATATGCATCAACAAATGGCTTAATTAGCTGCTGATTCTGTCATTCATATTTTGTGGATTATGCATCAGAAAAGCTGATACTCTATTCCACATTCATAAAAAGTTTCTGCGCATGTTGAGTTTACTTTAAAAAAGGGAAAACATCCATTCTCCTTATCCACTCTCCAAAACCTTATTTTAATTGTAATTTTATATAGCAAAATTATACTTTTTTACAAGTTCAAAAAAAGAGGTCTTAAGCTGAAAATTTCAAAAGAATTGGTTTTATAACAATTTTGAATCCCCCCCCCCCCCCCAAAAAAAAAAAAAAAAAAAAAAAATAATAATAATAATAATAAAAAAAAAAATAAATAAAAAAAAACTTTTTCATAATGTCTTAAAAATAAGACTTTGTCTGGAGAGACTGAATAGACCACTGCTTATGAAAAAAGTACCCTTAAAAATATACTGAGCTATACAGATTTAAAAAATAACATAATAATCAAAATTAACTGTGCAAAAGAGGTATAACTACATATTCGTCTTCTATCGGAAATACTGCATATTTTGTTAAAATTTGGTCTACTGGCCATGACATTAATTTTGACAAATTTTTAACTTTATAAACACCTAGTAAAGAAGACTAGCAGGGCTGAGAGTAAAAATATGTTTTATTTATAAACTGCTTACCAAAGGCTGTATAACAATTTCTTTCATGACAATATATAACCTTTTTAAGAAGAACTATCTCTCCCGATTGTAATCCACAACAGCCATCCACTACAGAATTCGTTTTCAGCAAAAACTTATTTCTAACATTCAAACCCCCCAGGGGGGTACCTTCTTCAGGTATTCAGGGGGAGTCACGCACCCCGGGCCCGAGTGATCTTTTTTCCTCTCCTTCTTTTGTCTTATTCCCCTTCCCTTTTATTTCTTTCACTTTTGGTTTGGTTTATTTTGCTTTTGTTGCCAATAAGTTTTTGGTACTTGTTCCTGTTGTATTGTTTTTGGAAAAATAAAAAACTTTTAAAAAATTTAAAATTGGGAAAAAAAATGAAACTACTCACCTTGTTCACTCACATTTTTGGTTTCTACTCACCTTGTTTTTACTCACCTTTTGTTAGTCTTGTTTTCATTTCTTAAGCTAAAAACCATAAAAATACTAATATATTAATTAAGCTAAGTCCGGTGTAGATGTGGCGCTGGCTATTGGGTTGGCGATTTGGCGAGGGTCTCACGGTAGTCTAGCCTTGGGAGCACACTGGGAGACTGGTGCCCTTGGTGAAGGTGAGACAACGGTGACTACTCGAACATCTGCGGGTAAATTGTTATGGCATTTATGACTTCGTAATAATTTTAACAGGGATGTTAGTGCGGTGTGTTTAATATTATTATTGACTGCCCATGATGCTAAGCTCAATTTTAAGTCATCATCATACTGTGAAACTTTTCCGGAGAAATTTCAAAGAACGTAGAATTTGCATCTTCTAACAAGTTATTTGAAACACCGTTTGAATTGCATACAGTAACATCCTCTTCACCCAAGTAGGAAAAATCAATATTTACAGAATTTAGATCATTTTCTGAAACTGAGGAATGACCTTCAGAAATTTTAATTGTATTTTCAATATTTTTAACTAAGCGACGTTTTTGCTGCTTACACAAAGTGTGTGAGTCTTTTCCTATACATTATGAATAATGATAAACAAATACAAAGAAATAAATAAAATAAACTTACTTGTTAATAAATAGATGAGGAAACAGAAAATTCCAGCAAATGAAGAGAAGGCGTATAACATGAGTAGAACGAAGTAAGTTTGTCCACAGCTGCCAGGCTGAGTCTGTACTGCGAGCAACACAAAATGGTTGTAACATGTGAGGTCACCATCTCAAAATTTCTCGCAGTGGTCGTGATTGCACATGCACCTAACATATAGACCTGCCCAAGACAACAGCGCTCCAATTGGGTTTCTCCATTGGAAATACTAGGGAAGAAAATCCCTTGTAAGTGTTTCCGAAGGCTTTCCCAAGGGGAAAAATCCCACAGAGGTTTATCCCGAGAACTAAATGTGTACTTTTATCCCTAGGAATATAACATTAGGTTTTCCCTCGGATTTCCCATACTTTTCCGTTTTCTTCCAGGAAGAATCTCTGATATATAGGGATATCCCAGGGAGTAATGAAGGAAGATCGTTGCTATATAGGTTGTACATTCGAAATCTTTATATGAAGGCAAGTTTGAAGCATTTTCAGAGCTTCGGAAATGCTCAGACCTCGTCGAGCCATTTTCAGAATAATTAAAAATTAATATTCAAATAAATGATTAAACCACTCATAAATTTTTAACCCCCAGGGGGAGATATTTCTTAATGTATTCAGGGGATGTCACAAACCTTGGACCCGAGTGATCTTTTTTTACTTCCATTACCCTACTACAGTAGGTAATGGAAGTATTGTATTCGGTCTCAAAATTCGATATCGGGTTTTCACCTGATTTACACGTTTTAAGGTCCCCTGAGTCCAAAAAAGTGGTTTTTGGCAATTGGTCAGTGTGTATGTATGTGTGTGTGTGTATGTATGTGGAGAATCTTCTGGCTATTATAGCTCAGAAACTAATAAAGATAGAGCTACGAAACTTTAGAATTTAAATACGTCTGGTGTACAGATGAAATTTCCAAATTTTGGTGAAAATTGAAAAACCGGAAGTGGGACCGTAAGTCCGTATCTCAAAAAAGGCTCTAACGATTTTCTTCAAACTTGCTATATAAACACTCTATTAAATGTCCTTTCGAATGATACAGTTGGTTAGTTCAGGAAAATTGATAGGCGGCCTGTATAAATAGCTCAATTTCAGGCCTCTCAAAGGCGTTCCTTTAAAAACGGTTGTACGGATTTTTTTCAAACTCGCCATTTTAACTCACTTTTAAATATGCTTTTGTATGTAATTATTGTTTTCCGGTCAATAATTGAGTTTTTGTAAAAGTTGGTATTTCAAAAACGGCTCTAACGATTTTCTCTTTAGGTCACTTTTATGTTTTCTGATCACATTCTCTCAAAAATGCATATAATACATGTAATAGCGGGTAAAGGAAGTCGTGTGGTTGTTTCACACCAGATTTTTGTCCTACTGTTTTGTCCTACTCATCTTTTTGTTCAGCATTTTTTAAAATAACATACAATGAAAGAAAACAAAATCTCTAAAACATTAACTGAGTTGAGACTTCTGTAGATGTGGCACTGGCTATTGGGTTGGTGATTTGGTAGTCTAGTCTTGGGATCACACTGGGAGACTGATGCACTTGGCAAGGGTGACTACTCAAAAGAGAAACACTGGACTAACACTTCTGATTCCTGAGTTGGGTCAATGGTCTGGTAGCTGGTGAGTGGTTATGGGTGTCCCAGAGAGTAATCTTGAAAACCTTTTGCTTTTCATATGTTCAAGAAACAGGCTGACTTGGGGAACTAAGGAAGCCCTCAAACCTTTTTTTAAACATAATTATGGCTACAACTAAAGGAATTGAGTTTAATGTGTCTGGCTCAGACCACATATATACAATCTTTACCCGAATTTGGTCACGGGCAAATTTCAGTATTCCTGATTCGCAGTTTCCATTACAGTCAGCTCTGACGTCATGCTTTACATACAGAAAAACATTCTGTAGTAGTGATATTTCCTCCCTTATCTTTTGGTAAAATATCTTTCTTTTCAAAAACAAATCTGCTATCTCCATTTTCTAATAAAGTTAAATCTACTTCAGGGAATTCATTTGACAAATTTTTTGAAAGAGGCTGGTTTTTACTTCGATATCTGATTTTATTATTTACTATGTTCATCCTGTTTTACATTGGTTTTTATTGTCTACACTGTTTTTATTATTTCTGATTTTATCTTTCGTGTATTTTTGTTTCTTATTTTTACTGTGTTTTTTTAATGACGATCTGGATGGGTGAACCCTTCCAGAAGCTGCTTTTTGTTCTTTTATTTTTTTGTGTGGCGCAGCATGTCTCACTGTGGACCTTGTGCCAAAAAAAGTTATTCAACCAACCAACCAGTATTAAAAATTTAGAAGATTGTTATATATAGATGAATTAAATGAAAAAAATTTGCAAAGCGATTCTATGTTTATATGATATTTTTCTAAATTTTTTTGTCACTTGTTAAATAAATATACACCACATTACTCAAGTTTAAATATCCAAGTAATTTTTATTTTTAATGTCTTTTAAATCATGAACAATTGTGTGCTAGACATAATTACCTAATTATTTAAAAGCATTTAAAAAATATGTAGTGGCGCCATCTGTTGCTTTATAGAATACCTATTTTATATTTCCTTCTGTTAATTTAATTAGGCATAAATTTGTGTATATGTTTGATTTTTAAAATCTTAAAAATGTTATGAATCACAGTGGAATAAAAAGTTATTTTACCTGTAAGACAATTAAGTTATCTCAAAAGGTTTATTTTAAAATATGTATGGTGTAATGGATATGAATGTAAGAAATGCACTATATCATTGTTCAAGTAATTATTTACTTAATTATAAATTTTCTCTTAAAATATGTCGTAATTAAATACATCTCATTTATTACTATATTTCGCATGATGGGATATGATCAAATGGTGAGAAAACCTGTTTGCTGTTTGAAAGAAATAGTCCTCTCTTTGCCTCTTGCAGTGTTTGTTTATTCTATTTTAAATTATTTTAAAAAAGAAGAAAAGAAAGAAAAATTATTTAAGATCCATATGTTATTAAACATTATTAAAGGCTATTTAGATTGTTTTAATTTGCTAAATTTGTCCAATTTATTATTTTCCAAATATATACTATGCTTTGTAATCATGCAAAATTCGATTGTGAGATTTTGGCGCTACTTCCTGAGGCCTACTGAATTCGCAATTTTTAACAATATGCATCTATGTGTGTACGAGTGAACATATTAGCATGCAAACACCTTACCAAATTGAGTTAAACGTTGGTAGGTATGTTATAAGGTCATCGTTGCATAACCTGTATAGATTACGACAAGTACAGTAAACTCCCGATTATCCGCGGTGAACGGGGAATAGACAACCGCGGATAATCGAATCAGCGGATAATCCGCAAAATGGTCAAAACGGGGTTATAAATCAACACATAAAGCCTTTTGAGCCATACTATTTAATTAACAGTTAAGCATGGCCTACATATACAATTTAACATACTAATACAAATTTCTACTTACATTTTGCTCTATTTTTTAACAAAAAAATCGGTGAAGCAGTTTTTTTTTTTTTTTGTACTAAAACACTTTTTCTTAATTTGCGATTGCAGTTTCTTAATCAGCATTTTGTCACAAAGTGATACATCGTCCTGTTCCTCGAGATATTTTATAAGTCCATCTGCATGTGCTAGGGTTGCGTTGTGGCTTATCATCTACTGAGTTTTATCTCCTTCTTCCTCTTCTTCTTCACTATCTTCTGAAACTGGGTCTAATGCTTGGCCCATAATTTGTGCATCTGTAAGGTGTTCCATACCTGGATTATTGGGGTCACAATTAATCTACTCTTCAGTGTTTCCTTCATTGACTTTTTCTCCTCCAGTAACAGATTTAGCTAAATTTGCCAAATCATGAGCAGAAATAATTTCTTCCTTCTCTATAAACTCTACCAAAGTATTTTCCACATTTGGCAAAATTTTTGTCCAAGACCTTTTCAATGCAGACTGCTTAACTGCCTCCCAAGCAGTGTGTATGCCATAAATGCTGTCAAGATTCGTGTAATATCTCCAGAAGCCTTGAATGTCATTACTCTCTTCAATCTTTTTTTGTAATAAGTTTGTTCTGTATTTTTAAATTCCCTTTTAAATTCAGGCCCTTGAGGACCGCGGATAATCCGCAAAGCGGATAATCCGACCGCCGATAATCGGGAGTCTACTGTATATGAATATATTCTTTTACAGAAATACAAAGAAAAACCTTCATAATTATGCTATGTAGATTCAAATTATTTGAAATGTGTTAACATTAAACTTCATAATCGATTAAGGTAAATTTGAATAGGCATGTTGCAAGTCATCGATGCATGAATTATATAAATTTTCATGAATGCAGAATATATATGCTATGATTTTCAGTAACATTTAAATTGAATCGCAATAAGTGTTATGTGTGTGTTTTTGGTATTATCATGTATCTATTAATTGCTAAATTTTATAACGTTATTGAATTCTTCACATTATATATATATATATATATATATGTGTGTGCGTGTATTACAGAAATGTAAAATATCGTTTCTAAACGTTGCGGTTTATTATGAGAAACAATATGCTTAATATTTATTTTACAGGAAAGTGTGAAATAGTTTACATATATCACATCCTATTGGAACTAATTATATTAAGTTCATTAAATTACTTAAAAGAGTAAAACTGATATATGTTTGAAAATTTTACTGAAGAATGATTGTTACTGAAAACTGCTTGCTTGATATTGTTATTCTTCTAATGGGACGCACCAAAAAATTAGGATACATTACCTTCCATTTTCCAAATATCTTGATTTTCCCCAGAAGAAATATTCAAACACCGTTATATTACATTTTTCCATTTTTGGTATTTTACTAGATTAATTAACGATTTTTTTTTTCTTATATATTCTTTTTAAAATTTAGAATGCGTTAGAATAAAATTACAAATAGTAATACTTACGAGTAAATAAATTTTTCTCCAGAAGGATTTGATGATCTTGAGTTCCATTTAGTATTAGTTAATTTACCGAATTCTTTAACCCATATATTGCAGTCTTCTAAATTTTTAATATTGCTGCGTATTGTAATGATATTCGCCGAAATTGATTCCACTTCATTAGAAAACGAAGATTTCAGCATATGGTCTGACGTCAGAACTGACCGTAAAGGAAACAGCGAATCAGGAGTACTAAAATTCACCCAAGATCAAATTCGGGTAAAGATTGTATATATGCGCTCGGGCCAAGTGAACTCTAAATCTTGGGGTGATTGTGTTAATGAATTTTCTTCTACCTTAAACACAAGTAATATATTCTTAAATAATGAAGCTAAGTGTTTTGTTGTAAAACGGGAAATGGGGATGTCATCTTTTCTTATTCAGAAATCTCTTAATTCAGTGGTGGATGTGCTCAAAACGGTTAAAAAAACGTCGTTCTGGAGAATTACTAATAGAAGTAGAGAATAATACACAAGCAGTTAATTTTATAAAATGTACACATTTCGGAAACATACCTATTAAAGTCAGTGCACACCAAACACTAAATACTTGCTGTGGAATCATATCCAAATCTGACCTACAATATATACCTGAAGCTGAAATTCTAGAAAATATGAAAGATCAAAAAGTTATTGTATGTGCAGGGCGCGAAATTTCCGCTCGCCATTGGCGAGTGGAAATTTTACTGTGGCGAGTAAAATTTCAGTCTAAATGTAGATAGAATTCTTACAGTATAAGGTACTATAAATATATATATATTGATTTAAAAACATAAAATCATGCTAATCTTAGGTAAGGTGACCAGACATCCTCTTTTTAAGAGGATAGTCTTCTTTTTCAATGCTCTGCCCTTTTAAATGAAAAAAAAAAAAAAAAAAATACAGGACTAAAAAGTCCTCTTTTTTATGTTTTTCGTTCTCTGTCCTCTTTTTCAAATGGAAAAGATTTAGTCCTTAGTTTAAAAAATTTCACAAAACTGGGAAGTTCAATCGGTTGTTGGCTGTATCGAACGGTGAATACTAACATTTTTCTGCATTAGGTTTGCAAAAGAACAACTTTCTAATAATCTTGCCAAAGTATATATCGTGGTTTGTCTATTCTGATTCTTCAAATCACAAAGAAATAAAAATATTCCCTATATTTGTCCGGTTCTTTGATTCAGAACACGGAATCACTATTGAAATTCTCATGAAATCATTAAGAAGGTGGTTCTCCGGTTGGTACGCGGTGGGTTGATGTGTGTTCTCACTTTTGCATGAATAATATTCCTCATAAAAATAGGCCCACCAGTGACCGAGAGGTTCTGTCCTCGAAGTTGGTATACGTGAGGCACTGGGTTTGATACCCGGTCGCTCTCATTGGTTTATCTGTTATAAATTTTCCGTGGTTTTTTCCAAAACTAGCGTAAATATGGGCTAGGACCTTTTAGAAAGACCCCAACGGAGAACTCTCCTACTCAGGCCTAGAACCCCTAGTGCAGACAATTGGCCTTAATGATACGCTACCACCACCTCACAAAAATATGCAAAAGTTAGTTGAATTCATTTTATGTCCTGGTAAAAACGCTCCCACAACGCGACTGTTTCCTTTAATGAACAAAATGTAGACATGTGAAAAAAATCCCCATATTGTTCAGTGACACCTATAAAAATTAGAGAGATTTTCTCTAGTATCCGTATATTATTAATTTAAATTAAGGGGTACTGGACCAAATCCATTATTTGAGATAAAAATATTTCCACCACTTAAAGTAGCTTTAGAATCAGTTTTTGTAATCATTTTCATTCAATTTTGTGTCCTCTAAAATGACCTCTTTTTCAAAATTGAATGACTTCTATTTTCTTATGAAGTGAAAGACATTGTGTAATTTCTCTTCTTTTTCTAATAAAAAAATTCTGGTCACCTCATAAGTAAAAAATAGAGTAAGTTAATGATATTTTGTGGTGAGTAACTTTTTTTTCAGCGAGTGCAATCTAAGTTGAAATTTCGGGCCCTGGTATGTGTCATATTTCAATTTATTGATAAGCCTTTTTACTGGTAGCTATGTACAACATCAACTCTTGTTTTTCTTGTAACTACATTAAAAGCTGTTTTAGTGTCACTATCAATACTAGTTATTACAAATGAGGCATGCACACACACATTTCCAGAGAGCTGATACAGGAACACAATCCATTTCCAATAACAACAATGTACTCGCAATTATTTGAATTGTTTCTTACCAAATAATTACCATTTTCATCCTTTCTGAAAGAATATTGATTGGGATTAACTGGAGGCAAGAAATGATGAAAAAGAGCTCTGTAGGACATCTCCCATTGCTGAAATCAGTCATTCTCAAGATAAATCTCATATTTTGTCAGAATGTATTTAATATGCTGAGACAAGTTAAAAGCCATGATCTGATTTAGTATACATTCTTTGAGAATGAGAAATATGAATTTGACGTAATTAGTTGTGTTGCTCCCATGCAGTAACTACTTCTGTCTAAAGCAAGATGCCCATTCTTTTCTACTGTTATAAGTTTGTGGTGAAATAGTTCACAATTTTCTTCACTTTTTGCATACAAAACAACCTTTTTGTCTCTCACGAGAATCAATTTTGTGTTTTTCTGAACAAAGGCAGGAGCACAAAACTTTCAAAAAGTGGAACTGTCACAAGAGTAGCATTAGGGAAATGCTCTCTAAGAGGACCTCATTCCTTTAAATCATTATCGGCTATGAAAACCTGAGTTTCTTTATTTCCTTTGAATGATTTATTCAGAAAGATTTAATTCAAATTTTGCAGAGCTCCGCTAAATGTATACCCTTTTTCGGTATCTGAGATAATAATCCCTAAAGGCAAACCTCCAGCAGCCATTAGGGTAATAAATACATAAATTCTATGCCTTTTTTTATCCATCCTTCCTGAAGCATCTACCAGTACTAACTTGCGTGTGTCATTTGATGGATCCGTTTCATGATAAAAGAGCAATATTATATGACAAAATAATGCCGATTGTCAAAAGATCTTGAAAATTTCGCTGTTCCTTCAGAAAATTCGTTATACTTCTCCAACTGACTTACTAAATAAGTGAAATTGGTATCATCAAAAGGCCCATATTCAGAAATAAATTCTTTTTCAAACAATTTATGTACTTTTGAATATGAAGGTACGAAATAGCCATCTGTGGCAATTTCAAAATATTTTTCACCATATTCAAAGAGCAGCTCGGTTTTCAGCATTCCTAAAGCTGAAGATTCAGTATATATCCCTTTTTGAAAAGTTCTCTTAACCCTTTTATAAGCAGTGGTAAATATCTTACCACTACGCAATTTAATTTCTAGAAACAGGGAGATTATTTACCAACGCCGGATATCAGAAATTTTCCTCTGGAACCAGAGCTTCAGGTTTTCACTAATAGATGGCAGTAGGGGGCCTCATAAACCTCTGCATTTCTGCATTCATTCAATTTTCAAGCAAAATGGAGAGGATAAGCACGTTTTTTTTTAAATCTTGTATAATAATACATAAAAATACGTTAGAAGCTATGTATTCATAATATTATGTATCTTAGAGATATAACAAAATTTTATTATGCATTTAAGAAAATATAATGAAATATTTTGTTTTGTATATAATTTATCACTGCCTGATCGAAAGCCAGTCTTACTAAAATATTTCATTTTAAAAATAGCATTTTGTTTAGCATGGTACTTGATTTATTTATATAAATGCTAATACCATAATTTTGGGAGGAAAAGCCGCATCAGCGTACACGCTACACTTGAGTAAAATTAGTATAAAAAAACTTAAAAATTAATCGTCAGGAACGTGGCGATTCCAGATTTTTAGTCATGCCTAAAAAGTATAATGTTTTGGTTTAAGTAATTAGATAATATGTAAATTCAAGTAAAAAATAATACATAACGATTTTTAAACATATTCTGTAATATTCTTTTTATCAACTTTAACAATAAATACCTAAAAATAAATAAAATTAAAAAACAAAACAGATTTATTGAAATACTTGCATACAAAAAAAATTAGTACAAGTTACAATAAAAGAAAATAAATTAAAAAAGAAAAAACATACCTTTTTTTAAGACATTTCCGTGATTTTTTGTTTGTTTGTTTTAGTACTTTATTTTATTTTATTTTTCAATTAAGAGTTCGGGCATAATTGAAATAGAATGTAGAATTTAACTTTCAATTTGATAAATGTTTAAAGAATTGTTACTATTATTATAATTTTCTTCCCCTCCTCTTTCAGACTGCAAATGCCGGTTTTGAAGATTAATAAGAAAAAGTACTTTTTTCGGTTCTTATTCGGTTCTTAAAAAAAAAAAAAAAAAAAAAAAAAAACACGTTGTTGATGATGATTAATGTAGCCGAAATTGTCCAGATTTTCGGCTTCGTACTGTACGATGAATGTTATATCAGCTTTCATAATAATAAATTAAAAATAATGCACTAAATTAGTAAACTGAATTTTAAATATTACAGTAAAGCACACTATAGTAAAAATATTTATACTTACTTATCTACATGAAAAAATATATTCCTTTAAACAGCATTTTTGGATTTTCAGATATCATTGTCACAACTGATTTGTTGATTAGTGAATTGCAAAAATTCAGCTGTATTAGGAGATAAATCAATTATTAACTTGTGGTGGTAAATCATCAATCACTCAGCATGTTACAGGGGAAAAATGATAAGTGTAATTATATATAATTATAAAAAAGTAAATAAAATTAATTTAGGAGGAGAAAGACAGTTTTCATGAAGGATTTTATCTCACGAAGATAAATATTCAAAGTGAGGGACGTGATAAATAAATCAAGTAACTTTTGAAATTTATGAATATTTTGCACTTTCATGGATATAAAAAAAAACATGAATTTTCATAAGAAATAAAAAGAAAAGCCTTTAAAATCAGGTCTTATTTTTCTAAATCCTTAGTAATATTCGATGTTTTAAAATCATGGTTAAAAACACTTGGATTTGGGCAGATTTTCATTTTTATGTAAGGTTAATAAATTTCAAAGTTTTTTTTTTTTTTTTTTTTTTTTTTTTCACATTGATTTTAATTAATAAATTATCTTGATTGAGAATTATTTTAATACTTTAATTAAAAAAAAAAAGGTTAATTAAATATTTAAATTTGATTGATTGATAAAAATAGTTATTTATTTTTTATTTAAAATATTTTAAATGAGGACCATATGCATTCTAAAATTCTAATTAATGAGTGTTGCTTTGATGAGCAACCAGTTATCCAGAATAGTCTTGTAAAAACCATTCCGGATAATTGGTGCCCTACTGTATTATGCATGTGAATATGTTACTCCAACACAAAAAATAATTCTATACATTTTTTAATTTAGCAGCTTCAGTATCAGATGAATATGTATCAGTGACAGCAAAATTTTATTTTTCTCAATTAAAAGGCAATCACAATGTGCTGTTCTTTAAAAAACAACAAAATAATGCACATAAAAATGTCAGATAGCTATATTTTTATATCTCTTTGTTCTGGATAAAAAATTTAATGTTTTACATTCTTCATTCTATGATTGTAATACAAAATGTCAATCAGTTAAGTAAGACTTTCAGAAAAATAAATATACTAATAAATCAGTGAAATGAGGACTTGGATACTGCTAAAATTCAATACTAGTAGCTTTATTTAAAAATCGAATAAACAACCTTTGTTTGTTTCACATTATTATAAATACTACAATGAAACAAAAAGAAACAAAATTTTTACATCAATGACAATAATAATTAAATACTCTGAATGAGATTGAGTAAAGTATTTGTTAAATAATGAAACTTTCTTACTGTACACTTTGAAAATATTATAATGTGGCATTAATAAGAACTTATTCATAAATAAATTTTCAATAAAACAATTGCAAAATTGTAATTAAAAAAAAAACTAAAACCTACGTATGATTATTTCACTACAAAAACTTGTAACGAGTAATATATACACAACACAATATTGATTAATTTCAGTACCAAATATTAACCAAAAAATAAAACTCAAAGTAGCATCACATTATTGTAAATGAATAAATATTATATTATTAAAAGCATTATGACAAGCAAATAAAAGCTATACACTTCTAGACATGAAACAGTAATTCTGATTAAATTAGGATTTTATGTATATTACAATGTATTCCACATAAAGAACAGAAGTGAAATTAAAACTAAGTTCAAATAAACAAAAAATCACAAAAGAAAGCAAAATGATATCAATGCATATTCCTAAAAGTATATATTTCACAAATCTATGCATTTCTTACCAATTAGTAGAAACTTTCTTAAATAATAAATTACTT
Source organism: Salticus scenicus (assembly GCA_963930645.1). NCBI lineage: Eukaryota > Metazoa > Arthropoda > Arachnida > Araneae > Salticidae > Salticus > Salticus scenicus. The sequence continues at coordinate 203,805,014 of OZ005658.1, read as the reverse complement.
TTTTTAAAAAACTTGGTGTAATTTTACAATACATTTCTATGAGAGATTGGAGAAAAAACTCAACCACTCTGGTGACGTCACTGGATGATACATCATCAGTTTTCTGGCCTTGTATAATATCTATGATGTCATGGATATAGCCATTTTTGTGTAAATTTTGGGTTTAATTTAACAATAGAATGTTTTTCACTTTCACAGAGGAGTTTAAGATCCATAAAATTATCACAGCACAATCTTTCTTCATCAGGATTTAAAAGGTACAAAATTTGACATGCCCTGGTTGATCCAATTGTTTTTTAGTGATTTAATTAATCGAACACTATCAAATATGAAAAAGTTTTCTTTCAGTGCAGAAAGGATGCAGAATACGTTTTAAATCATCACCACAAACTGATGTAAACATATTCCGACTGATATGATTGTTATCAGATATTAGTGTTAAAACATTGAAGTCACATTTATGAAGAATTTCAAGCACAATGTTTGTGAATTTTAGCAAATCCTCTGCTGTAAGATTACAAACAGGGAAAAGAGCAATGACATCTTTGTACTTAGACAAAACAGAAGAAATCATAAATACCAGAACTGTAGACTGTAGTAGCCTCAGAATTTGAGTTATCTGAGGTACCAATAATTCGACCAGATTTATATGCAACTGTAGGTCTAACATAAATTTCATCTATTAGCAAATTCACAATCCTTTCACGCTCTTTCAAAAGGATAGCTTTTTCTTTCAAATAATCTATGTATATTATCTGTATAGATAGAATTTCAAAAATAAGATTTTTTTTTAAAATAGCTCTGTTAAGGCAAAGTGAAAACTGTACTGTCTCTTAATGAGTTATATACAGCAGGATATTTAAAATAAATTTTTGCTGACTACAAAATAGTATCTGTTGAATATCACAGCCGCTTCTGAGACAATAACAAAAGTTGATGAAGTTAATATTGTTTTATAAAATTCAATTTTAAATTATTTTCACAGATAGAATTTTCCAAGCATTTGATAGCACACAATGTTTTGTTCAAATGTCGTTGAAGAACAATCTTTATAGGCAGACTAATGGCTTAAAAGGGTTTCAAATTTCGACCATTTATCACATTTATTATCTGCACTTAATAACCATTTAAACATAGACATTTCGATTTAAATCTGTGAAAAATTTGAAGGAAACTAATACTTTAAGAAGCTCATTATCATGAAAGTTGTAAAAAAAAAAAAAAAATTGTGAGGAACAACCAGTTTTCTACTACCTTATGATACTTTTGAGCAAAATTTTCGAAAGAGGAAATTTTATCATTAATACACCACTGCTCAAATTGCTTTTTGTCACAGTCTATTATTTGTTGTTGCCTGTTGCCTTAGAGTGGGTGATTTTCTTTCCTGTGGTAAAACCTTAGATAAATAAGCTGGTTGATTTTTGCGGGAAAAGCATATGGAATAAGAGCAAGCATTTTTTCGTTGCGAACAAGTAATGTTCCATCATCTCTAACCATTTTATCTTTTCTCATTATAAAATGTTCTTTAAAGTGTTTTATACATATAACAGCAATTGAACTTGGCTCAAAATTAAGTCCATTCCTGTTATGAATCCATAACTGACGTCTATCGGGTGCAGTAGGAAATTTAAAAACTGTCATATAATTTTCATGCTGATAAAATTAGACTTGCACCCAGGAAGAGCACATTTACAACCCATTGTGAATAAAAAAAAAATAAAAGTATATAAATAAATAAAATAAAAATATGTAAATAAAAAGTACCTAGGTTATATTATAGTTAAAAGCAATTTTGTAAAAAATGAAGTATTTTAAACTGTAATGATAATGTATGATAATTTTGATGGGTTTTAGTGATTCAAAATTTGATTTTGCAAATGTATAATCATTTTCATTTATTCCTGCAAGAGTGCGATGCTTAATAAGCAGCTTGACGCATACCATCATTTCTTTGGTAAGGAGTATTGGTACTTTTCGACCACATTTTGCACGTACCTCTAACAAGTGAGTGATTTTGAAAGTTTTTGTTCAAATTCAGTAAGACATTCTTGTACTTTGTCTGTAACGTACTTGTTTTATCCCGCTTCTCAAATGTTTAGATTTTAATCCGTTCAGCTTCTCCGCTCCTCTTTCTATTAAATAACAATACACGGGCCAAAGTTACTTCATAAAGTTTCCTCCAGCCTTCTTGGAGTAGGTTTATTTAACATTACTCGTCTCCATTGCTTTTTTTTCTTCTTCTAGGTAATTCAGCAAATGGAAGTAACTGCAATTTATTCCATTTCACATAGGTTTATGAACATATCTGTGGTATTTTGTAATTCTTCATTCTGCCCTCTTATCACATCAGATTTTATAATTGCAGCACATTTTTTTCAACGCATGACAAATTTTAAGAGCTAATGATGGTACTGAATACTCATTATTAACAGAATTAAACCTGCACAGATCCTTTAAAGCTGTAAAAACATTGTTAAACTGAGAAGGCACTAGACAATCTTAATCCTTTTATCAGTTTTTCTTGCAGAAAGAAGAAATCTTCCCAATTCGTGCATCTTCTTGCTTACGTATTAGTGTAAATGGTGCTCATGGCCATGCTATTCATACAGTTTTGAACCACATTTTAAAATGGTTTGGTCATTTCTGCATGCCAGGTATGCACTATCGCTGTTCGTTCTACTAGCACATTATCTTTTAAACCTTTGGAAGCAGTTTCAGGTGCAGGTAATAGCATCCTCGAATATGGTTGTGTAATCCTATAACATTGTACTGCATATTTCGCAGGGTTGGTAGTCTTCTACAACAACATCAGTGTTTGATCATCTTAGGGGAATTATTTTCCCATTATTTTTTTTATAATAGTTTCTGTGTTGTGTTTAAAATTCCCCACATTTCACAGTTTATTTAGTAGGGCAGCCCTCTCCTTGGAACCCTTTTCCAACGAAAGCAATTGTTTAACTTTGGCCTCGTATGTATGCCTTTGTTCAAAATGTCTTGGTAGTTTTAACTCCAAATTTCCACAATAAAGACAAGACTGCCGTTTATCCCATTTGCGGATATGTTTTTTATTATTAGATTTAAACACTTCAGTTCTGCTTACTGGTTTTAAAATTGCATCTGAGCTTTTAGAAGTAGGAGTAATTTTCACTTCAGTTCTGCTTATTGGCTTTCAATTTGAATCTGAATTTTCTTTTTATGGATCTAATATTTTTTAAAGGGAGCTAAATGATGATAAATTTTAAATTACCATGGTTATCGCATTCCATGTAGCTCTTTTTGGCTGCATGAGCTTTTCCATTTCTATGACTGATGCATCTATATTGTATGCATCAGCCATTTTTTTTAATGAATTTTTGATTTTTGCTTCTAACTTCACTATTGGAGACTCAAGTCTAAGTTCAACTTCTGTTTCCAGCTGGGAAAAAAAATATATATATATACTTAGAATTGTCACACATACAGTATTTTTAAGCTATGTACTCAAAAAAATAAACATTTAGAAAAAGAAAATTTATTATGTAAATAAATAAATAAAATAAATTATTTAAGACATAAATGATTCTTCACATTTTGCATAATTCAAATTTTCTTTTGTATATTTGTTTTTCTTTCATGTATTTGCAACCACTTTACAAACAATATAGTTAGGTATATTATTTATCCTGTTTGTTAATTTTTTTTTTAAATAAAGAGTCATGTACTTAATTTTGTAATTATAAATTTATATATTTAGACAAGTCTTAAATTTTTATACAATAAATATGAATAAATGTGCTTTTAATAAGTTTTTCTTTGTTGTATTTCTTTTTATATATAATTTGCACATATCTAAATAACAGAATTAAAAACAAAGTAAATATTACATTTTCTCCCTGTTTCGGAAAAAAATTATACCAATAAAAAACTAAAAATCAAAGAATCTGCATTCAGTGATAAAAAGTTTGTTTTATGAATGTATGACTAAAAAATTACAGAAATACCTTTTACATTAAGTGTGACGGATTACATTAAATATAAATTTCTTTTCTCAAACCAAAGAATATTAACTTTTCAAAACTATGAATTTATGCTGAATTAATGGAAATTTTTGTTAAAGGATACCAGTATTCTGACATAGGCTGTTTTTGTTGAAACCCTGTTATATTGTGGAATGCAGTCAGTATTGAAATCAGCTCATTAAAAATGTTTCACCTGCATCAACACATCAGAAGACTGCGAATTCATGAACAAACATCTGAAACTTTAGCAAGAAAAAATTTTTGTATAGGAAGATATGTAATTTAGAGCAGGGAGGTTTAATCCTCTTCAACTATGCTAGTTGAGGGGAATATTAATTTAAAACAATAGCTTTGTCAGTACATGAAATTAGAAAGCAAACACGGGGTGTTGCCAACTGCAGTGAATGTATTAACTTACACAATGAAAAGAAATAAGTCTGACGTGGAAATGATTGAAATTGACAAACAAGACAAAGCTTAAAAATACTTTAACTTATTGAGCGGTATTAACTGTAATATTATATAAAAACAACCTGTGTCACCAAACTTTTGTGGATTGGGCTAGACTTGTATTTATATTTTCATTTCATGTTAAGTTAGAGACTACGTTTTCATTTTCACAACAGGCCATGTTTAGCCTTGAAATTTAAAACCATTCAAAACTCTAGTTATATTGTTTAGCTTCAGTTAATGACTTTGTTTTTATTTATTGACTTTTATTGTTAGAAATTACTAGTTTTGGTAAAGATATTTTCTAATTTAATCTAAATACATTTCTCTGCAGCATACTGTAATTACAAAGCGCATATTTAAAAATATGTAAATACAATTTAAAAAAAGGATAACTTACACATTTTTGAGACAGCAAAAATGGAGGCAGCTCCGATATACTTTCTTTTATTCTTATTTCATATGATAGCTTAAGCAGCTCCTGAATTCTTTCAATGTTAATGAAGTTCATTGCTGCTTCAGGTGTAATTGACTAAACAAATAAAATTTTATTTTATACTTCTATTAAAAATCTGTTATAGCAAAACTAATAAAATAGTTTAAATTATTTTATGTATATACAATAATAAGCATGAAACCTTTAATTCAGACACAGCATCATCAGGAGATATTGACATTTCGAAAGACAAGTCATCAACCTCTCATTCAGCTGCTGACTTGTTTTTTTTTCTTTCTTACGCAGCCGCTGCATTTTTCTTCTTTGGCTCAGACGCCGTATAAAAACAGTCTGAAATATAAAAATCCATATATAAATATAACACGAAAAGCCTTAATATTTCTTTAATTTAATTTTATGATACATAAATAAATGTAACTGGAAAATAACCTGCTAAAGTTAAAATTAAAAAAATTATAGAAAATTACTTTATTAAAACTATATCTTTATATACAAGCCACTTTCGGCAACCTGCTGGTTCGTGATCCTTGAAAAACCCAACCATACAAAACTCGCACTCAGTGACGACTGTGGTGCCTTTTCCCATTTCAGGACCTACAACAGCTTATTAATATACAGTGCAAATATCTTTATTGAAAATTTTAACTGTAGTAAATTTCTGCTTGGTAGTGCGTATAGTGCAAAAAATCCATAAATTATGCATAGAAATTTTTTCAATATCATTCACTTCTTTAAAATATTTTGGCAAAACACTGTCGTAAATTCCTTCTAATCTGCATTTTTCAAAAACTGCATTTAAAAATATTCCATTACGTGCAGGCAGAGGCCCTACAGTATTTTTAGTCGGATCTTTTGCTTTAAACTTTAGCGATTTCCGAACTGTCACAGCTGGTTCTTCACTACGGCGGTGAATCCATGTAAGAAATGCAATTGCATGCTTACATCCTCCTAAATAAATAAATATTTTAAATTAATATAAGTAGTTAGTCAAAAAGAAAGCACTTTTATAATGATTTTCAAATAGCAAAATTAATCAGTGTATAGATGTATAAATACACCACAGAGCATAAATTTCGCTATTCAGGAATAATTATTAACTACTTAAAACAATGTTCGGAACTTGAACTCCTTAAGAGTAACTTCTCGTTTATAATCTCGGTGATTTACAAAACTTTTTAGGAAGTTTTATATTTTGGTTGAATTCCATTAAACTATGAGTTTTGCATTTGTCAAAGAAAGATTCTGCAATTAGCGTAGAATACTATTCCTGAATAAACAATGTTTTTGCTGTATGGTGCATATCTATACTAATATTACAAATGCGAAAGTTTGGATGGATGGATGGATGTTTGTTACTCAACGGCTAAATAGATCTGGATGAAATTTGGTACAGAGATAGATAATAGTCTGGAATAGGACATAGGCTACTATTTATACTGCAATTTTGATTAGATTTTTAAAAATTAATTAAAATATGAACATAATAAACTGGTAATTGCCTTAATATATGCCATTTAAATTTTTAATTGTTGCCAAAAAAGTTTACGAAGTATTTTTATTTTATTTTTTTTTTTCAACGTAAAATGAAATATGCTTTCACACGAAAAAAAAAAAAAAAAATGCTAAATGTTAAATTGGTGAATGAAAAAACGACAAATCTAGCATGTTTCTTCTGAATTTTATTTCGTAGCATTTTTTTTTTATATACCTCAACTTTAGATTTTTTTTTTTTTTTTAGCACGCATGAATCACGCTTGGCATAAAAGCTAATTCAGCATTATATTAAAGGTATTTACTTATTGATAATACTGGACAAATTTTTGCATTTTGATGCTGAAGTAAATCGGACATTTTTCGTCAAAGATAGTCACTTAAAGCCAAGTAGCGCATAAAAAATATAACTAAATTATAAATATTGAAATAAAGAAAAGAAAAAATAGAAAGAAATAGGAGCAATAATTGCATAAAGTATATTTTGGTCTAAAACGGCAAAAAAAATCCAAAAGTCGCCAAGAGGAGCTATATTAAGGTTGTACCATGATCAGATTTACATATAAATTAATTTATTTATTTTTCTATATACTAACAACTATTAACTAAGCATGAAGTATATGTAACCACAAATAATAATGTTAATTGTCTCATGCGATAGACGTAGCCGATCATAGCATATTATAATATTATATTTCGTTTGAAATTGCTGTCGTTTTATCGTTGATCGATTAAATATAGGAAATAGCTTGAAAGTAAATATTATGTACATCACGCATAATGTTATTCATATGTAACTGGGATTCAAATATAAAAGGGCTACTTCAAAGTTCTCTATATTGTCTGTATTGAAATTGTCATATATAATAAGCACCCAAATGGTAGCCCATGGGTAAGCCATTGTCACAGGAAATGGGGACATGTACCGGAGACTGTGAGGACGAACAAGTCGCTGCCGAAGGCAAGGCAGCGGGAACCCAAAGCAAACTTTTGAGTGATTTCAGTATATATATTTTTCTTTTTTTCATAAAGTTATATAGAAAAGAGTTTCCTTTAAATATAGTGATCAGCGCAAAGCAGGCAAAGCCTGCTAGTAATCTTATTATCATGACTTTTGTAATTCAACATATGTATTCAGTGGCAGATCTCGCCAGGACTGGGATGAAATATTGATAAAAGAGAGAAAATATTGATAAATTGAACAAATTTGTTGGTATTATTCAAAACTCCATATTTGACATCCTGTTTTTTTTTTTTTTTTTTTAAGACTACGACAGGTAAACCAAACTAGCATCTATTTTGCAATTTTTGAATTAAGCCTGCTTTTAAAACTGATAACACAAATATCTAAAACCATAACATTAATTTGATAACGACTTAAAATTATTTTAGCGACTTCACAACACTGAGGTTTTCATAACATCTTACTATAACTAACTAAATTACCAGAGTGTAGAAATCTTATCATGTGCATACATTACAGTTAAAAAAAAAACACTTGGTACCTGTGCGTGAAATTGTATGAGCAGTAATTACAACTATGCACATATGCATTAAAAAGAAAGAAAGCATTGCTTGCAGTTCCTTCTTTATTCATGAAAATCGGTACCACAGAAATCACTACCATGCACAACTTTATTTGTTTTATTAAATCGAAGAAAATTTTTCTCTCTCTCTCTACACGACTCAAAAAATTCTCACTGCACTCTCAGTCTTTACTAAAACTAGGCCTAGCAATCCATATCACATTAAAACTTTTATGGAAAGATTACTATGATAAAGCATAATAACAAAAGAATAAAAAAGATAAAATAATAATTAATTTATATTATATATATATTACAAACTGAATTATTGATTTATCTAGTAATATAGATCATGGACACACAGCAATACAAACACTTTAGTCAAGCTCTTAAAGTATTAAAACACTTCTCTTTGCATGAAATTTAGTGATATCATGACAGGCTATTGCAAGAATTGCTTAATTTTGTGGCAATTAGTTTCAATACTTTATGATTGTTAAATTAACTTAAGAAAAAATATAATTTACTTCAAATACATAATGTGTATTTTTAACCAAATAAGTGGTTTACGACCTAGAGGTTCTATATTTCCTATAGCTGTTCTCTATTTAATCTCTTATTTTATGCATGCAGTTTCAAAACACTCTACATGTGACTACAAATATAGCCTTCTCTATAAAATATGGAAATGTAAATGTTTGAAAATTGCCTTGAGCAAAAATATTCATAAAAATGAAAAGGGGAAAAGGTTATTATCTAATAACAACCATACATCTCAATTTAAATGCCTCAAACATTTCAAAAAAAAGAAAGAAAAGAAATGCTTAAAAAAGTATTGTTAAGTGTAACAGAAGAAATTTCTAATTTTAGTATCGCTTCTACTTTATTTTTAAATGTGTAAATAAAAGTGTACTGTCAAGAAAATAATCTAGAATTCGAAAAGAAAGTAAGAAAACGAAATAAAGAAAATTGAAGCACATGCTTCAGAATATACTTCAGTATTGAGGGTTGTTTTCAGGTAATATGATTGAATATTTATTTATTAACAAACTTTGGCTGTTAAAATTAATTATGTAAAACAATGATCGAAACTTACAAATTAATCTGAACAGAACAAATACACTTTGTATCGCTATTTATAATAGAAATCAAAACTACAACTATGCATTTGAGTTATATATTAATAAATTTATCAAGAAAAAATATTTTACATACCTCTTTGCACTAAATAATTAAAAGCCACGTGCGAAATAACTATTTAAAAGAGTAAAATCCGCTGTAAAAGGCACGTTAAAAATATTTAAAAGAATTTTAAAAAGTTAACTTTTTAAAATTCTTTTAAATATTTTTAACGTGCCTTTTACAGCGGATTTTACTCTTTTAAATACCTCTTTGCTTTGATTCCTCGAATTTCAGCTCCCATGAAATCCGGATTTCCCCCCAAAAATGCAAACATTGATATGCTATCAACTTTCAGGAGATTATCCGACTGTGCTTTCGTGAAACCAGGTAAAAGCAACATTTTAATGATAAATAAACAATTGAAAATTAATTGACGATAATGATTTAAAATTATTATGAGATGAAAAAGAAATGCTTAGAAATCACATAGATGATTGATAAATACAACAGTTTAAACGAATCGCTCCTTGCTAACATTGAAGCACCATAAAGTGTGACGTCACAGCGATTTAGGCAGCGTTGTGAAGTCACATGATTTTTGGTCGATTTAAAAATTAATTTTAAAATTATTGAGAACTTTTTGAAATTTATGAGCCTAAATCTACCAGAAGAATAGGATTTTGTGCAAATTCAACATTGACTATTACAGTTGTAAACTTTTCTTTGATCTCGAATAACACCTTGAACAATCTTAGCCCCCCCCCCCCTCCCAAAAGGTAAGTTCTGGATCCACCACTGACCAACATGCAAGTTGTTCCATTAGGCTTAAGATTATAAGTACAAGATTTCTTTTTTTCTTCCTTTTTTTAAACTAGCAATTACACCAAAAAAATCATCGCCAAATACTGCAAAAGTTTAAACGTTGCCAAGGGGGTCGTATATAATAAAGTTGTAATACAAAATGGTCTAAATATTATAAATTTCTTTCTATTCTTAAAAAAAAAAAAAAAAAAAAAAAAAAAAAAGGAGGGGGGGGGGAATTAAATAGGATTTGATACCGATTCAGGCGTACCCAATTGAGGCAGTAGTAGAAAATTGTCTCAGTTGAGGCGGTGGGTGGGAAAGCACTGATAGCTGGCTTTGAATTTACAACAATTGGTTTAGAAGCGCCCGTCTGGCTAGAAGAGCCGTCCTATTGGCTTTTTTCCCCCCACTTGGCACTATCCAAAGCCTTTGCGCAAGCGTGCGAAGGAGGCCTATATCTTATCCTTTCTCTGTGCAATATCATTTTTTGATTTTCAACCGTCTTGTTTTGACGCAGACTGCCAGAACGCATGTAACTCGTTTTCGCAGCAATCAGTATCACGCACTTAAACTAACAAGGAGAATTTGTTCTCCGCAACCTTTTTGAGGAACTAAAGTACTCCACCTCCTCGTGGTGTTTCCTCGAAACAATTCCTAGAATGTAAAAGCGAGGTTATACTGTATTTCTTTTATTAACAATAGTCAATAAAGATTTATAATTCCCAATTTTCATACAATCTCTACAAAAGATACGTATCAGATTTGTTTGGAAAAAAAAAAGGTATGGATATTTTTTATTTTTTTTTTTATCATTTTTTTTCTGGCGAATATATATGAATACAAATGTGAAGTTCCGACACATATCTAGTATATATAGACACATGTCTAGTTCCGACACGAGTTTACGTCCAAACCTCGCCATGTCAATAATATCTCCTGTAAAAAACATAGCGAAGAAATTTTTTTTTATACAGATTTGATTTGATTTTGCAATGGAATTTTCTAAACTCTTTTCTTTTCAATATGGATCTAAAGGTTCAAAATTAATGTACCATGACTTGATATCACGCCAAAACTATTTCTACATTTTTCATTACTTTCTTCCACACACTTTAAAAGAAAATACTAGAATTAAATTAAATAAAAACCTTTCAAACTTGCCTCCTTATTTGGCGGTAAATTTTTCACCTGGGCACCAGGCGAAAAATTTATGGCCTAATAATGAGGCAAGTTTGAAAGGTTTTTATATAATTTCTAATGTAGAAACTACTGGATTCGTGAAAATTTTCAACCTTCGATTTTTAGTTTATTTATATGTCTTCAGATGTCCTGATCATTTGAAAAAATGCCTGTGTGTCTGTTACCAAAATTTTGTAGATGCTGTATCGCACAAACCTGTAGACGGAATTTAACCAAACTTGATATTTAGTAAAAATCTTGTCTTAAATTGATGCTGATTAGCTTTTGTGGTATATCACATAAAAGGTGGCACTGTTAGTTATGATCTCCTTACTTAAATATATATATATATATATATCAGCTTATATAGTGTATAAATGCACTAAATTTGACATATTGTGTAAAACCATACAAGTTAATTTACATAATAACCATCTCTTACAGCAAGTTTCGTACATTTATACACTATAGAAGCTTATTGTCGTCCCTAAAATGGGATTAAATTGCAATTTAACAGCGCCACTTGTTGGCCAATATGCACTAAAACTGAATCACCAGAGATTTATTTAATATATACCTATAAATTTGGTACATTGTAGATGCTGAGCCTTTTCTGAAATGAGAGGAAATCGCAACGTGGAAGCGCTCCCTTTTAGATGATATAGCCCCAGTGGCACACCCACAGAGGGGGCTTAGGGGGCTCAAGCCCCCTCCAGAACAATTTGGCATATTAAATTATTTATAAAAAAAGGATTTATATATATATTAATTCAATAAATTACCTTACATAAATCCTTACTATGGTCGAGCTTCATATATATATTTCGGCCACCTAACGGTGCCATCATCAGTTCACTCGGCAAAAAATGACTCTAAGGCGCTAAGACTGGACGGTTTGTTTACTTGTTTCTTTCTTGACCTCTTCACTTCTCTTGAGAGGTCTACTATTAAATTCAAAAATTCATTTAAAATTATTCAGACAACTTTCACAAAAACATCCCTTGAAACTTATCAATCTTTGATCAAACTTTTCTAGTAGCAAACACATTAATTTCAAAATACATTTGGTACGCCTGACCTACTAATGTAATTTTAATTAGAGAAAATTCCATACTAAACTTAATTAATATATGTAACATTTTTTTTAAAAAATCTCAAAATATTTACGGACACTGGAGCATGGGAGACAGACAGATAGTAAGATAGACAATCGAACAAATAGATGCACAAACTGAAATCATATTCACGCTTAAAAACTGTTGAAAACACTTAATGTAAACGAAAATACAATTCCAGCAAAATTTTTAACAGTTCTTAATGTAATAGAATATTTTTGTGTGGCCCTTAAATCTAACGCTAATTATACTATATTAAAAAAAAAGCTTTTTTTTTTTTTTTGAGGAGGGGGGGGCATATGAATAACATACTTCAATTTCATTAAGCTTTGGTCAAAGTAAAGTTAGTAAAATTTAGTTTATAGAAATACAGTTGGTTCTCTGTTTGACGCTCTACTTAACGACGATTTCTATTTAAAGACTATATTTCACAGTTCCTACCCCCTTTGCCGCAAAAATTTTCTATTTAAAGACGATAATGTTTCTATTTAACGACGATTTTTTTCTTTTTTTTTTTCCGCTTGAAACTCTTATCTGTAATAGAGAAATTTCCTGTAGGAGAAAAAAAAATAACTTTCAACAAACACAGAAAGTTTATTTTATACATGCAATGTTGCAATCATAAAAGTGTTGCAGGGTTTACAAGAAAAAGGGGTGGGGGGTTACTGTTTCTTGGAAAATCGAATAACGGAGCTGTGCGGGAGTGCAATCACTCTATTGTCCCTAACCCGTCATGTGATTTTCTGTAGCAGTTGCCTCCCATTCCTTCCGATAAAGCGGTATTTGCTTATGTGTGTGTTTATGCTTAGAGACTTAGCAAATGTGTTGTGTTGAAGTACTAAGTGATCCGAACATTATGGCATCAAAGCGAAAGCATCTCAGTCTACACGAAAAGGTGAAAATTATTGAAGAATGGGGAAAAAGCATGGGAATGACGAAAGTGCAATTTGAAAAAAAAATGAATTACATGAGTCTACTCTCAAAGGCATTTTAGCAAGCAGAGAAAAAATTGTTAAATCAGCACACATATTCTGTTTCGGATCCACATCCAAACGTAAGAAAGAACCCAGCCATTAGACTTGGGTATCATCATTCGCAGCATGAAAATTAGAAAATTTACAATCTTGGAAGCAAAGCACATGATAACATCAGCTTGGAAAGAAGTTTCTTCATCCACAATAAAAAATTGCTTTCGCAATGCCGGCATTCACAAAGAACTTGACGTAGAGCTGCAATATATGGATGTAGAAATCAATGAAGATGACATTACCCATGATCATGAAGAATTGAGAAGTGTTGTTCAAGGTGAGGATATTTCAATTGAAGATTTCTTCCAGTGTGATGAATCAGTTTTAACGACAGACTATAGAAATGTAGAACAAATTTATGAGGATTTAGTAAACGAAACTATAGTGTCAGACGAAGAAAGTGAAATTGAAGAAACGGAAAATGAGGTACCGCCACCATCTTACAAAGAGGCAACTTCGGCTCTAGATGTTCTAAGACGTTATATTGTCTCATTGAATGTGGAAGACGACACATTTAATATTTTAGACAATCTTTAAAAAAGAATAATGAAAACCAGGCCAGAGTTGAAGCAATCAAAACTTTTTGATTTTTTTTAAAGTTAATTTATTGTATTTTTGTACCCATTTTTAATGTAATTTTTGAAAGTAAAGTACAGTAATTGTTAAAAAAACATAACATTTTTAAACACGCCAATATATAGAGAAACACATTAACAGTCCTAAGCCTGTAAAGTGCGAAGGAAAATGTTATGCACGTAATTTTTTCACATATTCTGTTTAACAACGTTCTCTACTTAACGACGATTATTTACGGTCCCTTGAAAGTCGTTAAATGGAGAACCAACTGTACTTCTAACAGAATACAGTGCTTTCGAATACTTTAAGGATGTCCCTGTACACAAAGCTGGGGTAGTATTTAGTCTATTTTATATCGAAAACATCCGACAGTGAACTTGTATAACATATTTCAATTTAAGATTTGTGTACAGTAAAAGTAATAAAAGTATGATTTATACACACATTAGAGATACACTTTCCATTTTCAATAGAGAACATCCGATAGTGAACTTGAATAACATATATCAGTTTCAAGAAATTTCATGAATATTTACGGAACTTAGAGCGCACACAGACAGATGGGCGGGCAGACAGACAAACCCAAGTCATTAACACTTTTCAATCTTTTTGGAAAGTGTTAAAAAAGGTTTAATTGAAATACATCAAATATCTCAGTCCTTCATTTCTTTTCAACGGGGAAAGGATTTACAAAATTCCCTTTTAGTGTGTGTTGGATAAACATAGCCAATCCACATATTAAAAAAATCACATTACTGAGATAATTTAAAGCAGAATTACTATTGGAAACTTTTTTTTTCTGGTCTCTCCTCAGAGGTGGGGGAGGGGGAGAAATATTTCACAAAATCAATTTATAGTGCGTGTAGTTGTGTAAGCCCCTGAAATAATTTTTGAGAAAAAAGTTGTCATTTTAAAAAGCAGAGCACAGTATGAACCTATATACAAATATTACCTAGCAAAAGTATTACAAGTCCTTACAATAAGATAGAAAGACCCCTCCCCCCCCCCCCCCCCAAAAAAAAAAAAAAAAAAAAAAAGAAATAATAATAACAATGCAATATTCACACACAAATATTATTTTGAAACTTAATACTTCTAGAAATGATTATTAATTTCGGCTTTAAGAAATTGGGGGAAAAAAATAAACGTACCTTGATCACAAACAGTGGCAATAACAGTTAAACCACAAGATGAAAAACTTTTTGGATTACATCCAAAAGTGTGTTTCGGAACCAACCGGCAGGCATTGTACTTTCTTTAAAATAATAAGCTACAACCTAAAACAAGAAAAGGAGAAGAAGAAGAACACACACACACAAAAAAAAAAAAACATACAATTAACTTCTGAACAAAAAAATATAAGTCACACAAAAGATTTTATGCAGCCTATGTTAAAATTTAAAACTGAAACATGACAAACATATATTTACCTGTTTCCAGTTGCTTATAATTCCTCTCAGCATAAAAACCAATGCTTGATTTGCTCACTGCTGATTTCCCTCTGTCCTTGCAGATTCATAACCATCAATCATATCTAGTTTCATATTATAATTTAGTGATTCTTTTATAGACATTTCGTCAAATACAACAGTGCAGATTTTTTCAGATTTCATGGTTTAAACTTTCTCTGCCAGTGCAGAATATATTAGCGGACAAAAACCTTCCCTTTCTGTAACATTCCCAGTCGATCTAATTAATGTAGACTTGCATGGAAAAGCTAAAAATCTTCTTAAAATTCCGTGAGCAGCAGGTGACTGCTGGTATAAACCTAATGCAAAGGCCTTATCCTTAGATGACCAACAATGACCTTTGGCTGTTTTGCATTTATTTGCTCTAATTTGAGATAAAACAAATTCATATTGTCTAGCATTTAGTACATCCTTAAGGTTTTCCAATAAATTATATCTTTTCCTCTCTTCAAATAACGTTTTTTTCAATTTGGATACTTTGCATCTTAACCTTGAAATTTCTTTAGTTTTTGGTGTTCTCATAAGACTCTGTGGAGGTTCAAATTGATGTGCAATAGGGTGACTAACAACAGGTGTTGAACTCGCACAAGGGGAGGCTGAAATATAGACTTTATCTTGAGGTTCATTTCGCAGATCCAAAGGTAAAGCATGCCTAATTAATTTATTTTGAAATGAACTTGTAAATGCATCATGTCCGAAATGAGAAGTACACAATCTTCCATTATTATAAATGTATGCCTCACTATGTTCAAACAATAAATTTTCCTTCTGAATTCTTTCCAACCATCTCCTCATTCTAGAAATAAGCAATTAACAATTACTATAAGCCTACATAAAATAACAGCAATAATTCTTACACACCTGTATACATATATAATCCAATTTACGATTTTTCTAGATTGTTTGTGATTTGAAAATTCCCGCAGTGTTTATCCTAAATAATTTGATGTGCCACTTACGTGACTTTTTCTTACCTTGCTAATTTTGAATATTATAATGACAGGTTATTAAAAATAAATAAATAAATAAATACTAAATTAAGAAGTTTATTCCAAATCCTTCACACAACTTTCATCTGCACTACTCCTTGAAATTTACCATGATTAAACTGTTTTAATGGCAATCTCATATGATATTGTAAATAACATATTTGAACTTCATATGATTATTTTTATTCAAGTTATTCTCACAGCAGACATACACACAAACTAACAACCAACCATTAAAAAAATTGAAAAGCATATTCAGGGGATTTCAAAATCCATTATTATAATAAATTCAGCACCGAAAATTGCATTTTAAACAGTACTTTATCGACCATTTGACATAAGTAATTATCATTATTAAGAGGTTTTCTTGGATTTGATGAAATGCATTAAAGCACTTGTATTAATTATATTCAATAGAAAATAATGATTTTATTTAATTTTTGAGAGCCCTATACATTGTTTATAAATTATATACAGATCGCAAACTGAACATAAGTTTAGCGCGATATGAGAAATACACAACGTAACTTGAAATGCATTACCAGTGATTTCCAAGTACAGCCCTAATATATCCCTAACTCTTTAAGGTAGCCCTGTAAACAAATGGTGAATGATTTTCATATCATATTCTGTACAAAACATTTTCATACGTATAAAGAAATATAGGCTCATATTAATTTTTAGTGCTACCATCTGCACGTAAACTGTACCTATCAGGAACGTCGCTTAGAGACTTAATATATTCAAATTCTCTTGTACACAATTGCTTTTTCTGATTTCATCAAAAAGTTCAGTGCAGCATTCCTATATATGATACAGATTTAAAGTACCAAGTTTAAAGTTCCTGCTATTAATTATTCTTCAGTTATACTGATGATAAAACTCTCACACAGACCATCAGCTAAAATCCTAATTGTAAGATTCAGAAGACCTTAAAACCTGTAAATATTTCAAAAATTGATTTTAAAACAATACTTTCTTTACTACATATAATTAAAAGAGAAAGTAAAAATATGTGGAAGAAATTGTTCATCATTAAAACTACAATTTAACTATTTCTGAGAAATAGTAAGAGTGCTTGAGTCTCAAACAAAAACATATCATAAGCTGTGTTTATGTAATTGTATGACATAAATTTAAATTGGCATAAATCAAATAAAAAATCATTAAATTAGTAAAAAAAAATAAATCACAACCTATTTTTCTCTATTAAAGTATTGAAAATGGGTAATTAAATTTTAACTAATCTACTCTTTTATCTATTACATTAACAAATGTGAAGATTTTTATAAAACATTAATACAAATTACAAAATACTGAATTTTAACTTTAACAAATACTGCAGCAGCTGGAGTTAATTTACTTACCCATTAATTTTTTTATTAACAGTACTTGAAAACTACACAACATTCAAAATAATAAGTTAGAAACTTCAAATAAACACCATAAAATGCAAGGCCTCCGCTTTGTTTGCAGCACTCATGCCTACTTTGTTTGCCTGACAAACATTCATCTTCTTTACGGCCCGACACAATTGTTGTGAGTTCTTCTCTTTTATGGTGTTTATTCAAAGTTTTGTACTTATTAATTTTTAACGCCAGTCTTGTGCAGTGCTTTTTTATAACTGTGCAAAACAGTTTAAGCTTTTATTAGTTTTATCATATAAACTAATCAGTCACTATTGCTTAAAGAGATCTCATTAAAATTCACTTTTCATAATATAAAATCAGATAATCTTACCTATTTTTAAATTTCTTTCGGATACACAATATTTTAATTTTTTAGCAAACCTAAAAAGCAAAACTACTTAATATTCATTGAATCGAACATTCATACTTTTTTTTTTTAATTACAGATAAACTGTACTCAAAAGTAACAATCGAACTTCCCCCCCAAAAAAATAGCAAATGCAGGTAAGGGCCTGGGTTGTTCGTTTATCCATAGTGAGAAAGACCACTGGAAAAAAAAAAAAAAACTAGTTAAAACTGTCCCGTACAAAATACCATTTTATCCACTTTTGTCCGCAAATAATTATTTGCGAATTGTAAAATGGCACAATTCACATTTATTTCTTGCAGCTTTTAACTTTCAGAACATACATACATAAGGAACGAATTGTAATGATGAAAATTCGACTTTGAGATGTTGGTGTATCTATATGTTTTGAAATCTCATGAATACTTTTTTGCTATTTTTATGTTGATGTATCTATGTGTATGTACGTATGTGAGTGAACACGATAGCATCTAAATGCTTTGTTTGAATGAGCTAAATGTTGGTATGTATGTTATAGGTTACTGTCGCACAAGCTGTTCTCGTAAAATCTAGCTCTTATAATTTTTTTACAGAGACACAAAGAATAATTCTTTACCACTATGGCTTATGAACTCAAATTATTTAAAGTATGATAGCGTCTAAAAGAAAATTTAGATAAATTTAGTTTAATATATGTACCGGATAACACAAATGTTGCAGACATGTTCACAAAGGCTTTACAGGGTGATAAATTTTTGTGTTATAGGAATTGGTTGTTTTGATAATTAGAGATTCTGGGAAAAAGGGGGCATATGTTGATATAGTTTTTTAAAGTTTTTAATTATTAAATTAAAATTAATTATAAGGGATAAATTGTTAAGTATAATAAAATATTGTTTCTATAAATATAAATGTTTTTCCAAATCTCTTATAAAATTTAATTTCATTTTACAATATTGTTTTTATAAGTTATAATATTGCCTGTGTTACATGTAGTGGTTGACAGTACTGCTGTTCTACAGTTTGTTTTGTAAACAAAGAAGATGGCTGCCATGCCATGGTGGGTGTTTTCATGCAGAGCTGACATGATGTACTGAATCAGGTGTTAGCTAGTGGTTGTGAATTAACTTCATGGTATAACTGTATGAACTGTTAATTTGTTAACTGCAAACTTAACTGTTTTTCTTCTTTAGTTCCTGAGTGAGTCTTTAACTGTGACCTACATCTGTTTAGTATGGTATTTATGTGCAGGCTGAAGAGTTGGAGCTGCTCTGTTTAGATAGAACCAGCATGTATTAAAAGTTGAATTAGTTTTTTTGCTCAAGTTGGGCAAATGGAACAAGCTGTCAGCCATGTTGGTTTTTTTATGAAGTAAATTGGCTGCCATGTTGTTTTCAGCCAGAATGCAAGCTTCAGCTACCATTTTTGTTTCATAAAGATCGCTGCTGGTCAGCCTATGATAAGGATTAAGATGAGCTTATCTTTTAATTAATTTATCTATCTTTATACTAACTTGTTTAATTTATTCATTGTTCATTATTGTTATAAATTAATATTTATGTTAAAAGCCCAGCCTGATAACCCCCCAGGGGGTACCTTCTTCAGGTATTCAGGGGGAGTCACACACCCCGGGCCCGAGTGTTTTTTTTCTTTCCCCTCCTCTTGCCTTATTTGTTTCCTTTTTTTTTTTTTTTTTTTTTTACGTTTGTTTCGGTTTTTGTTTTCGCTGCCATTAAGGTTTTTGGTACTTTCTTGTTGTTTCTGCGTTGTCTGTTTCTTTTATGGTTTTAATAACTTTCGTTGCCAATAAGTTCTTGGCCCATTTTTGTTTTGTTGTTGAAAGAAAAGAAAAACTCAAAAAAAAAAAAAAATTATAAAATTCTTTTGAAAAGCAAAAAAAAAAAAAAAAACATACCACTCACCATGTTCTATTAACCTATTTTTGTTATGTTCTGACTCACCCTGTTTTTGCTGTGTTGACTGTTTATTAAAAAAAAAAAAAAAAAACTGTAAAAAAAAAAAAAAAATCATAAAATTTTAAAAGGCACCAAAAAAAAAAAAAAAAAAATTACTTACTTTTAATCCATTAACCAAGTGAAGTCTGGTGTTGGTGTGGCGCTGGCTATCGGGGCAAAGATTTTAGTGATGGTGCCACAGCAGTCTAGCCTTGGGATCACACTGGGAGACTGGTGCCCTTGGTGAAGGTGAGACAACGGTGACTACTCGAACGAGAAACACCGGACTAACACGACTGCCACATGTGATGCCTCAACTGGGTCGGCGACCTGGTAGCTGGTGAGTGGTTATGGGTGTCCCAGAGAGGATTCTTAAAAACCCTTTGCGTTTGTGTGTTGGAAGAAACTCACCCCTTTTTTCCCTTTTTCCTCTTATTATGGCTACAAGTGAAGGAATTTCGATTAATGCGTCTGGCTCGGGCCCAGCTAATCTAATCACAAGTGCTAATTCTTGGGCGGATAGGATGGAGGAATTTTCTTCATCTTTAAATGATAAGAATATCTTTGATGGTAATGAGGCACGTTTTTTTGTTGTAAAACGAAAAGAGGGAGACATCTGTAAGACATCTCCATTTTTGATCCAGAAGTCCTTGCAATCAAATTGTAGGAGAACCAAAGTCTATTAAAAAGCTTCGCTCCGGAAAGTTACTGATAGAAGTGGCAAATAGCAAACAAGCTACTAATATAAGAAAATGCTCTAACTTTGGAAATATACCCATTAGTGTAACTGCCCACAGAACATTGAACACATGCCGTGGAGTCATCTCTGAAACTGACCGACAATATGTATCAGAAACTGAAATTTTGGAAAATCTTAAAGATCAAAACGTTATTGCTGTTCGCCGTATCTCAATTTTTAGAGAGGGCAAACAAATTCCCACTAAGCATTTAATTCTAACAATCAACTCACCTAAACTTCCACAATCAATAAAAGCCGGATATCTAAAATGCCCTATTAGACCATACATTCCAAATCCCCTGCGATGCTTTAAATGTCAACGTTTCGGCCACTCAATGACCTCTTGCCGTGGAAATACTACATGTGCTCGCTGTAGTGCAGTGGGCCATGACAGTAAAAATTACGAAGCTCCTGTCTGTTGCATTAACTGCAAAAAAGATCATCCCGCATATTCAAAAGCATGTGAAAAATGGAAATTAGAAAAAGAGATCCAAACTGTGAAAATAAATGAAAATATCTCATATCCCCAAGCACGAAAAATAGTAGAATCCAGGACGCCTACCATTGGCAAATCATATGCAGCCGTCACTTCAAACAAAAAGACTTACTGTACAATAGAAACACAGACTGAATGCCTTAACCAAACCAGCCAACCAACAACTACTGTAAAAAATAACTCAATAAACTTACAATCCAATCCAAATCAGGCTTCTAACTTTTCACAGTCATCTTCATCAAAATCAAGAACCTTAAAGAAAACGCCACAAACTGCTAAAACCTTATTGTCTGAAAAAAGTCTTAACTCTGCCTCTCTGAAACATTCAAATTCACCCTCTCGTCTCAATATGATCAAGAAGAAGAAACTAACAAAATTGCCCACTCCCACTACAAATAAAAATAAAGTAAACTTCCTAAAACAAAGTGATATGATCAGCCTCCATCCTTCTGATGGGGAGGACGGTATGTCTACAGCATCAGAGGACAATGACGTAGATGTTATAATGTAAAAAAAAAAAAGACCAATTTCATTTCATGGAATTGCCGAGGTTTTATTAATAAACGAGATGAAATCAGAGATATTATCTCTGATCATCATCCAATTTGCTTTGCTTTCCAAGAAACATACTTAAGACAACACGATAAAGTAAAAATTCGTAGTTATACCTGTTTCAGGAAAGATTTTACACAGTCTGACCGAGCTACAGGTGGGGTAGCCCTTCTGATTTCTAATAATGTACCACACTCCAATATACCTTTAAATACGAACATTCAAGCTGTTGCCATTCAGGTACACTCTCATCTATTAATGACCATTTGCTCTCTCTATCTTCCACCAAATGCATCCATAAACCAGCATGACCTCAATAGCCTTATTTCTCAACTTCAGACTCCCTTCTTAATATTCCCCCAGGGGGGTACCTTCTTTAGGTATTCAGGGGGAGTCACGCACCCCGGGCCCGAGTGATCTTTTTCTTTCCCCTCCTCCTTGCCTTGTTTGTTCCTCCTTTGTCTTCTTTCGCTATTGTTATGTTTTTGTTTAGTCGCCTTACTTTAGTTGCCTTTAGTTTACTTACTTTTTCTTGCTGCTTTTTTGTTTTAATTTTGGGTTGTTTTTTCTTGTTTTCTTTGCCAATAGGTTCTTGGTCCATTATTGTTTTGTTCTTCTAAAAAAAAAAAAAAAAAAATATTGAAAAGCACAAAAATATAGTACCACTCACCTCTTTTTACTAACCTGTTTTTTGCTATGTTCAGACTCACCTTCTTTTTTCCTGTGTTGGTTGTTATATAAAAAAAAAAAAAAAAACCTGTAAAAAAAAAAAATAATAATAAAACTGAAAAATGCAAAAAAAATATCTATATACTAACCCGTAATACAATAACCGAGTAGGGTCCGGTGTTGGTGTGGCGCCGGCTGTTGGGGTGGGGATTTTGGTGGTGGTGCCGCGGCGGTCTGGCCTTGGGGTCGCGCTGGGGGGCTGGTGCCCTTGGTGGGGGTGGGATGGCGGTGGCTGCTCGAGCGGGGGGTGCCGGGCTGGCACGGCTGCCGCATGTGGTGCCTGATCTGGGTCGGCGGCCTGGTGGCTGGTGGGTGGTTGTGGGTGTCCCAGAGAGGATTCTTGAAGGCCCTTTGCGTTTGTGTGTTGGAGGAGGCGCTCACCCCTTTTTTCCTTATCTCTCTAATTATGGCTACAAATATAGGTGTTTCAAGTAATGCGTCTGGCTCGGGCCAAGCTAATGCTAGTTCAAGGGGTAAATCATGGGCAGATAGTGGAGGAATTTTCTTCAACGTTAAGTGAGAATAATGTTTTTGTGAAGTGCGGGGCTAGATTTTTTGTGGTTAAAAGGAATGAAGGAGACTTTTTTCAAACGTCTCCTTTTTTGATACAGAAAGCACTGCAGTCTATTATGGGTGATCCGAAGTCGGTAAAGAAACTTAGATCAGGCGAATTATTGATTGAGGTAGAAAATGGAAAACAGGCACATAATCTTAAGAAAAGTACCCAATTTGGAAACATACCAGTAACTGTTAGTCCACACAGAACACTAAACATCTGCCGCGGTGTTATCTCAGAGTCAGATCTTCAATATGTCTCAGAATCCGAAATTCTAGAAAACATGAAAGACCAAGGAGTTATTGCAGAAAACGTATATCTATATTCCGTGACAATAAGCCTATTCCAACAAAGCACATCATTCTAACAATAGACTCCCCTAAATTACCACGCTCCATAAAGGCTGGTTACCTTGAATGCCCCATAAGACAATACATTCCTAATCCCCTACGCTGTTTCAACTGCCAACGTTTTGGTCACTCTAAAATCTCATGCCGTGGAAAATTAACATGTGCCCGCTGCAGTGCTATTGGTCATGATAGCGAAAATTGCAAAGCCCCAATCTGTTGTGTGAATTGTAAAAAAGATCACCCATCTTATTCAAAGTCATGTGGAAAATGGAAAAGGAAATACAAACAGTTAAAACAATACAAAATACATCATATCCAGAAGCAAGAAAAATAGTAGAATCAAGAACCCCTACCATTGGAAAATCATATGCTGCCGCCATAGTTACCAAAAAAACCTATCAGACTACAGCAACACAAACTGACAGTCTTCCCAAAACTAGCTATCCTGTTGAAACTACAGTTGTCAATACCCCAAAATTACAATCCAATCCAAATCAAGCTTCAAATTCCTCACAGGCTTCTTCATCTAAATCAGGAAATTTTAATAAAACTCCACAAACTCTTAAAAGCAAGTTGTCTGACAGAGGACATAACTCTGCCTCCAAAAAACACACTAACTCTCCCTCCCGTCTCAGCATCATAAAGAAAAAGAAAGTAACAAAAATACCCACTCCAACTTTAAATAAAACTAATGAAACGAACATCAAAAACCAAAATGATACAATCAGCCTTCATCCTTCTGATGTGGAGGATAGTATGTCTACTGCATCAGAGGACAATGACGTGGATGTTATAATCTAAAAAAAAAAAAAACATGACTAATTTCATTTCATGGAATTGCCGAGGTTTTATAAATAAACGAGATGAAATCAGAGATATTATCTCTGATCATCGACCTATCTGCTTCGCCTTCCAGGAAACATACTTAAGACAACACGATAATGTTAAAATCCGTGGCTATCGGTGTTTTAGAAAAGATTTTACACATTCTGACAGAGCTACAGGTGGTGTAGCTCTTTTAATTTCTGATAATGTCCCACATTCTAATATCATATTAAGTACAGACATCCAGGCTATTGCTGTTCAGATCCATATACACGTACTTATCACCATCTGCACTGTTTATTTGCCGCCAAATATGACTGTTCGCCAATGTGACCTCAATAGGCTTATTTTGCAACTGCCAACACCTTTTGTAATTCTTGGTGATTTCAACGGACACAATCTACTTTGGGGTAGTCCTGATATTAATCCTCGGGGACAAATCATTGAAGACCTAATTACCGACCATAATTTATGTATATTAAATAATGGTGAAAATACATATTTTCATGAACCTTCTAGAACTTTTCATGCAATAGACCTGGCCATTTGCTCTCCTATTCTTTATCCATATTTTAATTTCTTTGTTAGTAACGACCTTCATAATAGTGACCATTTTCCGTTATTTTTATCTTTTTATAATTTTAATGATCATCATCCTACAAATCCACATTATATTTATGACAAGGCCAACTGGGCTACTTTCACTATAAATGCTACTATCACAGACGAAATGACTGAGGGTGATATCAACAGAGCAATCACTGATGTCACAAACAGTATTATATATGCAGCTGATATTGCTATTCCAAAATCCTCTGGGCGTCTCAGTAAACATTCAAAGCCATGGTGGAATGATGAATGCAATACTGCTAAAAGACAGCAACAAAAAGCTTGGGGAATTTTTAGGAGGTACCCAACTACTGCTAATTATATAGCATTCAAAAAAGCAAGGGCAGCCGCAAGAAGAATCCGCAGAAACTCCCAAAAAAATTCCTGGATTAAATATGTGTCCAGCATTACCTCCAATGTAAGCAGTAAACAGCTCTGGCGTCGTGTCAAGAAAGCAATGGGAATATATTCTAATCAAAGTATTTCGTTTTTAAAAGATAATGGCCAAACTGTAACTTCTACTAAAAATATTGCAAACATCATCGGTAAAACCTTATCTCACATCTCCAGTTCTAATTCATATTCTGAACCTTTTTTGTCTCATAAACGTAACTCTGAACGATCATCAATCAATTTTCACTCCCGTTCTTCACCAGACTACAATAAACCTTTTACAGAAAATGAATTAAAAAATAGTTTGAAACATTGCCATAACTCTGCTCCCGGACCCGATGGTGTTACCTACATTATGATTAAACATTTATCTAAACAGTCTCTTAAAAATCTCCATCTTTACAATAGGATCTGGACTGAAAACATTTTCCCTGTTGGTTGGCACAATGCTATTGTTATTCCTTTTCCGAAGCCAGGCAAAGATGCTACTGATCCCAAAAATTACAGACCCATTGCTCTTACAAGCTGTCTTTGTAAACTACTCGAAAAAATGGTAAATACTAGATTAGTTTTTATTCTGGAAAGAAATAATTTGATTTCTCCATGGCAAAGTGGTTTCCGACGAGGCCGTTCTACGGTTGACAATATTTTATTATTAGAGACAAACATCCGCAAAGCTAATGTGAGACGTAACCATTTGGTGTCAATTTTTTTCGATATAGAAAAAGCTTATGACAAGACATGGCGCTATGGTGCTTTAAAAGATCTTTTTAATTTGAACTTTCGGGGGAATCTTCCTATTTTTATTGAGAATTTTTTGAGAGTCAGACGCTTCCAAGTTCGTATTGGTTCAGTTTTTTCAAATTTTTACTTTCAGGAAGAAGGTGTACGTCAAGGCAGTGTCCTGAGTGTTACACTTTTCTCTTTAAAAATCAATAATTTCCTAGAACAACTACCACAAAGTGTCCATGGCAGTCTTTATGTTGACGACCTGCAAATCTCTTGCCAGGGAAATGACATGCGCTTCATTGAACGCCAACTACAACTTGCTGTAAAAAACATCATGAAATGGA
>OZ005658.1:203758578-203778578 GCA_963930645.1 Salticus scenicus | reverse complement strand
CTAATAAGAATGGTTTTACTGTTTCTATTGACAGAACACAGTGTGTGCACTTTTGTCGCAATTGGGGTCTCCATCCTGATCCACAGATTTTTATAGATGACAGACCTATTTTGGTTGTTGACTCTGCCTGCTTTTTGGGTGTAATTTTTGACAAAAAACTTAATTTTAAGCTACATTATCATATTTAAGGACGAAATGTGACAAAACCTTAAACAATTTAAAAGTACTCTCGAACACATCTTGGGGTGCAGATCACAATTCCTTACTTAAAATCTACCGATCTGTTAGTCGCTCAAAGTTAGATTACGCCTTTGAAATTTATGGGTCAGCTCTTTTTTGTTATCTGAAAAAGATTGACACGGTGCATCACAGTGCTCCTGGATTTGCTCAGGGGCTTCTCGAACTTCTCCAATTCTCAGTTTATATGCAGACTGTGTAGAGCCATCCCTCACTAATATTAGACAACAGCTATCTCTGCAACTATACTATGGAATTCTTTCACAATCTAATCATCCGCTTCATCCTCGTATCCATAGTAATAATGACAATCTCTTTTTAAATCGTCCATCATGCATCCCACATTTTGGTCTCAGAATAAAAAACAATCTTCCAAGCATTTCCCATCTTCCCACCTTCCTACCAAAGTTCATCCTAGAGACCTTTTAAATATGACGCCTTGGAATTTCCAAGTTATTTCTTGCATTTATCCTTTTAAAGGTTTTGACAAAGCTGACACAGATGCTTCCATCTCTAAGACCCTTTTCACTGCACATCGTAACAACTATAAGGATTATATAGAATTTTTACTGATTGCTCTAAGACTAGCAATAAGGTTGGTGTTGTTTCTGATAACATTACTTTTAGCTATGAACTCCCTAACTCTTATTCTATTTTCTCTGCAGAGATTTTTGCTATTGAGGTTGCCCTTAACTATATTTCATCTCATTCTAGTCGAAAATTCATAAAATATACTGACTCAGAGTGTTCTTGATTCTCTTTCATCTAGTTCTTCTAACCTCTCTTTTATTTCAATTTTAAAAACTTATAACGACTTTCTGAAAAAGGGATTTGACATTTTGTTTTGCTGGGTTCCTGGCCATGTTGGCATTAAAGGAAATGAAGCAGCAGACAAAGCCGCTAGGCAGGCTTCTATTCTCCTAAATTGTCCTGTACCATATGATGACATTAAGCACACACTTAGAAGCATTTTTAAAACTACAGTACAATCCCTTTTAACTGGCAACATTGGGACTGAGCCATTGCCGGAAAAGAGAATTTTCCGGATAATTGAATATTTACCTATTCATATTCTGTATACGAATTTTGTTGTCCAAATTTTTTAATCTTCCGGCCTCAATTAAATAAACCTAATATCAAAAACATCGGCGATTTTTTTAAAGCAAAAATACATGCCACCGTAAGTATATTTTAGTTTTTTAAAGATATTTTTGGTTTCTGTTTGTGCAATATATTATTAGTGAACGCTGATCGTCTGCACTAAGCAGGAAGCAAACGTAACTGATAAGAGAGAAGCCGTTCTGTTTTCTCCCCGCTCATTCCAAAGTCCGACCGAAGTCTGGGCTTTTGCAAAAGCAAAGCAACAATAGCGGAGCGGCAATGAGCGAGCGAGCAGTGAACAACAGATGAGATAGGGTTGCCGGCGTTGTATTTTCGCTAATTCTCCTTTGCGATAATACAACTACCCTGGCAATAAGGTGACTTCCCTGTTTCGTCTCGCGGGCGCAAGGTGCGTTAACTAATGTAAGGGAATTCCCGGGTGGAAAAAAAAAGTAAGAAAGAAAAACTCTTCGTGCGTGAAAGTTCCGCGGGACGGGGGGGGGGGGGGGGGGGGAGAGAACGAGAGAAAGTGCCGTTATTTTGAGATTGCCGGTTACGAGAGATTTTACTGTATTTGGCAACGGGAGTGGGATAATCAACATAATAATAAATTGCAAGAAATAAAACCTCAAATTGCAATCTGGCCTACACTTATCACTAGAAAATATGTCATAATTACTCGTCTTAAAATTGGGCATTCAAAGATTACACATAAATATTTACTACTTGGGGAAGAGGAACCTGATTGTCCGAAGTGTCATTTCTGTGTGCTGACTATTCACCATTAGCTCACCGACTGCCCTTGTCTTCGTCATCTTTACAGACATCACTTTAGTTCATCCTCACCAAACCTGACGAGCCTTTTAGGTATTACTCCTCATCATCAATTGACAAATTTTTTAAAAGATGCTGGTTTTATCATGACATCTAATTTTAGTATTTACACTTGTTTTTACATTTTACATCTGTTTTTATTATCTACACTCTTCATTATATTTTACATCTGCTTTTATTATCTACACTGTATTTTATGATTTTTGATTTTACCTTTTAGCTGTTCTTTTTTCAGTTTTCTATCTGTTTGTTCTTTAGACAATCTGGCTGGGTGACCCCATCCAGAAACTGCTTCTTGTTTTTTATTTGTTTGGTGCAGCATGTCCCACTGTGGATTTTGCGACACTAAAAGTCAACCAACCATCCACTCCAAATTTTCTAAAATTAATTAAGGTTGTTATATAAAGACTTTCTAAATTAAAAATTTCGTGGTCTATTGGAGTTGTGCCACAATTAATTATGTCACTTGATATAGCTGCGTTTGCAGACTCCGTGACCTTGCCAATGAATTTTATGTGAGAAATGCCTAGCTGATTATCACCCAGGGTAGCTCAGTGGTAGAGCATCCGCGCGGATTCGATTCCCGGCTCTGGTATTTTTCACATAGTTTCTATAAAAATCATCCTTCCACTCCAAATTTTCTAAAATATATTCCTTTTTATTTATGTTTTTATGTAGTTCGTCCTCTTTACCGATGTTGAACTTGATATCTTAGCACCTAATGACTTCGACTGGGACATCCCTTTTCATGAATTGGTACAGGTTTAACTTATTCTTTACTGATTTTTAATAATAATATTACATCTTAATTTATTTCAATTAAATATTTTTTAATTAAAAATAATTTTTCAGATGGATGCAACGTCATCGCCTCCTGGTTTTGCTAATTTAAGCATGACAGAGGCTGTTCAAAATTTAAACGTTGCTTTACAATTGGTAATAATTATTTTGGGAAAACTTTTTCTATGTTTGTAAAATCATACATTAACTATATTTATATGTATATAATTTTTTTTTTTTTTTTTTTTTTTTCCAGATATCACACGAGAACATTTCTAGATATTATGATCCTCGAGAAGGCTCATCAACAGGCTCACCCAATTTCAATGCTGCTCCAATTTTAAATACTATCGTATGCTTTATAAACAGTAGTTATATTTTAAAAACTGACATACATGCTTAAAATTTAATCTATAATTAATAAACATACTTAAATTTAATTATTTATTTAATAGATGTTATGCTGTGGGATCTGTAACACAGAATTTAGTGAAAGTTCTGAACTGGTGCACCACTTAAAGACGCATGTAAGTAGCACTTCGAACTCACTAATTTAAACTTATTTTTGTAAAATTTATAAATATATTTGTAAAAATAAAATATATATATATATATATATATTAAAAATCATGTATAATAAAAATTGTTTTATTTCTTTTTATAGGCAACTTATGCTGCGTACATGTCTGTAACTGTTCCTGATGCTGCGCTTGTGCCTGTTACCGCGTCCGTGTCTCTTCTCAGACAGATAGTGCTTTATCATCTAAAAACAAGGTATGTGATATTTTTATTGTTAGATTTTAAGTTTTCATATGGTTAGAGACAATTTTAACTTTGGTATAATTAAATTTTCATTGGGTTAGGTTTACATTTTTTAAAAAAACTTGGAAGTTAGCTTTATATTTTAAAATAATTCAATATTTAAGGTTAAAAACACTTTATTTTAAAATAATTAAATATTTATTTAATTTTTAAAAAATGTTAGGGTTATACATTCAAATAAAATTTTACTTTAAAGTTAGGTTCCAATTTCTAAAACAATTTTTTTTTCTTAATTTTCAGACCTGTCCGACTTGTGGAAAAACTTTTGCCTGCCGCTCTCGTGCCTACCGGTAGTCCATCATCTAAAATCAAGGTATGTGATATTTTTTATTGTTAGATGTTATGTTTTTCATATCGGGACTATGTAAAATGTTTTCATATTGGCTTAAGTAAAATTTTCATTCAGTTAGGTTTTATATAAAAAAATATAATTTTAAAAATACACTTTTTAACCGAATTTTAAGTCAGGTTTATATTTTTAAAAAACACTTTATTTTTAAATATTCATTTAATTTTTAAATATGAAGGTTAAAAAACACTTTATTTTAAAATAATTAAATATTTAAGTTAGGTTTACAGATAAAATTTTTAATTTAAAGTTAGTTTCCGATTTCTAAAACTTTTTTTTTTTCCAGATTTGCTCGACTTGTGGAAAAACTTTTGCTAGAAGATACCTTTTGCTACGTCACATGAACATTCATAAGACAGAAAAGATGTTTGTTTGTCTCGTCTGCCAGAAAGAATTTTCTAGAAAGGGTAATTTGAGCTGCCATAAAAGGAGTCATATGGTAGCAGCCAGTCTGAACCTTCTAAGCAGCCAGAAGCTTCTAGGAAACCAGAACCTCAGCTAGAGCCTTCCAGACAGTCAGAACCATCTAAGGTATGTATTATTTTAATTTTCATAACTTGTTAACATTTTTAATTAAAGATCACTTTCAATATATTAAATTAAAAAATATTTTTTTAATGGTTTATTTAACAAAAAAAAAAAAAAAAAAAAAAAAGGCTTAGGATTTTTTTTTTTTTTTTTTGAGGTGTGTCCTACCTGCAATAAGAGATTTACATGAACATATCATTTCAAACGGCATATGATAGTTCACAAACATAGTCTATTGTTTACCTGTGAAGAATGTAATAAAACCTTTTCCAGAAAGGATAACTTTCAAGCCCATTTGAAGAAACATGACCATCCAGTTTATTCATGCCCCCAGGGGGGGTACCTTCTTTAGGTATTCAGGGGGAGTCACGCACCCCGGGCCCGAGTGATCTATTTTTCTCTCCTTTTATTTTATTTTATTTTATTTTTATTATTATTTTTATTATTTCTTTTTTTTTTTTCTTTTTTTTTTTAATTTATTTTTGTTTTACCTTCTACCTTCCTCTTTTATTTATTTCTTTTTTTTTTCCGCTAATAAGTTTTTGGGGTTTTTTTTCTTGCTTTTTTGTCGTTGTAGTATTTTTGGTTTTTTACTGCCAATCAGGTTTTGGTACTTGTTCTTGTTTATTGTTCTTGTAAAAAAAAAAAAAAAAAATTTAAATTAAAAATTTGAAAAACTTACAAAAAAATGAAACTGCTTACCTTGTTTTACTCACCTTTTTCGTTTCTACTTACCTTATTTGTGTTTCACTCAACTTTATTTTTTTTGGTCTTGTTGGTTATACTAAAAATACTTAGCTTCTAATACATTAACCAAGCTGAAAACGGTGTAGATGTGGCGCTGGTTATTGGGTTGGCGATTTGGTGAGGGTCTCACGGTAGTCTAGCCTTGGGAGCACACTGGGAGACTGGTGCCCTTGGTGAAGGTGAGACAACGGTGACTACTCGAACGAGAAACACCGGACTAACACAACTACCACATGTGATTCCCGATCTGGGTCGACGGTCTGGTAGCTGGTGAGTGGTTATGGGTGTCCCAGGGAGCGATTCAGAAAACCCTTTGCTTTCCGTCCGTTCAAGAAATGGGCTGACTTGTGGGACTAAGGAAACCCTCGACTCTTTTTATTTATCTCAATATGGCGACAACTAAAGGAAATACGAATAATGCGTCTGGCTCGGGCCAAGCTATCAAAAATTCAAATGAGAAATCTTGGGCGGAAAGAATGGAAGAGTTTTCTTCCACTATTAACGAAAACAATGTATTCCTGAATTGCGAGGCAAGTTTTTTTGTGGTAAAGAGAAATGAAGGAGATTTCTTTAAGACCTCTCCATTTCTGATTCAGAAATCATTGCAATCGATAATGGGTGATCCAAAGTCTGTTAAAAAACTTAGATCAGGTGAACTACTAATTGAGGTCGAAAATAATAAGCAAGCTAATAACTTAAAAAAATGTACCCACTTTGCCAATATACCAGTCACTGTAAGTATACATAGAACATTAAATGTCTGTCGTGGTGTGATTTCTGAACCAGATCTACAATATATTTCAGAAAGTGAAATACTCGATAATTTGAAAGACCAAAAAGTTATTGCAGTTAAACGAATTTCAATCTTCTGTGATAATAAGCCTGTTCCCACCAAACACATTATTTTGACAATAGACTCACCTAAACTTCCCCAATCAATAAAAGCTGGTTACCTTGAATGCCCTATAAGGCCATACATCCCTAACCCTCTAAGATGTTTTAATTGCCAACGTTTTGGCCACTCAAAGACCTCTTGCCGTGGTAAGCTAACATGTGCCCGTTGCAGTGCAATTGGCCATGACAGTGAAAATTGTGAAGCCCCTGTCTGTTGTGTTAATTGCAAAAAGGATCACCCATCTTACTCAAAATCATGTGAAAAATGGAAAACTGAGAAGGAGATTCAAACTATTAAAACAAAACAAATCATATCCCGAAGCACGAAAAATTGTGGAATCAAGAACACCCATTGTTGGAAAATCATATGCTGCTGCCATAGTTACCAAAAAAACATATCAGTCTATAGCAATCCAAACTGACACTGTTCCCAATACCAACTCTCCAGTTGTAACTGCATTAAACAATTCCCCAACCTTACAATCCAATCGAAATCAAGCTTCTAACTCTTCACAGCCATCTTCATCGAAATCAAGAAACTTAAAGAAAACACCACAAAATGCTAAAACCTTATTGTCTGAAAAAAGTCTTAACTCTACCTCTCTAAAGCATTCTAATTCACCCTCTCGTCTCAATATCATCAAGAAAAAGAATCTAACAAAATTGCCCACTCCCACTACAAATAAAAAGAATAAAGTAAATCTTCCAAAACAAGATGATATGATCAGCCTCCATCCTTCTGATGGGGAGGACGGTATGTCCACTGCATCAGAGGACAATGACGTGGATGTTATAATCTATAAAAAAAAAAAGTATGACCAATTTCATTTCATGGAATTGCCGAGGTTTTATTAATAAACGAGATGAAATCAGAGATATTATCTCTGATCATCGACCTATCTGCTTTGCCTTCCAAGAAACATACTTAAGACAACACGACAATGTTAAAATCCATGGCTACTGGTGTTTCAGAAAAGATTTTACACATTCTGACAGAGCTACAGGTGGTGTAGCTCTTATAATTTCAAATAATGTTCCACATTCTAATATTTTAAATACAGACATCCAGGCTATTGCTGTTCAGATCCATACACACATACTTATCACCATCTGCGCCGTTTACTAACCGCCAAATATGACTGTTCGACAATGTGACCTCAATAGGCTTATTTTGCAGTTACCGACTCCTTTTTTAATTCTAGGTGATTTTAATGGACACAACCAACTTTGGGGTAGTCCTGATATTAATCCTCGAGGACAAATTATTGAAGACCTAATCACTGATAATAATTTATGTATTTTAAATAACTGTGACAATACATATTTTCATGAACCTTCCAGAACATTTCATGCTATAAACTTGGCCATCTGCTCTCCAAATCTGTATCCTTATTTTAATTTCTTTGTGAGTAACGACCTTCATAATAGCGACCATTTTCCTCTATTTTTATCTTTTTATAGTTTTAATGATCATCATCCTATAAATCCACATTATATTTATGACAAGGCCAACTGGGCTACTTTCACTATAAATGCAACTATCGCATATGAAATGATCGAGGGTGATATCAACAGAGCAATCACTGATGTTACAAACTGTATTATGACTGCAGCTGGTATTGCTATTCCAAAATCCTCTGGACGTCACAGTAAACATTCAAAGCCATGGTGGAATGATGAATGCAATAATGCAAAAAGACAGCAACAAAAAGCTTGGGGAATTTTTAGGAGGTATCCCAACTACTGCTAATTATATCGCATTCAAAAAAGCAAGGGCAGCCGCACGAAGAATCCGCAGAATCTCCCAAAAAAATTCCTGGATTAAATATGTGTCCAGCATTACCTCTAATGTAAGCAGTAAACAGCTTTGGCATCGTGTCAAAAGAGCAATGGGAATATATTCTAATCAAAGTATTTCGTTTTTAAATGATAATGGCCAAACTATAACTTCTACTAAAAATATTGCAGACACCATTGGTAAAACCTTATCTCACATCTCCAGTTCTAATTCATATTACGAACCTTTTTTGTCTCATAAACATAATTCTGAACGATCATCAATCAACTTTCACTCCCGCTGTTCACCAGACTACAATAGACCTTTTACAGAAAATGAATTAAAAAATAGTTTGAAATATTGCCATAACTCCTCTCCCGGACCCGATGGTGTTACCTACATTATGATTAAACATTTATCAAAACAGTCTCTCAATAATCTCCTTCATCTTTACAATAGAATCTGGACTGAAAATATTTTCCCTGTTGCTTGGCACGATGCTATTGTTATTCCTTTTCCTAAACCAGGTAAAGATGCTACTGATCCCAAAAATTATAGACCCATTGCCCTCACAAGCTGCTGGAAAAGATGGTAAATACTAGGCTTGTTTTCATTTTAGAAAAAAATAACTTTATTTCTCCATGGCAAAGTGGTTTCCGACGGGGCCGCTCAACGGTTGACAATATCTTATTACTGGAGACTAATATTCGAAAAGCTAATGTGAGACGTAACCATTTGGTGTCAGTTTTTTTCGACATGGAGAAAGCTTATGACAAGACTTGGCGCTATGGCATTTTAAGAGATTTATATAATTTGGACTGGGTAACGATTTGGGTATAATTTGATTGGGTAACGATGCTGTTAACAAAAATTGTTGTCATATTTCTGAACTCTTGAATAAGAAAATAATGATTGTTTTGAAATATGAATGAGTGTGCTTATAGTTAAAAATATGTGTATCAGTATAAAAATATACCTGTAATTTATTAAAATGTATGCTTGTGTTATATGGTTACAGCAATTAATTCTGCTTTTAAAAACTGTTTTCTTGCTCAAAAGTTCAAATTATTAAAATAAATATGGCTATCATTGTGACAGGTAAGTTGTGCAACATGTTTTCACTGAATCAACAAGTCACCAAAAGGCACCTGTAACCGAGATTTTAACCCAGCTCAGTATAATAGTTAATAAATCTGTATTACACATTTACACTTTGTAATTTTGCCTTAAAAATAATTAAACAAGAAACAACATGAGTATTTACTATTTCCAAATTAAATTCTTACATCTATTTAAGGTATCAAAATATGAAGGGTTATGCTATTTACTTAATTGTATGTATATAATAAAGAAAAAGGATTAAGACATAATTGTACTTTTAATAACAATAAAAATAAAATATCTTCAAATAAGTTTTTTTAACAGATAAATTTAGCAAGATGAGAAATTTTTTACTATTTTTCTAATCACCCAAGATGTACAATTAATTGTGCACATACATAACATGTGTGCACCAAATTATAACTTGCAAAATAATTGAGAACTTACCTCCTGAAATTTCTTTCCAGAAGCCCAAGTATATTATATATACGTAGATTATATGAAGTAAAGTGCTGTTTTTTTATTACAAAATTTTAATTCATATGAAGATCCCAAAGATACTCTTATTAGTACTTTAAATTAGAAAAACCTTTTTAACTTGCCTCGTTGTTGGCCGTAAGCTTTTCACCTGGACGTCCAACCCTCCTCAGCGGCTTCATCTGTCGTGAAATTCGGACGGTGTTGTTGTCTGTGGGCGGTTCTCTTTATGAGATGTCTCCACGCTTCATTTGGGGCCATTGCGTCGCTGTCATTGCACACATTAAGGTTGGTTGTAATTTCTAAAGATTCTCGGAACATCGCGTAATAGTAATTGTTATAATCGGCTAATTTTTTAGTTTCGTTAAATTTAATCTCTATATTTTTGCTGTTATATGTTTTAGTTAGTGCGGTATTTATTTTATCAGTTTTAATATCATGTTTGTGTTCGTTAATGCTGGTTTTAATTTTCCTTTTCGTAACTCCGATATATGAACCTGCGCTTTTATTTTGATTAATATAAGGTATTTTGTATATTTCGGCTGTTTCTAGTGGTGAAATTGGATCTTTATCGTTGCGTATTAATTGATATATATTTCTATTTGGTTTAATCGGGATATTGATATTGTACTTATTAGCTGAACTTTTAATTTTATTAGCGGCTCCTCGGTCATATGGAATTGAAGATGTAAATTTAGAGGGTGGTTTTTGGAAATTAGGGATGCTATTTAGGTTTTTTAATCTGTTTTTTACTAGTTTATTGATTATTTTATGGGGGTATCCCGCTTTTTTAGTGAATTCTTTGATGGTATTTATTTCATGATTTAGGTCTTCAGTTTCTTCACAAATTAAGATGGCCCGGTTAATATATGATCGGATAGCGTTGATTTTATATCGGAAGGGTGTTTTACTTTTATAGTGTACAATTTCATTACTATTTGTAGGTTTTCGGTAAACAGTGGTTTTAATTTTGTTTTTTGTGCGGGTAATTTGGACTTCGAGGAAATTAATTTGGTGGTCTTTTTCTTCTTCGTATGTGAATTGTATATTTGAGTCAATGCTATTAATGGAGTTTAGTATCTGTTGGATATTACAATTTTTGTCGATAACGGCAAAAACGTCATTGACGTATCTATACCAATAAAAAATTTTATCTTTATGGCGTTCTATTACTTCTGTTTCAATAGCTCTTAACTTAAAATCTGCAATGAATCCTGAGATGGGCGATCCCATTGGCATTCCTTTCATTTGTTGGTAGATTTTATTATTAAATTTGAAATAGTTTTCGTTAAGTAAAAGATTGGTGGTTGCAGTAAGAGTTTGAGCAATTTTGGGGTCCTGAAATTTATTTATGATAGTGTCGTTAACAATTTGGTTAACCTCGGCGATATTTATAGATGGATATAAGTTAATGACGTCAAAACTAACGAAATGGTAATGGTCCTCATTATGGATTTCCCTTAACTTTTTAACAAATTCTTCAGTGGATTCTAGGGTGTGTTCTGAGGGGGGAATGATTTCTCGATATATCTTGGCCATATATTTTTATATATATGGTATTTTTTTCATTATATCTAATTCATGCCAATACTAAAAATTCATTATAAATAATGTCTAGAATAACTCATAAATTTGAAATTAAAACAGAATATTAAAACAGAAAACAATGTTAACAGAAAACAATATTAACAGAAACAATATTAAAACAGAATTTTGTAATTTATTTAATAATACAATATTAACCCGATCAGGTTATCGCTTTTTTCGGCACCTTGTCTGTTTATCATGGGTCTTCTATTAATAACTTTTGAACAAATTGAGATATTTGAAAAATTCAGATTGCATAATAAAATTTAAAAGTTGTATTTTTACGGAAAAAATCATGGACACAATGGATAGGTATTTCTTCTATATATGGATTCTTAGGTTTGAGACAAAAGAAAAATGGCTCGGGTCTCCAACGACCCACGATAACTTGATCGGGCTAAATAAATAAAATTTCAACATTTATATTAATAACAAATCAAAACTTAAAAGAGGGCTAATTAGAAGCATAGTAGTTATATTTTTGGGAAGATACAATTGCTTTCAACATTTCATTATCATTTGATAGTTTATCATAAAATTTGACACAACCGTAATTCATATTTGTTTTGACTCATAATATAGCCTTCAATGTTGATATATTAAGGGAGTTTTTTTTCCAAAGTCCAAAAACTGTTCATTGCGGAGAACACTCGTTCAGTAGGAGCATTTGTCCCTGGTAAGCAAAGAATGAACTCTATTATCTTAAAACAATTCTCCATAGAAATATTGTGATTTTTATAGTACGAAAAAACGTCCATCCAGCGAACATCAACTCTATTATATTTTGCATTCCTTGATGCAACTTCTTTTGTATAGAACTTTCTTAAATAGGTAAATTCTTCATATAACACATTTTCATCAATGGTTATTCCATGCTCAGAAATATTGGCAACAGAAGATTCTATTTCATTCCATGTAGGCACATCTTTTAAATTTATCCACGCAAAAGGAATAAAATCCTCAAATGCTTTTATCCATTTCTGTAAGTAATCGACACAGTTAAGAGGGTACAATACCTAATCTCGCCAGCAGCCTTCGCCCATGTTATTCTATGGGAAAATTTGTTGCGACAATTACACATTACCTAATGGATATTTTTTAATTCTGTTTTCGCAGTCAGAAAATTCATAACCGTTAAATGAGTACTCATTTTTGAAAAATTCATTTTTTTTAATTTTTACATTTTAATTTTGAGTTCAAAAATAAATACGATTTTTCACAAAATGCATTTTTCTCATTTTCTAGTCGCAAAATGAAATACTAAAATTTTAAAAAATCAATTTTTGGAAAAGAAGTACTAATTTAACGCTTATGAATATTCTAAATGTGAAAACAGAATTGAAAAATATTCATTAGGTAATGAGTAATTATGTGAACAAGTTTTCCCATAGAATAACATGGGCGAAGGCTGCCGGCGAGATTAGGTATTGTCCGCTCTTAATGTAAAAACTCATAATGTGTTCTTTAATATTATCTTTGTTGCTTAAACTATTTAATGCATTTTTTATTTCTTTTGGTATGAATTTATCTGTAGCTCTGTCTTTGTATTTATTAGTTATTTCAAACATTACATTTGCTACATCCGTAACGGTTTCATACTGCCCTTCAACTTTAGATACAGCATCATGAAAAATTTGTGCTTGAATTTGAAGAAAGTGTAGCCATAATAAGGCTGACTCGGATTCAAAAAATCCACGTAATACTATTGGGTATTTTTGGTATGATAGAAAATAAGCTTTTAATGGCTCGAACATTTCTGTAAATCTGGTTATGGCTGGAAGAAGTGAGAGCCATCTAGTTTTACAATAACCTAAAACTTTATGATATTCAGCTGACACATAGTTTGAAAAATCTTTTAGAGCTTCAACCCGAACAGTATATACCTGAAAATGAGAAAATATCTTTATCAATATACACTCAATATCAATAGGTGAATTATCTGAAGCCATCTGCAAAGTGTTGTTTAAAATATGTGCTGCACATCCAATTCCTAGAATATTACGTTTCAGATCTACTTGCAATTTACTGTAGGCATTATTACATAGGCGCCGACTTTTGCATTTCACTACGGGGGCAAGATTTATTGTTGACAACTGACTGAAAACAGTAGGGGGAGGGGGGGAATACCGAAAAAAGAATGATTAAAAAATTACATTTCTAGAAATTAATTAATTTTTATTCTTTTACAATTGCTTTAATACTTTCAAGGGGCATCGTTTTTTAGAAAAATCAAGTTAATATAATACACCATAGCTCCATAAGTTTAAGGGGACCTGGCACTTTTTAACTTTTTTTTTTTTTAAGAAACTTTTATTTATTTCGTATTTATATGTATATTATAAAATGTTATCAAGAATCACTTTTTTTTTTCCCCCTACAATTTTCTATATTTTGTCATCAAATTTTATGTTCTACCCATAAGAATATGTGTTATAACTGTAGGGGTGGATTTTGAAATTTACTAATTATTTTTTAAGAAAAAAATGAATAAAAAGCATATGTCTATCAGTCTATGCAATAAAATAAAATAAATTAATGTTATATATATGTCTTTCTTTTTTTTTTTTTTTAATATTACAAAATCCATCCCTAAATCTTTTAAATAGCTTATATAAATCATTTATATATGTATACATATGTATTAAGTCTTCTCTTAAATATCTGTAGAAATTATAGCATTTTCAAGATCATGAATACATGATAAAATACAAACTGAGAAAATGCAATTTAAAACTTTAAAAGCATTTTTACTACATTTATAAAGATCAGATAAATTTTAAAACTTCAATTTAAAAATTTATTTGAAAATTTAAATTACATTTTTAGCGAGAAAATAAAAAAATCAATAGTTTCACTGATTTTTTTTTCTTTTGTAACGTCCAGGGACAATCATAATACAGTAAAATGCACCGAAATGCTGCTTAAAAAGGTAATGAATAAAATCATTGCGATCACTATAAAATTTCAACAAGTTGTAATAATCGTTTCGAATTGAAATAACTGAGCACAACTTTTCATCAGGCGAAAAAATATAAAAACAAGGCAGAGGGGAAAAAAGAACCGCATTACATTTAGAACATCTTGTTCAGCCCCTTCAAAGGTAAACAAAATGTCGACAAAAAACTTGTGATTATTTTTTAATGAAGCTTGATTAAAGGTCAAGTCTAATTATTTCGATTCGAAACAATAGTTGCTTGTTTTTGTAATTCATGGTGTTTGTGTACAGAGTTCTATTTCATTATTCTAATTTAATATTATTTCTAAAATTTACTCTTTGGTGTGTTTAAAAATTATAAAACTTACAATTTAGAATAATGATAAATTATTTTAAAATAATGCCAAAAATTTTTCTTATGCACATATTATATCCTCTCATTATTTTACCAGTGACACATTTGTTTTTACTATCATAGGTATTTTCATATCTGCAAGTTTACGACATATCCAGCTTTGAATATCGTGTGTATTTTTTTAGTTTCTTTTTCTGTTTTCATTATGAAGGTCTAATGAAGAAAGAAGTATAAAGTTAACAATTTATAAGATTTCAAAAATAAAAAACTTATACAAGGAGTTTATTCATTTATTTTAACACTTTCCAACTAGGTTGAAAAGTGCTTATGACTTTGGTTTGTCTGTCTGTCTGTCCATGCTCTAACTCCCGTAAATATTTATGGAATTTCTTGAAACTGAAATATGTTATTCAAGTTCACTATCTATTGAAAATGAAGTTTATACCTCTACTGGTTTGTGTACAGGGACACCCGAAAATATTTCAAAGCATTGTGTTCTATGAGAGGTATTTCTATAAACCATATTTTTATACCTTTACTGTAGACATATCTTAATAAAAATTGAAATATGTTATTCAAGTTCACTATCGGACGTACTTTATTGAAAATGCAGTTTATACCTTTACTGGTTTGTGTACAGGGACACCTGAAAGTATTTCAAAGCACTGTGTTCTATGAGAGGTATTTCTATGAGGGTCATTTGCCCTAAATGGGACTTTTCAGCAAAAAATGACAATAAAAATAAAATTTAAAAAAAAAAATCTTAAAATATTTTTTTTTGGCAACCCTAGATATACAGAATGATGACTACACTATCAGCAACAAAAAAAATTCAGAAATTAGCTTATAAAAAAAAATTAAAATTTTGACCACACAGGGGAATGACATCTACACACAAGGGAATGACAACAAAGTAAAGGAAGATTGCAATACTAATTACTACATGAGTGAACATAAATCAAATCAATTTTATTTCAAAACTACATTCAAGGATAATCAACAAAATAAAATTTTTTGGTTCTGGACGCTGATTGTTCTTTGCATGGTAATGGGGCAGATATTTTTAATTTTATGTCATCTTGATGATACATGCACACATCACTCTTGATTGGCCACTTAAACACTCCTTTCCCTATTGGTTCCATGGCGTTGATTTCATATTCACATCCCACAATGTTGTTGATTTCACCAGGATAAAGATGACTGTCATAGATCACAACAACCCAATCACCAATTTGTAAATTTGCCAAGTTGCCAGCGTTAGTTTTTTGTGTATAATGCTCACTAGCCTGAGGTGGGTTTGATTTCTTGGATGCACCTTGACATCGGCGTCGCTGGTTAGCTGGCTTCTGCACTGACTTAATTTCATAGTGCTTACAGCACTTGCCTGGACTACAATCGAAACAACTCAGCATTCTGTAACTGGTTTTTAGTGCTTCTGCAGACCAGGTTACTTGGTGAACCTTAGCAGTCCCTTTAAATGGATTCATTGGTTTCCCATCCAATAAAACATCACAGTTCATTATCTCTTCCTTTGTAACAGCAGTTAGTTTTACACCAACCACTTCTTTCTGAAGTGTCTCAAATAAGGTGTGGTAGTTGGCTAAATCTGTGCCGTGAGCCACAATTCTGTCAGCCGTTCGTTTTAGTACCCCACCAATCCCATCAGGCGCTCCTTTCCCATGGCCTGCTTCGGTATAATTCCAAGTAACCATTTTTATGCATGGGAAGGCTTCTTTTAGAACAGTGCTGATTATGTAGAACATTGTTTTATTCCTATACTGGTTTGACGGACTGTCACTCATTCCATGAATGGTGTCTACATTAGGATGTGCTTCAAAGTGATTCTGGATAACAGGGTGCAAGTGAGCCCAAATGGCAGCAGCATCGTGTCTTAAAGAATCAGAAAGGGTACACAACGATTCAGGTATGACCACACCATTCTCATCCTTCCAATATAGCACGCCAGTGTGAAGAGTGATTTGTTGTCGTCCTACAAAATGAATGGCCTGAATTTCATTGGCATACTTGCACGCATAGTTTTCGCTGAAATCTACGTGGATTAATATTTCATTTGTTTTCATATTGATCTTTAATTGCTTTATTTCTATATGCTGATGAATTTGCGTGGCTATGTGTTCTCTGTATTTTGGTAAATCAGCTTCGAGATTTTTAACAGTCTGACCAAAAGTAGATTCCATTTCTATTTTCTTTGATTTTTTACAAATTCTTTCTTGGCCGCTTTTGTCCGTGAATTCTTCCTTTACCGTATTCCACTTCATGCAAGTTATTTTTGCATTTGGCTGGTAGTCATTGTATCCTATTGTATTATCCTTGCAAGAGCTACATTGTTTTAACAGGCACAAGATATTACTTTTGTTGCAGCATAAGGTTTCCAACAAAAGGTCTGGGGTCTTGTAGTCAATTATTTTCTTTTCATGAAGTTTCCCTACAAGCATCTTCATATTATCGTGAATGCGACAAAGTACAGTGTCTCTATCCGACACCTTGGGTGAAACAATCCAGTAAGGCCGTAACCTAGTGAAAGTGGTATAGCTAACATTAAAACCTGTTTGCTGGAGAAATTTATTGTGTAAGTTCAGAAGTGTGTCATTTAGGTATCGTTTTTGACGCTTTATTTTCATATAGGTAATACAATCCTTTTTCCCTGGGCACATTCTTGAATTTGAATCTTCTTCCAGAAAGGATATCACTTTATTTTTAAGTTCGTTACTC
Source organism: Salticus scenicus (assembly GCA_963930645.1). Lineage (NCBI taxonomy): Eukaryota > Metazoa > Arthropoda > Arachnida > Araneae > Salticidae > Salticus > Salticus scenicus. The sequence goes on along the minus strand of OZ005658.1, from coordinate 203,761,318 downwards.
ACAACAAAACCATTACGTTTTTTCTTTCATAGGTGAAATACTTTCTTAGCCAATTTGCTCGCACACGTTTTGGTGTTAAGAAGAAATTAGCTTGCCCTAGTACTTTATACTTCTTTAACATTTTGCCTTTAATCACCTTAGTAAATATCTGTCTACATTTCTCATCTGGAAGACTATTATAACCACCTTGAAGCTCTTTATTCAAGACTTCTCCAAATAAAAGTTTCCGCTTAACTTGTCTACTGACAAATTTGGCACCTGTTAACATTTTATTTACTTTTGAACTAGGTGTTAAGTCCTTCTTCTTACAATACAAATCATTCATCCGCTGATATCTTTTTTTGTATCTATCAGCATGACGATTAGCATTCTTTAATAAAGCCTTCGTCTTTTCTAGCTCTCGGAATGTTTTAGCACGGTCTCTTCGAACCTTTTTTCGACCAGCTTGCTTTTTAGATGAAGACGCTGGTGTATGTGTGTCTGTTAGATTGAAAGTTAGTGTGAGTGTAGTTGGTTTGTCATCATCAGGTATAAAGGCATCAATGTTGCTAACTTCTGCAGTTTTATCTTTCTTTCTCTGGTTTCTTTTACATATTCTCCACTCTTTTCTTTTGTTTTGTTGCTCTCTTGCCGTCATTTCTAAAACAGATTTAACAGTTTCCTTTTCTTTTTTCTTTAAATATTTCAAATTTTCTTTTTCCTTTTGCTTCTTTAACAACTCTGGGTCAGCTTTTATCTTTTCTCGCCTTTTCTTTTCATTTTCTCTCTTTTTTATTAATATTTCCAACCTTTTAGCTTCACTTTGTTTACTTTTTGTGGGAGCCATTCTTCCAAAATTTCTGAAAAAAATGTGAAACTGTATAACTAATAAGTAGAGTGAAAAAAAACTAATTTAAATATAATCTGTTTATATTTCATGTAACCAGCATACTATGTACATGATAAAGTTGCTCTGTATGAAGAAGAAATGTTATGTACTTCCAAAAACTATTTTTATAGCCTAAACCCTTTAAATTCATATTTAACTAATGCTCAGTGATCTAGGAAAGGTTTAAGTAGTAATTATAATATATCCATATAATTTTAATTAATCTCTTAAAAAATATACAAAATTAATATCTTCAATTTAGCTAAATTACTAACAAAATGTAATGTATTTTACTCATATTTAAAATATGAATAAAATTAATAATTTTTTTTAATTTATAGATATTCAACATAAATCAACAAAACACCTAATTACATGTTTTAAAAAATTGAATTTAAAATATATATTATTAAATAATACTAAAAGTATTGTATTTTTGTTCAATAATTACAATGTAATTATTGCTAATTATAATTTAATTATTAATTGCTATTCCCAGATTTACCTAATTAAACATTTTCAAAACTTAAATGTAAATATATTATTAGTGTGGAGATATGGTTAAAGCTTTTTCAATATTAATGTCATTCCCCTGTCACCACATAAGACAGGGGAATGACAAAAATTAACTCATTTGCTCCTAGCTTCATGTGGTTGAAGCATACTAGGCCTAAAAGCTATATACAGTATATAATACATGTAGGAATGCTATAATTGTGCAATAAATATAATTTAGAATACATTTAAGAAAACAGGTAAAGACAGGGGAATGACACATAATAAAAATACTCACATGATAATTAGGAAGTTTTAATTGTTTTCCATTAGCAGAATGCAGCCACACCTGAAACATGCAGCACAATGGTTACTTCTGATTTATCAGCTTACACACACAGGTGAAATTGGATCAGTAGTGACATCTAGTAGTGAAACTTTCAACTTTCAACTGATGACAGGGGAATGACACAAATTGCCAGGGACATCAATATTATTTTTATTAAACAAAATAGAATGAGTGTTAAGATTTTAATGCATAGAAAATGTGTCTTTAATAACCTTAATAATAAATTAAAAATTTAGTTTACTGAATTTATGAGCCTATTGGGGTTTAATAATTTTTCAAAGTTTGCAGTATGATGGTAGGGACAGACAGGGGAATGACATTTCAATAACTTTTAATTAATTAAAATATGGAAATTTAATTGATATGTTCTCAGATGTTGAGTAATATGACACACAACACTAAGCATTATAACCATAATGATATATCATGACATTTAATCTAAAATCAAACCATTTATAACCTTTGGAATGCAAAAGTCCCGTTTAGGGAAAATGACCCATAAACCATATTTTCATACCTTTACTGTAGACATATCTGAATGAAATTGAAATATGTTATTAAAGTTCACTATTGGATGTTTCCTGTATTAAATGGAGGAAATACCACCATCGGTTTATGTACAGGGACACTCAAAAGTATTCCAAAGCATTGCGTTCTATGAGAGATATTACTATAAATCAAATTTTAATAACTTTACTTTCCACGAAGTTTTAGGAAATTGAAATATGTTATTTTTATGCACACAAAAAAAAATGTTTTGCATAGAATATGGCATGATTAGCATTAGATTGACAGGGTGACACAAAAATATCCATTTATATTACGGGTTATTAATAAAAGATTGCTATAATTTTACTTTAGTTTACGTTAAGCGTTTTTAACACTTTCTAACATTTTTAAGTGTGAATATGATTTCAGTTTGTGTATCTGTCTGTCTGCCCACTCTCTAACTCCTGTAAATATTTATGGAATTTCTCGAAACTGATATATTTTATTGAAGTTCACTATCGAATGTTCCATATTGAAAA
>OZ005658.1:203723378-203758378 GCA_963930645.1 Salticus scenicus | reverse complement strand
TGGAGTGAATATCTCTTCTGGTTTGTGTACAGGGACACCCAAAAGCATTGGAAAGCATTGTGTTTTATGAGTGTTATTTTTATAAATATTTTCCCTATAGAATATTCCCCATTTAAAATGACATTAATAGGTCCTGTATAACTAGTTTGTTTACAGGGACAAAAAAAAAAAAAAAAAAAAGCCAATGCATTACGTTTTAGGACAGAATTTTTTTAAAGTTACATTTAAAAATCTTTCTACTGTAAAAATCATAAAACTATTGAAATGTATTGTTAATCATTTAAAATTAGATAAAGGTAAAGTCTGAAATTATATTAAAACATTAAAACCTTTTCAAAATTACCCTCACAAGCGTTTTCAGCTGCTAACGCCACAGTTGATTTCTATCTCATTTCTTTCTCAAGAAATCAACGAAATCATAAACAAAAAAATAAAAGGAAGATATAAAAAAAAATAAAGAAATAAGCCAAACCTTAATCTCAGCCAGCAACTTAATATTAAATGAGAACTATTTCAGATTTAATAACAAATTCTATCAACAAAATAAAAGTGTCCCAATGGGATCGCCGATCTTGGGAGTAATAGCAGAATTTAAATTAAGACAAATGGAAAATGAACATATTCCAAAAAGTTTTAAAGAAATAAAATGTTGGTATAGAAACATAGATGATATATTTGCAATAGTAAAAAATACTTCCCCTCCATACACTTGAAAAACTAAACGAAATAAAACCAGACATTAAATCTACTCTTGAAATCAAAAATGAAAAACATATTAAATTTTTTAGATGTTACTGTAGTAAAACCCCCAAAATTAAACTTTGAAACTACGATATATCGAAAACAAAACAATAGTAACGAAATTATAAATGCTAAATGTAAAACTCCTTACAGATATAAAATTGCAGCTATACAATATTATATAAATCGCACAATAGATATGTGCTCCAACGAAACCTTACTAAAACAACCCCCCAGGGGGGTACCTTCTTCAGGTATTCAGGGGGAGTCACGCCCCCCGGGCCCGAGTGATCTTTTTTTCTCTTCTTTTTTTTCGTTTTTTTTTTTTTTTTTTTTTAAACCTTCTACCTTCTTTTCTTTTATTTCAGTTTAGTTTTTTTTTTATTTTTTATTTACTTACTTTTTTTTTTTTTTTCCCCCTAAGTTTTTGGCATTTTTCTTGTTTTTTTGTCCTTGTTTGTATTTTTGGTTTTTACTGCCAATAAGGTTTTGGTACTTGTTCTTGTTCATTGTTCTTGAAAAAAAAAAAAAATTAAAAAAAAAATTAAAAATTTGAAAAACTTAAAAAAAAAAAAAAAAAAAAAAAAAAAAAAAAAATGAAACTACTTACCTTGTTTTACTCACCTTTTTGTTTTCTACTTACCTTATTTATTTTTACTCACCTTTATTATTTGGTCTTGTTCTTGTTGGTTATACTAAAATTACTTAACTTTTAAAACATTAACCAAGCTGAAAACGGTGTAGATGTGGCGCTGCTTATTGGGGTGGCGATTTGGTGAGGGTCTCACGGTAGTCTAGCCTTGGGAGAACACTGGGAGACTGGTGCCCTTGGTGAAGGTGAGACAACGGTGACTACTCGAACGAGAAACACCGGACTAACACGACTACCACATGTGATTCCCAATCTGGGTCGACGGTCTGGTAGCTGGTGAGTGGTTATGGGTGTCCCAGGGAGCGATTCTGAAAACCCTTTGCTTTCCGTCCGTTCAAGAAATGGGCTGACTTGTGGGACTAAGGAAACCCTCGACCCTTTTTTATTTAATTTAATTATGGCGACAAACAAAGGAAATACGAATAATGCGTCTGGCTCGGGCCAAGCTGTTAAAAATCCTAATGAGAAATCTTGGGCGGAGAGAATGGAAGAATTTTCTTCCACCCTTAGTGCTAACAACGTTTTCTTAGATAGCGAGGCAAGATTTTTTGTACTGAAGAGGAAAGAAGGAGATTTCTTAAGAACATCTCCATTTTTGATACATAAAGCGCTGCAATCAATCATGGGTGATCCAAAATCAGTGAAGAAGCTAAAATCCGGTGAATTATTAGTTGAGGTAGAAAATCCAAAACAAGCAAATAACCTTAAAAAATGTACACAATTCGCAAATATACCAGTTACCGTTAGTCCACATAGAACTTTAAATATTTCTCGTGGCGTCATCTCAGAATCGGATCTTCAGTTTATCCCTGAGGCCGAAATTCTAGACAACCTTAAAGACCAAAGAGTAATTGCAGTAAAACGTATTTCTATTTTTCGTGACAATAAACCCATTCCAACAAAGCACATTATTCTAACAATAGACTCCCCTAAACTACCACGTTCCATAAAGGCCGGTTACCTTGAATGCCCAATAAGACAATACATTCCGAATCCTTTACGCTGCTTCAACTGCCAACGGTTTGGCCATTCTAAGACTTCATGCCGTGGAAAACAAACATGTGCCCGTTGTAGTGTCATTGGTCATGACAGTGAAAATTGTGAAGCCCCAGTCTGTTGTGTTAATTGCAAAAAGGATCACCCATCTTACTCAAAATCATGTGAAAAATGGAAAACTGAGGAGATTCAAACTATTAAAACTAAGCAAAACATATCATATCCTGAAGCAAGAAAAATTGTAGAATCAAGAACACCCATTGTTGGAAAATCATACGCTGCTGCCATAGTTAACAAAAAAACATATCAGTCTATAGCAATCCAAACTGACACTGTTCCCAACACCAACTCTCCAGTTGTAACTGCATTAAACAATTCCCCAACCTTACAATCCAATCAAAATCAGGCTTCTAACTCTTCACAGCCATCTTCATCCAAATCAAGAAACTTAAAGAAAACGCCACAAAATGCTAAAACTTTATTGTCTGGAAAAAGTCTTAACTCTACCTCTCTAAAACATTCTAATTCACCCTCTCGTCTCAATATCATCAAGAAAAAGAAATTATCAAAATTGCCCACTCTCACTACAAATACAAATAATAAAGTAAACGTTCCAAAAAAAGATATGATCAGCCTCCATCCTTCTGATGGGGAGGACGGAATGTCTACTGCATCAGAGGACAATGACGTGGACGTAATAATCTAAAAAAAAAAAAAATTATGACCAATTTCATTTCATGGAATTGCCGAGGTTTTATTAATAAACGAGATGAAATCAGAGATATTATCTCTGATCATCGACCTATCTGCTTTGCCTTCCAAGAAACATACTTAAGACAACACGACAACGTTAAAATCCGTGGCTACCAGTGTTTCAGAAAAGATTTTACACATTCTAACAGAGCTACAGGTGGTGTAGCTCTTTTAATCTCTAATAATATTCCACACTCTAATATCATTTTAAATACAGACATCCAGGCTATTGCTGTTCAGATCCATATACACATACTTATAACCATCTGTACTGTTTACTTACCGCCGAATATGACTGTTCGACAATGTGACCTCAATAGGCTTATTTTGCAGTTACCGACTCCTTTTTTAATTCTTGGTGATTTTAATGGACACAACCAACTTTGGGGTAGTCCTGATGTTAATCCTCGGGGACAAATCATTGAAGACCTAATTACTGACCATAATTTATGTATTTTAAATAATGGTGAAAATACATATTTTCATGAACCTTCTAGAACTTTTCATGCAATAGACCTGGCCATTTGCTCTCCTATTCTTTATCCATATTTTAATTTCTTTGTTAGTAACGACCTTCATAATAGTGACCATTTTCCTCTATTTTTATCTTTTTATAATTTTAATGATCATCATCCTACAAATGCACATTATATTTATGACAAGGCCAACTGGGCTACTTTCACTATAAATGCAACTATCACATACGAAATGACTGAGGGTGATATCAACAGAGCAATCACTGATGTCACAAACAGTATTATAAATGCAGCTGATATTACTATTCCAAAATCCTCTGGGCGTCTCAGTAAACATTCAAAGCCATGGTGGAATGATGAATGCAATAATGCAAAAAGACAGCAACAAAAAGCTTGGGGAATTTTTAGGAGGTACCCAACTACTGCGAATTATATCGCATTCAAAAAAGCAAGGGCAGCCGCACGAAGAATCCGCAGAATCTCCCAAAGAAATTCCTGGATTAAATATGTGTCCAGCATTACCTCCAATGTAAGCAGTAAACAGCTTTGGCGTCGTGTCAAGAAAGCAATGGGAATATATTCTAATCAAAGTATTTCATTTTTAAAAGATAATGGCCAAACTATAACTTCTACTAAAAATATTGCAAACACCATTGGTAAAACTTTATCTCATATCTCCAGCTCTAATTCATATTCCGAACCTTTTTTGTCTCATAAACGTAATTCTGAAAGATCATCAATCAATTTTCACTCCCGCTCTTCACCAGACTACAATAGACCTTTTACAGAAAATGAATTAAAAAATAGTTTGAAACACTGCCATAACTCTGCTCCCGGACCCGATGGTGTTACCTACATTATGATTAAACATTTATCAAAACAGTCTCTTAAAAATCTCCTTCATCTTTACAATAGAATCTGGACTGAAAATATATTCCCTGTTGCTTGGCACGATGCTATTGTTATTCTTTTTCCTAAGCCAGGCAAAGATGCTACTGACCCAAAAAATTACAGGCCTATTGCTCTTACAAGCTGTCTATGTAAACTACTCGAAAAAATGGTAAATACTAGATTAGTTTTTATTCTCGAAAGAAATAATTTGATTTCTCCATGGCAAAGTGGTTTTCGACGGGGCCGTTCTACGGTTGACAATATTTTATTATTAGAGACAAATATTCGCAAAGCTAATGTGAGACGTAACCATTTGGTGTCAATTTTTTTCGATATAGAAAAAGCTTACGACAAAACATGGCGCTATGGTGTTTTAAAAGATCTTTTTAATCTGGACTTTCGAGGAAATCTCCCCATTTTCATTCAAAACTTCTTAAGAGTCAGACGCTTTAGGGTTCGAATAGGATCAGTTTATTCAGATTTCTATTTCCAGGTGGAGGGTGTGCCTCAAGGCAGTGTTCTGAGCGTCACACTTTTTTCTTTGAAAATAAATGATATACTAAAACAATTACCACAATCTGTAAATGGAAGTTTATATGTTGACGACCTGCAAATTTCTTGCCAGGGGAATGACATGCGTTTCATTGAACGCCAATTGCAACTTGCCATCAAGAATATCATCCACTGGACAAACAAAAACGGTTTTACATTTTCTACTGACAAAACACAGTGTATGCATTTTTGCCGCAAACGAGGGCTTCATCCTGACCCAGAAATTTCTATGAACAACAGGCCAATTTCAGTTGTTGACACTGCTCGCTTTTTGGGTGTTATTTTTGACAGTAAATTGAATTTTAAACCACATATTTTACACTTAAGAATTAAATGTGACAAAGCTCTTAATATTCTAAAAGTCCTTTCTAATACTTCTTGGGGTGCCGATCGTCCATCTCTTCTGAAAATATATAGAGCTGCTATTCGGTCTACAATTGATTATGCCTGCCATGTTTATGGATCAGCACCAGACTCTTACCTGAAGAGACTTGACACAACGCATCATAGTGCACTAAGAATTTGTTCAGGAGCCTTCCGTACTACTCCCGTCTTTAGTTTATATGCTGACTGTGTGGAGCCTTCTCTCACTGACATCAGACAAAGGCTTTCATGTGAATTGTACTTTCGCATCCTCTCACATCCTAATCATCCACTTCATTCACTTTTAAATAGTAACGATCATAATCTTTATGTGAATCGCCCATCTTGCATCCCACATTTCACTCTTAGAATTAAGAACTTTCTTGCGGGTACCTCTCATATTCATACAAAAGTTCGTCCTCGGTCTTTTTTAAACATGACACCTTGGAATTTCCAGGTTATTTCTTGTCTTCATCCATTCAATGGGTTTGACAAATCTAACACAGATGCTTCTATTTTTCAGTCCCTTTACTTATCTCATCGCTCCCATTATAAGGACTACGTCGATATTTTTACTGACGGATCAAAGACCACTAGTAAAGTCGGCTGTGGTGTTGTCATTGGTAACACCACTTTTAGCTATCAACTGCCTAACTCCTTTTCCATTTTCTCTGCAGAGTTTTTAGCTATTGAGGTTGCCCTTAATTTTATTTCATCTCATCCAAATCGTAAATTCATTATTTATACAGACTCAAAGAGTGTTCTTGATTCTCTTTCATCTACCTCTTGTAATCCATCCTTCACTTCAATTTTAAAAACTTACAACGACCTTCTGAAAAAGGGATTTAACATCTTGTTTTGCTGGGTTCCTGGTCATGTTGGCATCAAAGGCAATGAAGCAGCAGACAAAGCCGCAAGGCAGGCTTCTATTCTTTTAAACTGTCCTGTTCCATACGATGACATGAAGCACACACTTAAAACCTATTTTAAAAATATTTGGCAAAGGGAGTGGAATAACCAAACAAATAACAAATTGCAAGAAATAAAACCTGAAATTTTAATCTGGCCTACACTCACCCCCAGAAAATGTGATGTCATTATTACTAGACTAAGAATCGGGCATTCAAGACTCACACATAAATATTTATTGCTTGGAGAACAACACCCTGATTGTCCGAAATGTCATTATAGTGCACTAACCATTCGCCATATTCTCACCGACTGCCCTTGCCTTCGTCATCTCTATCGACATCATTTTAATTCATCTTCACCCAATCTGACAAGCCTTTTAGGTGCAAATCCTCATTATCACTTGACAAATTTTTTGAAGGAGGCTGGTTTTTACTTTGACATCTGATTTTATTGTTTACAATGTTCATCCTATTTTACGTCTGTTTGTTATTGTATACACTGTTTTTATTATTTTTGATTTTATCTTGTATGTATTTTGTTTCTTATTTTTACTGTGTTTTTTAATGACAATCTGGATGGGTGAACCCATCCAGAAGCTGCTTTTTATCTTTTTACATTTTTGTGTGGCGCAGCATGTCCAAATATGGACCTTGCGCCAATAAAAGTTAATCAACCAACCAACCAACCAACCAACCAACCTTACTAAAACAAAAACTTTAAAAAAATCACCGAAATATGTCAAAATGCAGGTTATAAAAAGCACTTAATAAATAAATTGTATAGAAATAGATTTAAAAAAAAAAAAAAAAAAAACTTGACAATATTAATGATGCACAAAAACCTAAACAAAAATATATCCCCCCAATTCCATATAATAAAGGTATAAATAATAAAATAAAAAATGAAGCCGCTAAATTAAACATAAATATACCGATAAAACCCAATAACAAGATATTCCAAAGAATCAGAAATGATAAAGACGAAATCCACTTCTCAGAAACTGCAGGTATTTATAAAATTAATTACATCAACGAAAATAAAACAACTGGATGCTATATAAGCATGACAAAAAGGAAAATAAAAACACGGATAAAAGAACATGAAAATGATATAAGATAAAAAAAATAACAACAGTCTTAACAAAAATAAACCAAAAAGAAAATATTAATATAGATTTCAAAAACTTCAGCAAAATAGCCTATTACAATAATTATTTCTACGCAACCAAAAGAGAAAATGTCGATATTTTAGCGAATCACGACTCCTGCAACAGCGATCCAATGGAGATTGACACTGGGTGGCGCACTATGCTGGAGAAGAGATCAGAAGAACAGACGACGAGACCACCCAACGATCAAGTTCAACAAGATACACCTGATGAAGGCTGCGTCGTTAGCAGCTGGAAGTGCTTGTGAGGGTAATTTTAAAAAGGTTTTAATGTTTTAATATATGTATTGTTAATATTCTAAAATAATGTTTCGTATAGAATATGATACTAACTTTCTGATTTACAGGGCTGCACTAAAATATTCAGAAAGATCAAAAGCTGTAATTATAATCTAATGGCTGCACTTTCTTTTGCATTAAGCCTTTTTAACACTTTCCAAAATGCCTAAGAGTAATTTTAAAATCAGTTGGTCCATCTGTATATTTTTCAGTCCTTCTGTCTGTTGTGTGATAACGTAGGCAAAGAATATTAAAAGTTATTCAATACAACAATTACGTACAGTTGGAAAGTGTTACTAATCAATGCATACTGCATGATTTTTCTTTCTTGTTTATTTCAATACACATTTTCTGCACAGGAAAGAATTAACAAATAAATTGAATTTATTTGTCTACTTATTTTTCATAAAAGCATAAAGGTTTAAGCAAAAATTTCCTTTTCTTATGCCTTACTTTTTATTGAAATAAATAAATACAAATCTTAGCAATTTACAAATTACACTGTTAATGAGCAACTTTTATTTAGAGTTTCAAATAAAATAAATTAAACATAAAAAAGTAAGATTATTTTGTCCTTTTTATAAAATTTTTATAAATTGTTCGATCAAATAAGGAATTTATTTTACTCTTTAGTTTAAGATAGCCTTTTATGCAAAATAATATAATGTAATAACATGCATATAATTTATATACCAAATTTTCCCACCGAATTTTTAGTTAGTATATATATATATATACAGGGGTTGGACAAAAATTTGCAAACACCTTAAAAAAAACATGTTTCCTTGCCTAATATGGTGTAGGAAACCCGTTGGTATTCCAAACAGCTTGCAGTCTTCTCGGAATGGATAAATACAGTTCCTGTATGTTTGCCAAGGGAATATTGTACCATTCTTCCTGCAAAACGGTGGCAAGTTCAGATAACGATGTTGGCGGTGGATAGCGAGAACACACTTTCCGCTCCAATGTAGAACACAAAGATTCGATAATATTCAGGTCTGTTGACTGTGGTGGCCAGGGGAGATGTGAAAAATCATCCTCGTGGTCAGAAAACCAGTCCTGGACAATGTGAGCTGTGTGAACAGGGAAGTTGTCATCTTGGAAGACACCATCACCATTGGGGAACAAAGTTTGTACCATGGGATGGACTTGATCAGCCAAAATGTTCACATAAGTCTTGACAGTAATGCGCCCTGACAGAGTTATCATGGGTCCAGCAGAGGACCACGATATGGCTGCCCAAACCATCACAGAACCCCCGCCATGTTTCACTCTTAGCAACAAGCAGTCTGTATTATAGGCTTGAGATGGCATTCACCAGGCGTAAACTTGGCCAGAAGTGGGAAACAATGTGAAAGAAGACTCATCGGACCATATTACTCTCTTCCACTGCTCTATAGTCCAGGCTTTATGACTTAAACACCACTTTTTCCTCTTACGGGCATTAACATCACTGATGAATGGCTTTTCAATTGCAGCACGGCCAGCAATTCCCTGTTTATGAAGCTCCCTTCGAATTGTTTTGGTACTCACAGGCTTTGGTAACATGACATTCATTTCAACTTTTGCAGCTGTGGTCTTCTTTTTCGTGATAATCCTCCTTAATGATCGTCTGTCACGATCACTCAGCACATACTTTCGTCCGCGCTGTGATTTAGTGGATGATGTTTTTCTACATTTCAAATATGCAGAATAAATCTTCGATACAGTACCTCTTGAAACACTTAAACACCTCGGCTACCTTGCTTACGGAAGCACCAACCATACGTGCTCCAACAATTTGCCCACGTTCGAAGTCTGTTAACTCTGACATAATGCAATGACAACCTCACATAACAGTGCTCCGACAACGACTGAACTGCGCAGCGCATTTACGAAGTTGTATAGGTGGCGTCAGTAGGCTAAAACGTCAGCGCCACCTACATATTTCATTAAAATCAATCTTTCTTTTCAAACATGCATTTCAGAAGGTGTTTCCATATTTTTCTCCAACCCCTGTATATATAGTTAGTAATATGTATATGTAGTAGGAATATTCGGTTTGGTTGGATGAAAGGGGAAAAAAAAGCAGCTGTGTTGATAAATTAGTATATATATATACCATATATTTCCGTGTATAAGCCGAGAATTTTTCGAAAGCTGAATTATGAGGGTCGACTTATACACGGATTCACATTTCTAGCAAAAAACGGATGTTAGAAACGATGATTGAATACATATATTTTAAGCTTAAAAACTATGTATAAAGTAAAATAGTGATATTAAACCTTATTTTTAAATAATTATCACACATAAACTCTTAAATTAGCAATTTTAAATTTATTTCTAGAGCAGCTCGATGTAATCACGTGTTTTTTTTTTTTTCCATGATTAAGCACTTTTCGCCGAAGTTCACATTTCCGGCCATTTTTGTTTTTCTGTTTTAAAGATAGAGAAAATTGTTTGGTGCTGCCATCTACCTACCATGAATGATTTCAATTAAATTTTTTTTTTTTTTTTTTTTTTTTCAGCATATAAGATTTCTAGCAATAGTATAAGGAAACATTTCCAAATCGAAATGCATATAATCTAATTCCTATATTTTATTTATAATTTCTGTTTTGCTTTTCTGCCGATAGATGGCTGTACCAATCAATTTTTACTTGAGCGATTCAGAAAAATATAAATAACAAGATACAAGAGTGATTTTGAAAATTAATCGGAAAATATTGAAATAACAAAATTTCTACTGAAAATTTAATTGCTGCATTAGATAATAAAATAAAGATTGAAACAAAGAAACTTTATAACTGAACATGAGTTAATGTCATTGCAATTGCACAGAAACCTAAATCAAAACAAAAAACATTACTAGAAATGTTTAAAGATTTTGATAACAAAAATATGAATTTATATTGTTTTTTAATAACTTAACATATTTTAAAAGTAAATTATTTGTGTAAATAGACTGTATGATATTATTAAACTAAATATAACAATATTTTACTCAAACTTAACTTAAAATATATTCTCTAAGGTAAGTAATAATACATTTTATTTCTTTAAGCATGGCGATTTCTTTGCTGATTTGAGTTTAAAATATGCCAAAACAAAAATGCTTTTTATTTACATTTAGATTATATTGAAAGTTTTATAGATTGGCAGTATTTTTGCCGTTTTGGCGATATACTCGAACTTTAAAAGAATATTTTTTCAATTCGGCTTATACACGGGTTTTCAATTTTGGGCAAATTTCTGCAGGGAAAAACGTATATTCGGCTTATATACGGATCGGCTTATATTCGGAAATATACGGTATATATTTTTTCTAAACTAAAGTTTCAAGTACATTATCAGTGCTGCCAACTCTCCCGTTTTTCACGGGAGACTCCCGTTTTTTTAACCCTATCTCCCGTTTTTACGTTTTAATGTGTATTTCTCCCGTTTTTCTAACTCGAACTAAAAACGCTAATTTTTGACAATTCGTAGGTGCCATCTTTTCAGATTTACGAAGGCCTTCCAATTCACAATCTTTCTGCATCCACAACATAAATGTTGATATTAATTTAAAACTTACTTTATGAGATTTTAGAATATCTAAAGAAACAGAATCCTTCAATATTTCTCAATTTCTTCAATTATTTTTAACTCCCCCCCCCCCCATATTTTCTTATCTCCAACTAGTGATCGGTGATCAAATGCTCTTTTGAACTCTTTTGTTTCTCATTCTTTCTCCATCTACAAGCCGTAACAAAAATGTCAATATTCATTTAAAACTTGCTTTATTAGATTCTAGAGCCTATAAAGAAGTAGAAAGTTTAACAGTTTACACTCATGTAATTATCGTTTAATTCTCCCCCCCCCCCCCTCCTCCCTTCCAAAAAAAAAAAAAAATCTCTTCCTCCAATTAGCTTTCTCATTCTACAACAAAAGAATCAAACATTTTTCCCCTGGTTTTAAAAAATGTTGGGTACTGCTAGTTTAAAAAAACAAAAAAAAGCACTTTTTAGATTCTTGAGGACGATTTGATTTTTTAAGGACACATTTGACATTAAAATCCAAACACTTAATTTAAAAATTTAGTTATAAATATGCATACAAAAAGAAAAAAGTTTGTTTTTAAACTTTTCTGTGCTTTTATTTGTTGTTAATGTGCTGATTGTCACACACAATAGTTTTATTTATATTTACAGCATTTAGGTTATTTTCTACAAATGCAGTAATGGGGGGGGGGGGGGGGGGATAGATTGGGGCAAAGTGTTTCTTTTTTTTTTTTTTTCTTCTAAACAAAGATCAGGCGAGGTGCAGCATCCTCCTTGAATTATCTGGGGAAACCTCTGGATCATGTTCATAAAAACATTGATCCAGTTGTTTTATTAGATTTTAGAACCAACTGAAGCGATATAGGGGTTCAAAATTCTTTACATATGTAGTTATTTTTAGACTTTGTTAATGAACTTGTTAACAATTTGTTTTTCCCCAATAAGTTTAAAATATAAATTATCAAATAAAAGTTATATTAGGTCTTTTCAGTTAAAAAAGTATCATGTATTGAATAAAATAATTTTGTTTTGTTTTCTCCATGAAACCGTAAATCTCCCTTTTTCTCCCTTGAAATTATGTAAAATCTCCTGTTTTTTTTCCCACCAAGGTTGGCAGCTCTGCATTATGCTTAATTTTTCAATGTTGCTTATGAAAAGGGAAATATACGTAAATTTAATTTTGGAACTTAGAACTAATTTTTCGTAATACTTCATTTTTTATTATTTTATTCTCTGAAATAATATACTCTAAAAAAAATACTGAATTTTAACATATTCAATGAAGCCTCAAATTTAATAGGAAGGGTAATAAATATATATATATATATATACGATATTCAATACTTTTGAAACTTATTTTAATTACAAAAATTATGTAACATAATTTATTATATTTTTTAATGCAAAATCTATCATTAAATTCTTATTATCTTTTGAATTTGATATTTTTATAGTTAAGATTTTATGTTATTTATAAGCAAAATTATAAATTGAGAAAAAAAAAAATGCACAGCTGCATATCAAAATTAAAATTTCAATATTCAACAGAAAACGAATATTCAATCAAAATTTTAGACCGGCTATTCAATATTTCACTAAAATTCAGTATTAAGTGCAACTCTAATTCATACATTATCTTTAAATTTTAGTTAAGAAAAAATACATTAGGCTAATTTTTTTCTAAGTTGTGGAAAAAGTATTTCTACGAGTTGCACATTTTTTAACAAAATCGTTGCCTATTTTTTTCAGATTTAAGGAATCTGTTATATTGTCATTACAATTCAGGATAGCTAAATTATTTAATCTCTCTGGGGTCATAGTGTTTCGTAAATACGACTTTAATCTCCTTAACATCGAAAATGACCGCTCACTTGTACAAGTTGACACAGGAATTGTTAAAATCAATCGTAACAGAGCTTGAAGTTCTGTCAAATATTTTAGTGTGTATTGAAACTCATTTGATTTGAAGAGGGCCACGACATCTTCTACTGATGTCACTTTAATATCATGTACTTCAATTATATCATGAAACATACCTCTGTGTAGTTTTAACTTATCTAGGGTTAGATCGTTCCCATAAAATTCGCAAACTATCAGGTGAAATATTTGTTTTGAGTAGAAATTCTTCAACATGGCACAAAAAGTTTTTTGTATCTGTATTGAATCTGATATTCATACCATTCAAGACATTGTTGTGATATAGATCATCACGTATTATAAAATTTATATTTTTCTCTTTAAAGGGATAGGTAAATTCTCTAAATAAATTAAATTATAAATTATATTTTTTAATCTTAAACAACTACTTAAAATATAACGATATAACGATTTTATCCTATAAATAATAAATTTTACGATATTTATTTTCTAATTTTTATATCTTCCCTTTCATATCATTTTCAATGTAACTGAATTATTTTTTTGATCAATTCCCAGTATTCTATTAATAAGCTTAACGTACTGGAAATTCTTTTTGCGCTGTAAATGATAATGTTTTGACTTATTTCTGTCCGTTTGTTTTGTGAAACTAGAATATAATTAATTCAGTCTCTTTTAATCGCACATCGAAATGTAGATTATACACCCTCTAGTCGCCTAATTTACATCAACTGTTAGATAAAATATCTGCTTAGCTAGTTATTTTCCCAGGGTCTAAATCTTGGCGAAATCATGCCAACATTCACTAACAACGGTCAATAAATTACTCGTCACTTTTTAAAAATATACATATGAATATTCCTAACGTAATGCAACCATTCTCTATCTTAAACTTTGAATTTGGCGTGTACAATTCAATGGCAAATGCATTGTCATTTGTTTTGCTTCAGTTTAGGAGTGGACACTTTCTTTCTGATCATAAAACATGTAAGATCTCAAGAGTGATTAGGGCCTAGGGCCCGGCCGGATCTTCGGTACTGTTCCCCACTCCAGAATGTTTTCGGTTAAAGCTTATTATGTTCTTTTAATTGACTATGGTCACGTGCATTGGAATATTTTCAACAAACTGGCATAAGAACAAAATATGTCACTGAGTTAATTCCGAGCCTGGACTTTAAATGGAAATTAACTTTTAATAATGTTTTTACTTTTCAGCCAATATCATCAACGAAAATATTCTTTTTACGACGGCCAAGTTATCTTCTTCACAATTGTCAATTATTTCTTTAAAAATTCATTCGTAATTTTGTTCCGTTGATAAATTAGAATAATCAGTTGAAGAGGAAGAATCATAATTATACTTCCTGGGAAGCTTTCTCTTCTTTGGTTCTTTAGGCTCATCAATTCCAAGGGCTGCAGATTCCTGAATGACAGTATTCCATATGAATTGAAACTGATTTCGCATACTTGATATTATTTTAGACAAAGATTCTAAACTTTGTACACTAACAGTAAAATGTACAGCTTGTGCTTGTAAAACACTGTTTGTGAGTTCCATGTGACTTAATATGTTACTGATTATTTTTAACATGAAAAACGTATCAAATTTCTGCATTTTTTTCAAAAATCTGTATGCTTTTGACATCCGAATCATTTTTTTCTGATTCAGACATTTCTACAAAAAATGCTTGTAGGGCTTTATAATTATTCAAGACACATAGCAGTGAATGATGTTTCACTGTCCGTCTCGTTGGACATAGTGGTCTTATAGCAACAGTTTTTGAATCATCTTGCAAAGATGTAAACCAAGCAAGTCTTTTTGGCGATTGTCGGAGAAACGTTGTAAGTTCTTTAATAAAATTCAACGTATCTCTTGCCTCGTTCACATTGCTTGTACAATCCTGTGTAACTAAATTCAGCATATGCGCATGGCAATGAACAAATACAGCTCTCGGTTCTTCCCGTTTTATTTTGGCTTGTAATCCTTCATTAATACCTGATGAGTTATAAACGTGAATTTTTGCAGCTGGATCTTAAATTTTGCATCCTCGCAGCAAGGACAGCGCGCGTTAAGGGGTTAACATCTTTTGCTTTGGCTGATTCTTTTATTAAATTCTATCTCTGCATGTTGGATTTTTCATGCATATTGAATCTTTCAATTGCTTTTTTCTAATTTTCAAAACCTTTTGACGCAAAAGCCGAATTTTTATTATTTGATTCGCTTTCCTTACATATTTTACAATATGCTTTATCAATGATGCTTTCATATTCTAACCATGGGTATTTTTCTAACCAAGAAACTGAAAACTTTCTCTGTAACTTTTGTTTTGATGTAGGGGTAGAGGGACAATGTTCTTAAATTGCATTTGCAGTTGATTTATTAACATGTTTTGAAAGGTTGTGTAAATCACTTGATAAAGTTTCAACAGCATTTTCTTCTTTACATTTGCGTTTTACGTATTTCCACACAGATATATTGATCTGTAATAAAAGAAATTCATATCACACATGTTTTCATTTCAGGCAAAAAGCATGATCATAATATAAAAATAATCTGGTGTGTTGCTCACACGACTTTCTCTTACCCTGAAATTTAATACTATAAATACAGGTTGCAGATTAAGAGGTAAGATAACAAGTACTGTTACGTAAACCTGTGTTAAACAATTCAAATTAGGCTTCGGAAGAGTTTTATATGATGATTAGTTCTGTTTGAAGGGGGCAACAGCCCCCCTCAACCACCTGTTTCATTAATGCACCTACATTTATATAGAATTTAATTCAGCTATTAAAAAATGGGGGAATTTCTGAAAAGTTGATACATATAATTTTAAGTTGGGTAAAGACCTAAATCCCTGCGAAGCGCTGTTGAATTCTGTGCAATGTCTTTACTGTGAAGTAATTAGGAACTGAGTTATGCTTACAAACGTGTTTTTGTCTTTTGCCTCCCCCATTGGGGAAAGGGGAGTAATTTCGGAAAAGTTGATAGATATAATTTTAAGTTGGGTAAAGACCTAAATTCCTGCGAAGCACCGCTGAATTCCGTCCAGCCGTTCTCAAGTGATGCCCGGACAAAAAAAAAAAAAAAGCGACATACAGACACGATGACACACACACACACAGGAAAAAAATTTCTGAAGTAATTTTTGGCTTTTATGGTGTGTGAAACATGAAGATATCGCAAAATTTTTTGATTCTGACAAATTTACAGACAAAACTCTGATTTTATTAATATAGATTAATCTTGTGAGAAAGCACCATAAATTGCAAATCCACATAATGATTTTTTTCGAGTCAAATGATTAAGCACTACCTATCATTAAAAAAAAAAAAAAAGGTATGCACGAGCGCAACATAAAAGAATTGCTGCTTTCCAAATGATGAAAAGTTGTGCTTTTAATCACTTCAATCCGAATCAATAACTGTGCAAGTTTGTACTTTCTGGTGTTTGATAGCAATGTTTCTATTGATCATCATTCAACACCACTATTTCTGTGCATTTTTCTGCAGATATGTGATATGATACATGAGTTTATACATGATTACATGTGATCAATTTACCATTCTTAAGATAATTTTAAGGAAAAATATACATATGTCAGACTTCGAAATTTTAAATTGATTTTAAAATTTTCCAGAATTTTGAGTTCTCAACCAAAAGTCCTTATTTAAAAAAATGGAACATAAGGAAATAAAACATGTCATCTTAAAATTGTTCTCTCTCTAACATAAATTTCTTACTACGGCAGCAAAATTTTAAATTTTGAGAAAAGAATTTTCTCTATTTTAATTCACATTGATAACTCAATAGTTTTAATTTATTAAAATATTTTCAAAACAAATTTATAGCCACATATAATTCTAAATTTTGTGGGGGGGGGGGAAAAAATCGATATTCATTTATGTTGATTAACTCAATAATTTTGGTTCTCAAATCTTCAAAATTGAAAACAACATACTTAAATAATATTTTCAAAATACTTTAACCAAATTTTCAAAATACTTTTTTTTCCCCCCTGAAAATAATAATAATAATAAAATCAACAATAATGATTAATAATTAATAAGAGTATAAGTAATTCAAAATATCATCTATGAACTTCCTTAATATATATCCTGCTGACAATAATGCACTTTCATTATCAGCAGTGCATTATTTTGCAAATCAAAATAATGCACTGCAAAATTTTGCGTCAAATGTGTTTTTTTTTTTTATGTATGTAATAAAAAAAACATTTGATGTCTTTTTTTTTTTTTTTTTCTTAAATAATTTTTGTAGTTTTGATGACTTTAAAAGCATTAATGAATTTTCAAAAAACTTAAACGATGCGCCATGATTGCCTCTAGAAATCCCCAAATCTCAAAATAAACATTGATATAGCTTACCTTGTTTTTCAGCTGTATTTCAACACTCCAGTTTTTCTTTGAAAGGTCCCTTTTTAACTATTGAAGTAAAGCAGTAGGAACTAGGAAGGCACTTGCAACACCAGTATGACCTAATAATTTCGATGAGCTGAAGTCTAAAAAAAAATACCGAGCCTCAGCAGTAAAAATTTCTCAACTGAATTCTCCATTTCTCATACTTTCCGAGTAAAGTTCAATGGGGGGGGGGGGGGCGCTTTGTTTATTTTCTCACCTCCAATGGTGTTATTTGTAGGAGGAGTTCATGAATGTTTTTTATTTATCATTTGTTTAGGCTCATGGCGCCTAGAAGATGCTGACCATTTTTCTAATTTTAGTAGGCAATTTCTCCTGATATATACAATCGCTCATCAGGGTGTTTCTCTTCTAGCTCTTGTAACCTGACTTTCATTTCAATTTTAAAAACTTATAATGACCTTCTGAAAAAGGGATTTGACATTTTGTTTTGCTGGGTTCCTGGCCACGTAAGCATTAAAGGCAACGAAGCAGCAGACAAAGCGGCAAGGCAGGCTTACTTACTTCCATACTTTTAAACTGTCTTGTTCCTTATGATGACATTAAGCACACACTTAAAAGCTATCTTAAAAATATTTGGCAAATAGACTGGAATAACCAAACCTATAACAAATTGCAAGTAATAAAACCTCAAATTTCAATCTGGCCTACACTCACCTCTAGAAAATATGTCATTATTACTAGATTAAGAATCGGGCATTCAAGACTCACACATAAATACTTTTTGCTTGGAGAACAACAACCTGATTGTCCAAAATATCATTTTTTTGCACTAACCATTCGCCATATTCTCACCGACTGCCCTTGCCTTCGTCACCTGTATCGACATTATTTTAATTCATCTTCTCCCAATCTGACAAGCCTTTTATGTGCAAATCCTCATTCTCACTTGACAAATTTTTTGAAAGAGCCTGGTTTTTACTTCGACATCTGATTTTATTGTTTACAAATTCATCCTATTTTATATCTGTTTTTTATTGTGTACACTGTTTTTATTATTTTTGATTTTATCTTGTATGTAGTTTTGTTCTTTTTCTCCTGTGTTTTTTTAATAACTTTCTGGATGGGTAAACCCATCCAGAGGCTGTCCTGTTCCTTATGATGACATTAAGCACACACTTAAAAGCTATCTTAAAAATATGTGGCAAAGGGAGTGGAATAACTAAAACAATAACAAATTGCAAGAAATAAAACCTCAAATTTCAATCTGGCCTACACTCACCCCTACAAAATACGATGTAATTAATACTCGACTACGAATCGAGCATTCAAGATTCACACATAAATACTTATTACTTGGAGAACAACAACCTGAGTGTCCAAAGTGTCATTTCAGTGCATTAACCATTCGTCATGTCCTCACTGACTGCCCTTGCCTTCGTCATCTCTATCGAACACATTTTAATTCATCTTCACCCATCCAGAAGCTGCTTTTTGTTCTTTTACATTTTGTGTGGCGCAGCATGTCCAAATATGGACCTTGTGCCAATAAAAGTTATTGAACCAACCAACCAACCATCAGGGTGTTTCTGTCATTGTATCTAACTGTCTAAAAATTAGACAAACAAATGATACTATTATTGTAATCTTCTCTTTTGATCTACAGAATTTATTCCGATTTCGAAGGACCTTAATGTGTTGTGTTTACCAAACATTTTAGTTAATCCTCATCCTAACGATCAAAGAGCTCATAGTCCGGCTTGTCTTGGTTAAAGATATGAAAATTGAAAACTATTCCACCTTCCACCCATTCTTTTGTGTTGTGGGGTTTACGATAAAAATTTGTACTCCACAAATAATAACCCATAGTTACAGAAATTCAAAGTTAACAAAAAGAAAGGTACAAAAATCTTAACAAAAGTTGAAGATAGCTCGTGCCGATCGGACGATAAAAGATATTTTTCAGGGCATCAAATCACATATGTTTTTGTTTACTTTTGTTATGAGTTGAACTTGAACAAACTGTAGCAGACTCATTTTTAAAAGCCTGTCGCCTGCTCTATTTTGTGGTGAGATCAAGCCTTGAATTTGAAAAAGGCTTAAATTCTCAACTTGTGTCCGAGAAAAGATAAACCCCTTTACAAAATTCCAAGTTTAGCGGTGCTTTTTAAATTTCTAACAGACGCATTCCAAAAAGGTCAATGGATGCACCCTTTGAGAAAAGGAATGCCCTACTTGCTTCCTCTTTTTCTTTTCTCAGTTTTTTAAATTTAGATTTACATGCTGCACAGTTTGAAAATAAATAACTAAAAGTGCAGATAAGAAGAAAATATAGAGTTATGAATTTAAAATGAAATTTCATTGTAACTACTGAAAGAAAGAAAAAACGACATATATATATATTATATATTTAAAACAAACATGTTTATTTCTTAACAAAATTAAATAAAAATAAATAAAATAAAATAAAATACCTTTGTGCTATTGTTATTTTAGGTGTCAGTTTTTAGCAAAATAATAATATATAATAAAACAAAATAATTCTCAGTAAATTCATTTTTTGTGCTTTTCAAGCATCATAGCTGTCATTTTGACTTGTACATATATATACATATATATATATATATATCACTATTGAAAGTTCTGCTTAAAAAATATCCTGAAACAAAAAAAAAAAAAAAGAGGGTAGAGTAAACGGAAAGTTATGATATATATATATTTCTTAAAATTTTTAAACCACCACGATTTTCGAGGACAAATAAATACAAATATTGAAATTTGGGGACTTTTCGTGCCCTCGAATAAATAATTTTTTTGTGGGGACAAAAAGTGAAATAACCGAAAATTCGGGGACAGTCCTGGAATTTCGAGGACGTATGGTCACCTTACCTTATTGTAACTTAAACTTTAAAATGCCAAAAGTAATACCTGTGGTTTTCCACAATCTAAAAAACTCTAACAGTCATCTTATTACAACAAAGCTTGGGAAATATGATGATTATAAAATTGATGTGATTGCTGTGACTATAGAAAAATACCTAACATTCAAGCTACAAAAACAACAAGATTCCATCCAGCGTAACATAAATGTTCATATGGCCACGCAGGAAATATTCAGAAACCTTAATGGTTATAATCAGAAATTCCTAGATTTGCATTTTTTAGCTGTGTTAAGAATTTTAACACTGTAAAACAATTTCCACGAGTGATTTTGACTATGTTAACTGTCACATGCATAAAATATGCATTAAAATTAATATATATTATTTAAATACGCTATACCACAGTCTCTAATAAAAATGATATAAATAACACAACTTATTGGTGTAAAAGAAATCATAAATGTTTTGGATGCCAGTGAGAAGTATTTTTTGTTGAAAAGAATATTTTAATGTATTTATGCTGCACACAAAACAACAAAATTAATATACATGGAAGCACTTTTTTTACATATTCCATTCGTACGTTTTTCTCATTTATATGTTTTCTAATTTCGGTCCAAAATCATTCCATCGTACTTTAATGTTAAAATTTTTTGTTTATACCATACAAGTAAATGCTTAATTTCTCCTTATACATTTTCTTTCCTTGAAAAAACAAAATAAATAAACTAAGTATAGCTGTACTTTAAAATAAGTATGGCTATACTTTATTCTAAACTTTTCCACTTACTTTTTCTTAGAGTAGTATACTTTGTAATCTCAATCAATATCCTGTGAAAATATACAGGAATTTTTATAAATAAGCATGTAAGGACATAACAAGTATAAATCTTTTTTTTTTTTTTTTTGAGAGAGAGAGGGTGGGGGAGGAGGGTATTTGCTTTGATTCCGCACACTCATCTTCAATTTATTTTCTGGAACAAGCTTTCAGTTTAAGTAAACTCTTACAGCTTTACATGCATTTTGTAAAATTGCTTCTTTATTGAACTTCTTTCTAATACCTGTGTTTGAATTATGCTGTTAACAGACACACAGATTAACTACCAAACACATTCGTATTCATTATTTCTCAAAATACGTAATTATCTGAAAAACGCTGTTGTCAAAAATTGAATCCTAAAATTATATATTCACAATCAAGAATAAGAGAAAGTAGTATTAGCTATTGATGATTTGTGATTTCTTTAATTGAATATTCATTAAATATTTATTATTGATCGTAATTGATAAATAAAACAGAATGTCAAAATATAAAATGCTTTTAGCACAATTACATATTATTTAATAACTTTATAAAACACTAAGAATTGTATTTTAGTTTCAGTCTTTACATCCCTTTCATTTAATCTGATTTTCATTTTTTGTTTTCTTTTCTTTTTAGATTTTTGGAACTATGGCTAATTTGGAAAAACTCTGTAATCAAAAAAGAGTGTTCTTAGATGGGATTCAAGATAGTCCCTCAATTATATAACCTACACGGGAAGTACATGGATATGTTATTCCCATTTATATATGCATTATTATCTAACAAAACACAATTTACATACGAAAAACTGTGCAGAATTGTTTTAACAGTAGCCAGAAATGCCAACTTAGAAATTAAATTCTCAGAAATTCTGTCGGATTTTGAAATAAGTGCTGTGAATGCCATTTCTACAGTCTTGCCCACTGTTCAAACCAAGGGATGCTTTTTCCATTTCACACAATCAATTTGGAGAAAGGTAAAATTCTAAATATTTCTTTTAAGGAGAACAAATTAATTAAAATGTACTTCATCTTGTTCGTTTAATTGAATTCCTTTTGTTTTTTTTTTAGGTCCAGGCACTTGGGCCAGTGAGAGATTATAGACAAAATGTTGAAATTAAAAAATGGTTAAGAAGAGTGGCTGCGTTGACATTAGTTTCCCCTCATCTCATTGGAGATACTTTTATATTTATTCAAGAAAATATAACTATAAATGACAAAACCGATGCATTCCATAATTATATAGTGGAAACATATTTGGACGATGAGGAAAATATGTTTCCAATGTAAGTAATACATTTTTATCGCCGTTAAGATCAATCAATAGCTAATAATTTGAAAATAATAGTATAAAAAAGTAATGATAATTTTACAAATTTTATTACAAACAAATGTTATTAAAACAAATGTTACAAATTTTAATGATAATTTTACAAATTAATCACTGAAATCCCTTAATTTTCTCTTTATACATAAAACATTTTTTGTAAATAAACAAGGGGGCGTTGCCCCCGGGTTACTCGGATTGCCAGTCCCTGAGGTAGGCTTCAGTGCCTTCCCCCCCCCAAAAAAAAATCTTTACTCATTTACCCTTGCGGGGCTCTACACGTCTATTTGCAGCTTTGCTTTACATTGATTAAGAATATCATTAATACATAATGCAAGACAAAAGCAGAACAACGTTATGGAGATCCCCATATTTAATATTGCATTGAAATACACAATATTTTATACTATATCATTTTTTAAATGAAATAATATGTTAAATGTCTGTTTTAATGTTCAACAACTTAATAACAATTTGACATAACTTTGGTGGAAACATATACTATCTAAACACTCAAAATAAACGACGACAGTAACTTTTTACTTAGAATAGAGAGAAATTCGTAATATCTAAACCATTTAGCGTTACAACTTTAGTAATTATCCCCTTCAAGACTTTTATTTTTTTTTTCTTTTGGGAATTGAATTGTTGAAGCGAGATCTATATATATATAAAAAAAAAAAATGTTTTGTGAAAAAATCGATGTTTCGTAAAATCCAAAAATATGGATCGCTAATCTGTATTTTGTAAAAATGTTTATATGGTTCAAAAGAGGATTAAATGTCCTTTCCAAATATACCAGTTGTTAAGAAATGGAACAGTTACTCGGTCGTACAGGGCGTTTCAAAAAAGACAATCGAGAAAAAGAGAAATTTTCGACCCTTTTTAAAACTTTTTTTTTTTAAATATAAAAAATCAGTATTTTTTAAAAAAAATTGTACCGTAAGAATCGGTAATAAATGCTCTTTCTCGTGGTACAGGTGCATTTTCGATATTTCCAACAGATCGGCAGCGATCGCTTTAGAAAAACCCGCAAAATTTTTCTCTCTCTGCTTTCTCTTTTGAAGAACACGCTGAATTCTACTTGAAGGGCGAAAATTACGATCCGCTCGCTTTTTAATTAGACATTGGTTGACGTTTTAATTAATATCTCCAGAACTAATTAAAATTTTTAAATTCTGTTTTCACTATCAACTTGGGAAGGCTTCTGAGCACCCGTATGTCAAATTTTATACTTCTGCGTTCAGTAGGGGCTGAACGTATATATGCACAGGCAGACAGACATCTTCTTTTATTATTATAGATAATAAGCTGAATAAAAGTTCTTTTACACAAATTACAATTATATTATTGAAGATATCTTTCAGAAAATTAAATATTGCATAAAAAATTACAACAATGTGTTTATCTAATTATAAACAAACATTTAGCTGTATTAAAACTTATATTTAAAATAAATTCATGTTATCAGTTACTTCTTTAAATTACTAAGAAGGAAGACAATGTTATCCAATTTCTTTATTTAAAAGTTTAGATTCATAAGTGAAGCATAAAACAATCTTCGAAGAAAACATTTAAAAAAAAGTAAATTTAAAATTTAAGTAAAATTATTGCAAATTTTACCTGCACCTGACCAGCAAAGCAGGTAATAAGCGATTACCTGACCCGGTGCGTTTCTCTCTCGTGAGAAATGTGTTCTCTCTTGCGATTAAAGGGTAGACAGTATTGCTACCAAGAATATAAAAAATTTTCACAGAGGAATAAAACCCATATGAGTTTGAGTTGCTTTTCCCGCTCAAATTCATGAGAAAACAAACTTTGCTCAGCTCAAGTTCACAATTTAAAAAACGAGCGAAATTCAACTTAAAACTCAAAATTTTTAAATTAAACTGATGAACGCGGTTCTGCACAACACTGATTTAAAACAATGGAACCTCTAAACGATGGAATTTGTCTCCTATTAATAAGTTTTCTCACGCGCATAAACAAACATATTGGAAATTTGAGAATAAAAAAAAACATACAAAAACAGTGGGTACACTATTAAGAAGTGTTCGTTAAATAAATTTTTACTACAATTCAATTAATAAGTTATAATTAAGAGCTATAATTTATAAGTTTAATTAAGCGTTAAAGTAAGAATGATTTTCATGATAATTGGTAATTTTAGGAAAAGGGAAATTACCTATGAAAGTGTTCACAGAGAATAAGATCTATTTAGAAAAAAATAAAAATAAAAAAATAAACGTATAAATTAACTTTTAATGAGTTTTGCTCGTTTTTAAAAATGAACTGAGTGCGTACTAACTCGTTTTATACATGATGAACACTTGAGTTTGAATTAGTTCGTTTTTTTTTCGTGAACTTGAACAACACTGATCCAAACCATAGATATGGATAATGCTGTGAGTTATATTTTATTATTGTTTATCAAATAATTGTTTCTTGTTATGATATATTGATTTTACTTAATTAATTTTTCTAACTGTTTTATTCTATATTTCAATTAAAGATTTTATAAATAATCGTTTTCATAAAAGAAATTTTTATTTAACAAGCTTAATCGTTTCATTAATACTATTTTTTATAACTCGCTGGTTTGAAATAATCATTTTTTAATAAGATATGAGTTATTCTATATTAAACTGTATTAATTTTTTAATAAAATGTAAGTCATTCCATATTAAAATGTAATAAGAATTCTCTAATTTATTATTACTTTATAAGAAATTTTATTTACAATGTGTAAAAATATGATTTCTAAAGAAATGAATTCATACTTTTTCTTTATTATAAGTGTAATATTACTTTATTTAAAATAAATTTTATTTCGAATGTTTTAAAATTGTATTTATAATGGGTGTTAAAAAATAAATTTTTATTTTTAATCTTTGTTTTTGATAATAGAATTACTTTAAAATCCATTTTATTTCGATTGTGTTAAAAATAAATTTTATTTCGATTGTGTTAAAAATAAATTTTATTTCGAATGTGCTAAAAATAAATTTATTTGAAATCTTTATTTTGATAAATGTGAAATTAATCTAGAATCCATTTTTATGTGCGATGTGTTAAAATTTACAATGTGCTAAAATAGAATTACCGTAATTTTCGGGAGATAAGCCGCACCACTGTATAGGCCGCACCAACGAAAAATCGGCAAAATTAAATTAACTTTCATCAAATACGCCTCATTGCCGAATAAGCCGCGGCCTATACCATGACAAAAACAATTCTTTGCACATACATCGATATCGTAAATATCAATGTATTTTATTTTAGCATTTAATTTTTCTTTTCCTTTATTATGCATTAATAATGAAATGATAAAATCTTATACAGTACAAAGTTGAAAAAAACAGGCATTTTCGATTGCATTAATTTTCCACAACAACGTTTTTTTCTTATTATTATTTTCAACTATTTTTAATTAGATGAATTAAGTTAAAATATTAGATAAACTTGTCAAAAATAAGCTTTATATAAAATCCCAACTGCATTTTCAGCTGATCCCCTCCCCATTTTTAATGTTTTAATTCATCATTATGAATGATTTTCAGAATTATTTGAGATGCTTGTTGTTTTTTACCTCTTCTAAAAAAATTTATGTGTAAAAAGTTAAAATTATAAACTAGAAAATTTCACAAAACAAATGTTCAAATAAGTTTAAAGATTAATTAGATAAGAAAAGTTTTAATAGAAATCACTTAATATAGTTTTAATAGAAAATCATTTGGTTTTACTCATTCTGTACTTTTGAAATTAATAAGATTAAAAATTTTTGCTTTCTGGATGTGTATTAAAAAAAATTATTTTAACAAAATAAAATATTAGCTGATGAATTAATGTTACGGATGCTATCAAAATAGCCATGAAAATCGATCACTGAACTTGTTTGCTTGATTTTGTGCAATAATATCAAGAGTTCTGGTTGAAACTAAAAGAACAGAAAATAATAATAATAAATAAACAAATAAAATAGCATAAGTTGTTCTTTCTGATTTTGAAATATACTTTTGTTTGATAAAGATCGCTTCTAAAAATATTTTTGAAAGAAAAAAAAATTCCATATTTTTTCCCCCTCTCCAACAGATAGGTCGCACCGTTAGATAGGCCGCAGTTGCCGATTTTAAACTTTTAAACTCATATAAGCCGCGGCTTATCTCCCAAAAGTTACTGTACTTTAAAATTCATTTTATTTCAAATGTGCTAAAAATAAATTTATTTGAAATCTTTATTTTGATAAATGTGAAATTAATCTAGAATCCATTTTTATGTGCGATGTGTTAAAATTTACAATGTGCTAAAATAGAATTACTTTAAAATTCATTTTATTTCGAATGTGCTAAAATAAGTTTTATTTCATTCAATAAACAAGTAAAACTGAAATATCTGTAAAATTTAAATATGTATAAAATTTGTTTATGGTTAGACTCAGAAATTATTTATTCTATAAGTGAAATCTTTGTTAGATTAGAAATTTAAATGAAGCAATAAGCTAAAATTTTTGTTGTTGTTGTTAACTTCATTATGTAGAAATCTAAATTATTTTTACATTATTCTATTACTAAAATTATTTGAGAGTAAAAGTGACTCATCGATGACTCATCATGAGTCTTTAAACTGAAATTATTCCTTTATCATATATAAATCTAAATTATTTTTACATATATAAATGAATAACCTCTAAGACTATTAGGAACAAAATTTAATTATTAACTAGAAAATTTAAATCTGCTTACTTATAAAAAAAAAAACTTAATTTCCAACATAGTACACTATATTTTGTAAATCATAGAGTAATCAAAATAATTATTATTTATACAATAAAATTTTAGTGTTTTTGAAAAGATAAAAAATTTTTAATTGTAAAATGTTAGTGTTTTTAAAAATGAATTTCTCAAAAGATAACAATTTTTGAATTAAAACTTCTCTTTCAAGTAGATTCATGTTTATGCATGCATAGGATGAGTCATTGTATGTGTTTCGAATGCATTAAATTTATTTACGATTTTAAACATATAAAGCCACAAATTTAATTAAATAAACAAAAAAACCTTACTTTAGCTTTACCGATGTGACTCTTTTGGCGAAGTACTTTCTTATTAGGGCCCCCCCTCATCGTCAGTCACTCCATTCTGTGCGCTTCTGAAGATTTTCTGTAGGTGTTTTAACTTCTTTCTTCTTTTTTCAGGATATGGCGCCCCCCCAGGGGGGTACCTTCTTCAGGTATTCAGGGGGAGTCACGCACCCCGGGCCCGAGTGATCTTTTTTTTTTCCTCTCCTTCTTTTGTTTTATTCCCCTTCCTTTTTATTTCTTTCACTTTTGGTTCGGTTTATTTTGCTTTTGTTGCCAATAAGTTTTTGGTACTTGCTTGTTCCTGTTTTGTGTTTTTGATAAAAATAAAAATATAAAAAAAAAAATTATAAAATTTGAAAAAATCCAAAAAAATTGAAACTACTCACCTTGTTTACTCACCTTTTTGTTTACTACTCACCTTGTTTTTACTTACCTTTTGTTGTTCTTGTTCTCATTTGTTAAACTAAAACCATAAAACTACTAATATCTTAATTAAGCTAAGTCCGGTGTAGGTGTGGCGCTGGCTATTGGGTTGGTGTTTTGGTGAGGGTCTCACGGTAGTCTAGCCTTGGGAGCACACTGGGAGACTGGTGCCCTTGGTGAAGGTGAGACAACGGTGACTACTCGAACGAGAAACACCGGACTAACACGACTACCACATGTGATTCCTGAGCTGGGTCACTAATCTGGTAGCTGGTGAGTGGTTATGGGTGTCCCAGGGAGCGATTCTGAAAACCCTTTGCTTTTCCGTCTGTTCAAGAAACGGGCTGACTTGTGGGACTAAGGAAACCCTCGACCCTTTTCTCTTATCTCAATATGGTGACAAACAAAGGAAATACGAATAATGCGTCTGGCTCGGGCCAAGCTATTAAAAACTCAAATGAGAAATCTTGGGGAGATAGAGTGGAAGAGTTTTCTTCCACCCTTAATGAGACTAATGTATTTGTTAATTGTGAAGTTAGATTTTTTGTTGTAAAGAGGAAAGAAGGAGATTTCTCAAAAACATCTCCTTTCTTAATACAAAAGGCACTGCAATCTATAATGGGTGATCCAAAATCAGTCAAAAAACTTAGATCAGGGGAATTATTAATAGAAGTTGAAAATAACAAGCAAGCTCAGAGTTTAAAAAGATGTTCCTTTTTTGCAGACATACCTATCATTGTTACTCCTCATAGAACTTTGAATATTTGTCGTGGTGTTATCTCCGAATCTGACTTGCAGTTCATACCAGAATCAGAAATCCTTGAGAACCTTAAAGAACAAAAAGTTATAGCAGTTAAACGCATTTCCGTTTTCCGAGATGACAAACTAATACCTACCAAGCATATTATTTTAACGATAGACTCTCCTAAACTTCCACGCTCTATAAAAGCCGGTTATCTTGAATGCCCCATTAGGCCATATATTCCGAATCCACTGCGCTGCTTCAACTGCCAACGCTTTGGACATTCTAAAACTTCATGTAAAGGAAAACTGACGTGTGCCCGTTGCAGTGCCATCGGCCATGACAGTCAAAATTGTGAAGCCCCAGTCTGTTGCATTAACTGTAAAAATGATCACCCATCCTACTCCAAGTCTTGTGAAAAGTGGAAAATAGAAAAAGAGATTCAGACCATTAAAACTAAGGAAAATATATCGTACCCTGAGGCTAGAAAAATAGTTGAATCAAGAACACCCATCATTGGAAAATCATATGCTTCTGCTACTTCCATCAAAAAAACTTCTAGAACAATAGCTACACAAACCGGCTCTCTAAACAATACCAGCTCTCCAGTTGAAACTGCTTTAATTATTCCTCAAAAATTGCAACCTAAGCCTAATCAGGCCTCAAATTCCACACAGTCTTCCAATGGTACTCCTATGGAAAACGTACAAATCAATCCCTCAAATATACAAACCAAACCAAGTCAGACAGCTACCTCCACACAGTCTTCTTTACCTAAACCAACAACTTCTAAAAAATCTCCATTAATACCAAAAAGTGTTTTGTCTGACAGGGGACATTCCTCAGTCTCCCTAAAAAAATCTAATTCACCCTTGCATCCCCATACCATTAAGAAAAAGAGAATTGCGAAATTGCCCACTCCAAATTCAAACAAAACAAAAAAAATAAATCTTACTAAACAACAGGACTCAATAAGCCTTCATCCTTCTGATGGGGAAGGTATGTCTACCGCATCAGAGGATAATGATGTGGATGTTTTAATCTAAAACAAAAAAATCATAATGACTAATTTCATTTCATGGAATTGCCGAGGTTTTACAAATAAACGAGATGAAATCAGAGAGATCATTTCTGATCATCGACCCATTTTCTTTGCCTTTCAAGAGACCTACTTAAAACAAAATGATAATGTAAAAATTCGTGGCTATAACTGTTTTAGAAAAGACTTTATTCATTCTGACAGGGCTACAGGTGGTGTAGCTCTTCTTATTTCTAATAATGTACCTCACAGTAATATTTCTTTAAATACTAATATCCAAGCTGTAGCAGTCCAGGTCCATATTCACATGCTTGTCACTGTTTGCAATATCTATGTACCTCCAAATATGACTCTCAGCCCTCATGATCTCAATAACCTTGTTTTGCAGTTGCCAACTTCTTTTGTCTTTCTTGGTGACTTTAATGGGCACAATCCACTTTGGGGTAGTCCCGACACTAATCAGCGTGGTCAGGTTATTGAGGATTTTGTCACAGATAATAATTTATGTATTCTAAATAATGGTGACAACACATACTTTCATGAACCTTCCAGAACATTCCATGCAATAGACCTAGCCATTTGCTCACCCACTCTGTATCCATATTTTAATTTCTTCGTAAGTAACGATCTACATAATAGTGATCATTTTCCTCTATTTTTATCATTTTATAATTTTAATGAACATCCACCTGGAAACCCGCATTATATTTATGACAAAGCCGATTGGGCTGCCTTCACTACTAATGCTGTAATTACACATGACATGATTGGAGGTGATATTAACAAGGCTGTTACTGATGTGACTAATTGTATCATAAACTCTGCTAACATTTCTATTCCAAAATCTTCTGGCTGCCACAATAAACACTCAAAGCCCTGGTGGAATGAAGAATGTAATGCTGCAAAAAGAAAGCAACAAAAAGCGTGGGGGATTTTTAGGCGGTACCCTACCACTGCCAACTACATTGCATTCAAGAAAGAAAGAGCAAATGCTCGAAGAATCCGCAGAAAATCACAAAAAGAGTCCTGGGTTAAATATGTTTCCAGCATTACCTCCAATATAAGCAGCAAACAACTTTGGCATCGTGTCAAGAAAGCAATGGGAATTTATTCTAATCAAAGTATTTCCTTTTTCAATTATAATGGCCAAACTATAACTTCAACTAAAAATATAGCAAACACCATAGGTAGAACATTATCTGACATATCCAGCTCTAATTCCTACTCTGAACCTTTTTTGTCATATAAACATAATTCTGAACGTTCAACAATTAATTTTCACTCCCGTTCTTCACCAGAGTACAATAGACCTTTTACTGAAAATGAGTTAAAAAACAGTTTAAAAAATTGCCGTAACTCTGCTCCTGGACCCGATGGTGTTACCTATATTATGATTAAACATTTATCAAAACTGTCTCTTAAAAATCTCCTCCATCTTTACAATAGGATCTGAACTGAAAATATTTTCCCTGTTGCTTGGCACGATGCTATTGTTATTCCTTTTTCTAAACCAGGTAAAGATGCTACTGACCCAAAGAATTACAGGCCCATTGCTCTTACAAGCTGTCTATGTAAACTGCTAGAAAAAATGGTAAATACTAGATTGGTTTTTATTCTTGAAAAAAATAATTTGATTTCTCCATGGCAAAGTGGTTTCCGACGAGGCCGTTCTACGGTTGACAATATTTTATTATTAGAGACAAATATCCGCAAAGCTAATGTGAGACGTAACCATTTGGTGTCAATTTTTTTCGATATAGAAAAAGCTTATGACAAGACATGGCGATATGGTATTTTAAAAGATCTTTTAAATTTGGACTTAAGAGGAAATCTCCCCATTTTCATTCAAAATTTTTTAAGAGTCAGACGCTTCCAAATTCGTATAGGATCAGTTTATTCAGATTTTTATTTTCAAGAGGAAGGTGTGCCTCAAGGCAGTGTTTTGAGCGTTACACTTTTTTCTTTAAAAATAAACAATATTCTTAAACAATTGCCTCCAAGTGTCCATGGAAGTTTATATGTAGACGACCTGCAAATTTCTTGCCAGGGAAATGACATGCGTTTCATAGAACGTCAATTACAACTTGCTATAAAAAACATAATTAATTGGACAAATAAAAATGGTTTTAAATTTTCTACTGACAAAACACAATGTGTGCATTTTTGTCGTAAACGAGGTCTTCATCCTGATCCAGAGATTTTAATAAACAACAGGCCAATCTCAGTTGTTGACACTGCTCGGTTTCTGGGTGTTATTTTCGACAGAAAACTGAACTTTATGCCACATATTTTGCACTTGAGAACTAAATGTGACAGAGCACTTAATATTTTAAAAGTGCTTGCTAACACTTCTT
The DNA here is from genome assembly GCA_963930645.1 of Salticus scenicus. Lineage (NCBI taxonomy): Eukaryota > Metazoa > Arthropoda > Arachnida > Araneae > Salticidae > Salticus > Salticus scenicus. The sequence goes on along the minus strand of OZ005658.1, from coordinate 203,726,169 downwards.
GGGGAGCAGACCGCCCATCTTTACTCAAAATTTACCGTGCTACTATTCGCTCCAAACTTGATTATGCATGTCAGGTTTATGGTTCAGCCCCTCACTCTTATATTAAAAAACTTGACACAACACATCATAGTGCACTCAGAATTTGCTCAGGTGCTTTCCGCACGACTCCAGTCCTTAGTTTATATGCTGACTGTGTGGAGCCTTCTCTCACTGATATTAGACAAAGACTTTCGTGTGAATTGTACTTTCGTATCATTTCACATCCTAATCATCCACTTCATTCACTTTTAAATAATAACGATCATAATCTTTATGTGAATCGCCCATCTTGCATCCCACATTTCGCTCTTAGAATTAAGAGCTTTCTTGCTGGCACCTCTCACATTCATACCAAAATTCGTCCTCGGTCACTTTTAAACATGACGCCTTGGAATTTCCAAGTTATTTCTTTTCTTCATCCATTTAAGGGGTTTGAGAAATCTAACACAGATGCTTCCATTTTTCAAGCACTTTTCTCTTCTCATCGTTCTGAGTATAAGGACTATGTCGAGATTTTTACTGACGGCTCCAAGACAACTAATAAAGTCGGTTGTGGTATCATCATTGATAACACTACATTTAGCTATCAACTCCCTAATTCATTTTCCATTTTCTCTGCAGAGTTTTTTGCGGTGGAGGTTGCTCTTAACATTATTTCATCTCATCGGAGGAGGAAATTCATTATCTATACCGACTCGAAGAGTGTTCTTGACTCTCTCTCTTCTAACTCTTGTAACCTGTCCTTCATTTCAATTCTCAAAACTTACAACGACCTTCTTAAAAAGGGATTCAACATTTTGTTTTGCTGGGTTCCTGGCCATGTTGGCATTAAAGGAAATGAAGCAGCAGACAAAATCGCAAGGCAGGCTTCTCTACTTTTAAATTGTCCTGTACCTTACGATGACATGAAGCACACACTTAAAAGCTATTTTAAAAATATTTGGCAAAGGGAGTGGAATAACCAAAACAATAACAAATTGCAAGAAATAAAACCTGAAATTTCAATCTGGCTAACACTCACCCCTAGAAAATATGATGTCATTATTACTAGACTAAGAACTGGGCATTCAAGACTCACACATAAATACTTATTGCTTGGAGAACAACAACCTGATTGTCCAAAATGTCATTTTAGTGCACTAACCATTCGCCATATTCTCACCGACTGTCCTTGCCTTCGTCAATTGTATCGACATTATTTTAATTCATCTTCACCCAATTTGACAAGCCTTTTAGGTGCAAATTCTCATCATCACGTGACAAATTTTTTGAAAGAGGCTGGTTTTTATTTCGACATTTGATTTTATTCTTTACAATGTTCATATTTTACATCTGTTTTTACTTTGAGATCTGATTTTATTGTTTACAAATTCATCCTATTTTACATCTGTTTTTTATTGTATACTGTTTTTATTATTTTTGATTTTATCTTGTATGTAGTTTTACTTCTTTTTTCTACTGTGTTTTCTTAATGACTTTCTGGATGGGTAAACCCATCCAGAGGCTCCTTTTTTCTTTTACCTTTTTGTTTGGCGCATCATGTCCTACTTTGGACCTTGCGCCAGAAAAAGTCATTCAACCAACCAACCAGGATATGGCGCCAGGTGGCGTCTATACCTGTTGCTGGTTGGTCCAGGTTGCATGCGTTCGGTTGGGTGATAATTTCAATGGTTTCTCGAAAAAGTGCATAGTTGTGACTGTTATAGTTCGCGATTTTTTCGGTATTTTTAAAATCTATTTCTATTTCTAATACAGAAATAGATTTTAAAAATACTGAAAAAATCGCGAACTATAACAGTCACAACTATGCACTTTTTCGAGAAACCATTGAAATTATCACCCAACCGAACGCATGCAACCTGGACCAACCAGCAACAGGTATAGACGCCACCTGGCGCCATATCCTGAAAAAAGAAGAAAGAAGTTAAAACACCTACAGAAAATCTTCAGAAGCGCACAGAATGGAGTGACCGACGATGACGATGAGGGGGGGGGGGGCCCTAATAAGAAAGCACTTCGCCAAAGGAGTCACATCGGTAAAGCTAAAGTAAGGTTTTTTTGTTTATTACATTAAATTTATTTATGTTGTATAAGAGTTAGGTTTATTAAATCTTTCATGTTACACTAGGAGAATTTATTTTCTAAAAATTTTTGAAATGTTGTATTTATCATTTGTTTATAAAATGATTTGTTAATTTTCAGCTGGGAATTTCCTTTGGTATTCCCGACGAGGAATTTAATCTGCTTTGTGACGTCAGGGAAATAAGTGATCGGGAGTGGCAAAATCTCCAATGGGATGACGCTTCCCAGCCTGGACCTTCTAGGCAACTTGAATCCCAGCCCAACCTTCTACACAATCCGAACCCCAACCAGGACCTTCTAAGGTATGTATTGTTTTGCATTAAAAATCATTTGACGAGAGTGTTCTATTTAAAATAAATAAATAAAGTAAAATTGGGATTTTTTTTTTTTTTTTTTTTGGTTATTTTAGGATTGTCCAACTTATCATATATGTGACAAGTTTTTCTGCAAAACGGAGCTTGACATGTCATCTCCTTGCGCATCAAGCGGGAAAACCCTACGTTTGTCTGATTTGCGGTCAAGAGTTCTATCAGAAAGATCACCTGAATCGTCACAAAAAGTCACATAAGACGCTCGCATCGCCCCAACCCTCCACAAGTGGAACAGATGAGATTCCTACAACTTCCAAGGTATTTATTAGAACAAAATACTTTGTCATCTTTATTATAAA
>OZ005658.1:203694178-203723178 GCA_963930645.1 Salticus scenicus | reverse complement strand
TTTAGTGACTTTTATGATGAATTTTAAAGGTTAAAAAAATATACTGAATGTTCTCCCGTGGCCTTCTCGCTCCCCAGACTTAAATCCCATCGAAAACTTGTGGGGGATCTTAGCTTGTGTTGTGTACCGAAATGGGAGACAGTTTATACATGTCGAAGACCTAAAAAATGCTATAAAATATGCTTGGGCAGAACTGTCTTGCGAAATTTTATCAGAATTGATAGATTCAATGCCGATTTGCATCTTTCATGTTATAAAAAACAATGGTGGCTCCCCCAAATATTCAATAACCATATTAGAGGATTTTCTTTTAGACCATTAGTGTCTGCTAATTATGTTGACCACTGTATTTGGAAAAAACGGTTCGTGTCTTATAGTGTTGTCCATTATGTTTTGTAAGTTTTTCATTAAATTGTATGAAAATATTATTACAGTAGAACTTGGATAATTTGAAGTTGAAGGGACCAGAAAAAAATTCGAATTACATATACTATTTTGTCAAAAAAAGCGATAAATTAAAAAATTAAAACTCTACGATCAGAGATTTAACACATAAACTTTATATCTAAGAATACCGCTACATTACCCCTTTCACTCTCCCCATTAAATCAATATTTTTTACGAGCTTAATTATTCAACACTTTTTAAAAAATAGTCAAATATTCTTTTTTTTCCTTTCTTTTTTAAGTAGAATCTTTGTGTCATAGCATATGACCTGATACAAAAATAGAATCTTCTACATTACACAGGACTTTAAATTCACAAAAACCTCGAAGTTCATACCTATGCACCATATCTTCTGGTGCACTAGCTAGGGGCTTCTGTTGTATTTCCTTATCCTTCTTTTGAAAGACTATAAAAATTGATAATGCACTTCAGAGGAGTAAAATCTCGGGAACAAATTTTACTGTAATATTTTAAAGGTAATTGTATGAAAAATTCGAATTATCCAAAATAGAATTCGAATTATCCACGATAACATTATTTTAATATAAAATTCAAGGGACTGTGTAAAATATTCAAATTATACAAAATTTCGAATTAAACAAGTTCGAATTATTAAAGTTTCACTGTATTATAAAATAATTATATATGATAACAGAATAAATATATGTTTTTGACGTATTTGATAAAACATTTTTAAGCTCTGAATCTTTTCTTTCACTATTTGTCAAATTAGAAAGGAGTCTTATAATTATGTCCAACACTGTATTTACTAAAGAACATACAATTAGAGCAATGAACTTTGCTTGTAGCCATTTTCCAGTCATGGCTAACCTTCACTTCCTTTGACAACTTCACCTTTACTGGTTTGCTACTTAATCTTACAGATGTCGATTTTGCATTTAATTGGTCACACAATAATTTTCATAATGCACATTTATATGAAATTTCACTATATTAAGCTCTGTTTTTACTTTTTAATCTTGTATAAATTTACAAATATTACAAATTAGAAAATTAAAATCAGGGTTATGACAATTTCATAAGGCATGTTATTTTTAAACTAGACTTAATTTTTAACATGCTTCAGGTTTAGTAGTCCAAACTAACAATAAGCTGACTAACTTAAATACGAACACTACATCTTTTTTTTGTGTGTGTGTGTGTGATTTTAGAATTACTCTTATTGCAAAATTTATAAAAAATGTCAAAAAAAAGCAGTTGAAAGTTTTGATGAATACAAAATTTTCCCTTTACTTACAGCACAACAGAAATTAAAAATGATTCCCCTCCCCCCGCCAAATATATATATATATATATATATATATATTAATACATACATTGCTTATTATTTAAAATTCGTCAACTAATTCTCAATTTTTATATCGAGGCAAGAATTGCTTTACGTTTGTTATTTCACTCAATTTGTTTAAAGATTTGTAGATAAAAAGGTTACATATCCATAAACCATACGTAAAAAATGTACATCAGATTTCAGGAATTTTCAGAATATGGATGAAGTTTCATTTCATATTCTTTTTGGTGTCCATCAGACAATTAAAAAAGTAATCTATTGAATGAACAGTTAATAAATGTTTATTTATAAAATCAAAACTTCAGTGTTTAATCTTATAAAAAGGTAATTTCATTCTTATTACTGTATTAGCGATAAATTACTGTCAATTAATGGATTAATAATTTAGTGCATTTTAAAAAAAGAACCTTTAAAATTTGTTGCACTTTTTAATCTTCACCACATACAAAAAAAAATTACTATTGAAAGGCTTGCTGGAGCACAAAGTAAAAAACCAAACGAACTAATTATTCATGTATAATTTGTGTAATTAATATTACTAAATAAGTTTATGCTAGTACAAAATTTTGATATGATTTGTATCAAGGAGGTAAGCATAAAGGAGAAAAAATATCTACAATTCATATGATTTCAAAGCTAGTTAATGATAAATACAAATTTCATAAAATATGTTTTATTTTTATATTTGCCATACACATAAACTTGTGTGTTTTCATTTTCTTTCCTAGGTTAGTGGTTCTCAACAAGCTGATACTAAAAGTTAAAAGTGTGAAATTTGCCATCATTCTTTTTCGAAGTTCAGCAATGTCTTATGCCACCAAAGAACAGTTCATGCAACTCACCATACTATAAAAAAAGAAGGCAAATATTCATGTAGAGTTTGTGATAAAAAGTTTTCAGATATCGCCAATTGCCAAAAACATGAGAAAAAACTACACGAGTATGATCCAGAATTTAAACAGGAGTTTAAATGTTCCGAGTGTCTGGAAATCTTTCACTCAGTTAATGGCTATACTGAACATATGCCAGAAAAACATCCAGACATAAAAATTGAATCCGACACATTAGAGTTTGAATCTGAAGAAGCATGTATGACATCAGGGTTCATACGCCTCAGGGAGAACCTGACAATCAGGGAAAACTCAGGGAAAAAAAATCTGTCATAAAATCTCAGGGAAACCTCAGGGAAACTTTCAAAACAAGCACCAAAACCTGGAAAAACAGGGATCTACTCTGGAAAAAGCTGGTACTTGTGCGTTTCCGTGACGTGAAAATCCGATAAGACACGCCTACTAGCATCATGCTGATCCAATGAAAAACTGGGTACGTTTTTTGCATTATGAAGAATCCAATCGTGAAATTAGACACACCTTTACTCTCTCTAAGAGATTCATTAGCTTGATTTTTCTTCATGGTTAATTTGTTTTCATTCGATAATCGGCATCTGGTAGTAGCTTTAAATATTTAGTTTATTATTTAGTCTTATTGATGCAGTGTGCACGTGCTTAGCTTAGTTATTTTATTAACTTAGGCATTTTATTTCATTTTTTTGTGAGATGGATTTGGGTCGATAGTGACCCTTACAAAGCACAATGTCATTTAATAATCATTGGCTAATCAAATTTTTTGAAGCATTTAGTTTAAGGGCAAATTTTTATATAAGGTAATTAAGTTTCCAAGAGTTTGTTATATATATACACATTTCCAATTCTGATTAATATTTTATTTTGTCTGAAAAGGATTTTAAAATTAATTTAAAATAAGTTATTCAGATACAAAACATTCTAGGCAATTAGTTTGCTAATATTTATTTATATATTTTTTATTTTTAGAAACGGGGGGGGGGATAAAATAAACATCACTAGTTGTCGATATGGAAAAATTATTGATTCTGGGAACTAACTCAGGGAAAACTCAGGGAATTTTTTTTCTGAAAATGAGTATGAACCCTGGACATGGAAAATTGAATTTGAAAAAAATACAATTTCTGAATATATATTGTGCATTAGTTATGTCAGACGAAATCACACAGTTAAAAAGTGCATATGCCACAGAAGTGGACAGTTTGAATCTAAGTCAAAAAGCAAGCGTTCCATAAAAAAACAGGGTTCTAACAAGTCAGGATTTTACTGTCCCTCAATAATTGAAATTTATATTCCATGCACGGAAAATGAAAAAATAACAGTTAATTTAATTCGAACTCATGTCGGACATGATTTTGATACTGGTCGCATGCATCTTTCCAAACCAAAGAAAGAAGAGATCGCTGGTTTACTCTTAGCAGGAGTGTCAAAGTCACATATCAGAAGAAACATTAGTGACAGTGCGTCACCTACAAAAAAGACTAGCTAGCACAACAAACAAAGACATTACAAATATCGCCAAATCATATGGTGTCAATATGAATTGTGTCAGACATGAAAATGTTTTATCAGTTGATAACTGGGTTAAAGAAATGCAAGCTAAGGAGGATAACCCAATACTTGTTTACAAGTTGCCTGGAGAAAAGAGCGATTTAGATTATATTAGAGAAGAAGATTTTATTCTTGGATTTATGAACAATGTTCAAGAAGGACTATTAAAATTATATGGCACCGACATAATTTCTATTGATAGTACTCATGTGACCACAAAATACGACATCCAACTAACCAACCTTGTTGTTAAAGATGATAATTGGAAAGGCTTCCCTGTTGCTTTTCTTTGGAGTAATGGACTCAATGAGTCTATTTTTCGATATTTTTTTTAGGCAATCTCAAAACGTACTGGGAAGATTCAGACTAGAACTTTCATGTCTGATGATTACCCAGCATATTACAATGTATGGTGCAAAATTTTTGAATTGCCTGTTTATAATTTACTTTGCAATTGGCTCATTAAAAGAAATTGGAAAAAAATTTATGCTCTGGATCATCCAAAGTATCTAATATTGAGAAAAGAGACAAGATATTTGAATGCCTGTGTTCTTTGGCTGATGAATTGGAAGAAAATTCATTTCAGTTCTTGACAAATATACGTGTCAATGAATGGTTACAGGATAAAGATACGATTTTATTTGCTCAATATTTCAAAGTAAACTACCTTAATCGACCTCACCAGTGGGCAGCCTGTCACAGAATAGGTGCCAATATAAACATAAATATGACAATTGAGCGGTGGCATAAAGATTTGAAGTATAACAGTGAATTGGATGTAAAATGTAGAGGTCGATTAGATAAAGCTATTCCTAGCATAATGCAATCATTAAAGATTAAGACAATGAACCGATTGGCATCTCTGCAGAGGGGAAAACTAACTAAAAGAGTTACATCTATTAGACAAGCTCATGAGGTTGCAGAAGATAATGTTGACATTTGTATTTTGCAAATCAGCGAAAATAAGTGGAATGTACCATCATTTTCTAAATTAGGAGAGGTATATGAAGTTATTAAAGTAGATACAGGCTCAAACCATCAATGCACGATAAAATGTGACTTATGTAATGTTTAGCAAGAAAGTAAAACTTCTTCACACACCATAAATTTTAAATCAGCACAACCGGTTTCGAAAGGACGTAGCCTTTCTTCATCAGGTGCAAACACGTGCAACTGCCTTGGAGGCAAAAGCAAGACTGAAAGCAGGACAAAATCCAGAGGGGGAGGAGCAACACAAACAACCAATAGGAAGTAACATGCAGGGCAGGACCAATCAGAGAGGAACACAAGTACACACACACCACAAAATGAGGAGGGAGGAAAAGAGTAAACAATTATTATTATTAATATTATTATTATTTTTTTTTTTTAATTTCAATAATATTAAACTATTAAGTAAATTTAATAAAATTTATCCATTAATTATTATTTTTTTTATTTTAATTAGAATTATTTTATTATAACTAATATGATGTTATAAACATAATGAAGAAAATTATTTAATTGAATTAAACAAATTTTTCCAGGCTGTCGACAGCAAAGTGGAATCAGATTTTACATTGACAATTTTATCACGATTAAGGTAAATAGCTAAATTTTCCAAAAAATCCAGTTCGGAAACGCGTTTGGCATGAAAGATAATTTTGGCACTCTTAAAATTAAAACTATGATCAAATTCCCAACTATGCTTCGCAATAGAAGATTTAGAAATTTCTTGATTAACAACATACCGAGAATGTTCACGTAAACGACATTCAAGATTTCTTTTAGTTTGACCAATATAAGATAAATCACAGTTATTACAAGGGACATTATAGATACCCCATTTTTGAAGCTCAGGAACAGGGGATTTGGTTGAAGGGAATTGGAATTTATTGACAGGTTTAAAAATAACGTGAAAATTGAAACGCCTCAAAACTTTGGCTAATTTAAAACATAAGGGAGGATAAAAAGGTAAGACAACAAGATTATCAGGTTTAATTTTATCATCAATGGAAAGAGTAGAATTATAAGTTGGCCTACTGAACTGTTTGAGAGCTTTATCAATTATAGAGGGTCTAAAAACTCTAGCAGCAGACAAAAATAGCAACAGACTTCAAATAATTCAGTTCTTCTTTAAGAGAAGAAGTATCAGAACAAATTTTAACATTTCAGAACATTCATTTCATTAACACAATTCAGAACATTTTTCTGTTTCTAACCCTCCCCATGCTCACTCTAATCATCCAGCTAAACAAAATATTGGCACCTTTTACACTTACGTGTATCGTGCCCTTAAAATTTGTTCTGATACTTCTTCTCTTAAAGAAGAACTGAATTATTTAAAGTCTGTTGCTATTAAAAAGGTTTTAGACCCATAATTGATAAAGCTCTCAAAAAGTTCAGTAGGCCAACTTATAATTCTACTCTTTCCATTGATGATAAAATTAAACCTGATAATCTTGTTGTCTTACCTTTTTATCCCCCCTTATGTTTTAAATTAGCCAAAGTTTTGAAGCGTTTCAATTTTCACGTTATTTTTAAACCTGTCAATAAATTCCAATTCCCTTCAACCAAATCCCCTGTTTCTGAGCTTCAAAAATGGGGTATCTATAATGTCCCTTGTAATAACTGTGATTTATCTTATATTGGTCAAACTAAAAGAAATCTTGAATGTCGTTTACGTGAACATTCTCGGTATGTTGTCAATCAAGAAATTTCTAAATCTTCTATTGCGAAGCACAGTTGGGAATTTGATCATAGTTTTAATTTTAAGAGTGCCAAAATTATCTTTCATGCCAAACGCGTTTCTGAACTGGATTTTTTGGAAAATTTAGCTATTTACCTTAATCGTGATAAAATTGACAATGAAAAATCTGATTCCACTTTGCTGTCGACAGCCTGGAAAAATTTGTTTAATTCAATTAAATAATTTCCTTCATTATGTTTTCCCCCAGGGGGGTACCTTCTACAGGTATTCAGGGAGAGTCACGCCCCCTGGGCCCGAGTGATTTTTTTTTTTAACCTTCTACCTTCTTTTCGTTTATTTCTTTCACTTTTGGTTTAGTTTTTTTTTTTTTTTTCTAAGTTTTTCGCTTTTTTCTTGCTTTTTCGTCCTTGTTTGTATTTTTGGTTTTTGCTGCCAATAAGGTTTTGGTACTTGTTCTTGTTCATTGTTCTTGAAAAAAAAAAATTAAAAATTTGAAAAACTTAAAAAAAAAAAAAAAAATTAAACTACTTACCTTGTTTTACTCACCTTTTTGTTTTCTACATACCTTATTTGTTTTCACTCACCTTTATTTTTTGGTCTTGTTCTTGTTGGTTATACTAAAATTACTTAACTTCTAAAACACTAACCAAGCTGAAAATGGTGTAGATGTGGCGCTGGTTATTGGGTTGGCGATTTGGTGATGGTCTCTCGGTAGTCTAGCCTTGGGAGCACACTGGGAGACTGGTGCCCTTGGTGAAGGTGAGACAACGGTGACTACTCGAACGAGAAACACCGGACTAACATGACTGCCACATGTGATTCCCAATCTGGGTCGACGGTCTGGTAGCTGGTGAGTGGTTATGGGTGTCCCAGGGAGCGATTCTGAAAACCCTTTGCTTTTCCGTCTGTTCAAGAAACGGGCTGACTTGTGGGACTAAGGAAACCCTCGACCCTTTTTTCTTATCTCAATTTGGCGACAAACAAAGGAAATACGAATAATGTGCTTGGCTCGGGCCTATCCCTCAATGCTAACTCTAATAATACTGCATGGGCAGATAGAATGGAAGAATTCTCTTCCACCTTACCTGGAAAAGTAATTTCCACATACAATGAGGCAAGATTTTTTGTAATGAAGCGTAATGAAGGTGACTTTTTTAAAACGTCACCATTTCTAATTCATAAAGCTATTCAATCAGTTGTGGGTGAACCAAATTCAATTAAGAAAATCAAATCAGGAGAACTTTTAATCGAAGTAGAAAACATCAAGCAAGCAAGTAACCTCAAAAAATGTACACTTTTCGCTAATATTCCCGTTAATGCTACTACTCACCGAACATTAAATACCAGTCGTGGAGTTATCTCAGAGCCTGACCTTCAATACATACCAGAAGCAGAAATACTTGAGAATTTAAAAGATCAGAAAGTTATAGCAGTTAGGTGCATTTCAATTTCCTGTGAAAATAAACAAATCCCAACTAAGCACATAATACTTACTATTGATTCTCCGAAACTTCCACGCTCTATAAAAGCTGGATACCTAGAATGCCCTTTAAGACCATACATCCCAAATCCTCTGTGCTGCTTCAAATGCCAACGGTTTGGTCACTCAAAAAATTTTTGCCGTGGTAATCTCACGTGTGCCCGCTGTTGGGTAGTGGGCCATGATAATGAAAACTGTGAAGCTCCCGTATGTTGTGTAAACTGCAAAAAAGACAACCCATCTTAAGCTAAAATATGTGAAAAGTGGAAATTCGAAAAAGAGATTCAAACTGTGCGTACCAAAGAAAATATATCATATTTTGAAACCAGAAAAATTGTTGAAAGCAGAACACCAACAATTGGAAAATCCTTTGCTGCTCTGTTGCTTCTATTAAAATACCCAAAAACTACAAAACAATTTCCACACAAACAGATAGTAATACTAAGAGCATCCCCCCTGTAGAAGATTAAGAAAAGCCTACTCAAACACCTTATTTATCACAACAAACACCTAATTCTTCTAAGCCAACATATCCTAGAAAAAGCTCACAAATTCTGAAAAAACCCATGTCTCATAAAAATCGCAGCTCTGAATCCCTAAAGCATGGAAATTCTCAACAGAACTTGGTTAAAAGGAAAAAAATACCTAAGCTAACAGTCTATAAAATCAAAAGAAAATAATATAGCTAAACAAGCGGACTTAATTTGCCTTCATCCTTCTGATGGAGAAGGTATGTCTACTGCATCAGAAGATGACGACGTAGATGTGTTAATCTAAAAACCAAATCATAATGACTAATTTCATTTGCTGAAATTGCAGAGGTTTTAACAATAAACGGGATGAAATAAAAGACATTGTCTTTGATCATCGACCAATTTGCTTTGCTTTCCAAGAAACGTATCTAAAGCAAAATCATAATATGAAAATTCGTGGCTACAACTGTCTAAGGAAAGATTACATTCAGTCTGACAGAGCTACAGGTGGTGTAGCTCTCTTAATCTCCAATAATGTTCCTCACACAAATATACCTTTAAACACAAATATTCAAGCCATAGCTGCCCAAATCCACATCAATATGCTAATAACCATCTGTACTGTTTATTTAACACCTAATATGTCTGTACAAAAACAAGATCTGAATAATTTAATTTTGCAACTCCCTACCCCATTCTTAATTTTCGGTGATTTCAATGGACATAACCTGCTTTGGGGGAGCCCCAATGTTAATTCCCGTGGACAAGTCATTGAAGACTTTATCAATGATAATTCTTTATGTCTCTTAAACAATGGGGACAATACTTATTTCCACGAACCATCTAGGACTTTTCACGCAATAGACCTCGCAATCTGTTCTCCAATTCTTTACCCATATTTTAATTTTTTTGTTTCTGACGATCTGCATAACAGTGATCATTTTCCTTTATTTTTATCGCTCTATAATTTCAGTCAAGTTAACCATAGTAATCCTCATTACATTTATGACAAAGCCAATTGGACTACTTTCTCTTGTAATGCCTCCATTACTTCTGCCATGATTGAGGGCAATATTAACAGTGCAGTTTCAAATGTCAGCCATTGTATCATTAATGCAGCTAACATTTCGATTCCAAAATCATCTGGATATTCTTTTAAACACTCTCGACCTTGGTGGAGTGAAGACTGTAAAATTGCAAAAAGGCACCAACAAAAAGCGTGGGGGATTTTTCGGAGATATCCCACTACAGCAAATTATATTGCATATAAACAAGCTAGAGCAAGTGCACGAAGGATTCGAAGAAAATCCCAAAAGGAATCACGGATTAACTATGTATCCAGCATTACCTCGAATACCAGTAGCAAACAATTCTGGCATCGTGTCAAGATGGCCATGGGTATTTACTCTAATGACAGTATCTCTTTTCTTAAAGTTAATGGTCAGACAATCACTTCCACCCAAAACATTGCAAACACTATTGGTAAAACTTTATCCCACATTTCTATCTCAAACTCATACTCGGAGCCCTTTCTATCATACAAACTACGTTCTGAATGCACTACAATTAACTTCAGATCTCGCTCATTATATGAATACAATAGCCCATTTACAGAAAATGAACTGAACAATAGCCTGAAAAACACTCATAACTCCGCTCCTGGTCCTGATGGTATCAGTTACCTTATGATCAAACATCTATTCAAAGCTTCCCTCAAAAATCTACTTCATCTCTTCATTAGAATCTGGACCGAAAATATCTTCCCGGTTGCTTGGCACGATGCTATTGTTATACCCTTTCCAAAACCTGGTAAAGATACTACTGACCCAAAAAATTATAGACCTATTGCCCTCACTAGCTGCCTTTGTAAATTGCTTGAGAAAATGATAAATACTAGACTTGTTTTCTATCTTGAAAAGAATAATCTAATTTCTCCATGGCAAAGTGGTTTTAGACAAGGCCGTTCTACTATTGACAATATTCTCTTGCTTGAGACTAATATACGGAATGCTATTGTTAGATGTAACCATTTGGTGTCAGTTTTCTTCGGCATTGAAAAAGCGTATGACAAAGCCTGGCGTTATGGCATTTTAAGGGACATTTTTAATTTGGGTTTAAGGGGCAATCTTCCTATATTCATTGAGAATTTTTTAAAGGTGAGACGCTTTCAAGTTTGAATTAGATCAGTGTACTCAGACTTTTACTTCCAGGAGGAGGGTGTTCCTCAAGGTAGTGTCTTAAGTGTAACACACTTCTCTATAAAAATTAATAATATACTAAAACAACTACCTCAAAATGTTCATGGGAACCTGTATGTTGACGACCTGCAGATTTCTTGCCAGGGAAATGATATGCATTTTATTGAGCGCCAGCTTCAACTAGCCATCAATAATATTACCAAATGGACAAATAAAAATGGTTTCACTTTCTCAATTGACAAAACACATTGTGTGCATTTTTGCCGCAGATGAGGTCTTCATCCCGATCCAGAGATTTTTATTAACAATAGAATTATATCTGTAGTTGACACTGCCCGCTTTTTAGGCGTTATTTTTGACAAAAAACTGAATTTTATGCCACATATTTTAAATTTAAGGACAAAATGTGATAAAGCATTAAATCTTTTAAAGGTACTTTCAAATACCTGTTGGGGAGCAGATCGCATTTCTTTACTGAAAATCTACCGAGCTGTTATCCATTCTAAATTAGATTATGCCTGTCAAGTTTATGGATCAGCTCCTATTTCCTATCTTAAGAAATTAGACACGGTACATCATAATGCGCTTAGATTTTGTTCAGGGGCTTTCCGCACTTCTCCAATCCTTAGTCTTTATGCTGACTGTGTGGAACCTTCTCTTGCCAATATTAGACAACAACTATCGTTGGATCTCTACTATCGCATTCGTTTACATCCTAATCATCCACTTCATCCTCATTTAAATAACAACAATGAAAATCTTTTTCTGATTCGTCCATCTTGCATTCCACATTTTGGTCTTCAGATTAAGAACTTTCTTGATGGCACCCCTCATCTTCACACAAAAGTTCGTCCTCGTTCCTTTTTAAATGTGACTCCTTGGAACTTCCAGGTTATTTCTCACCTCCATCCTTTTAGTGGTTTTAGAAAATCTGACACAAATGCTTCAATTTTTAAGGCACTTTATGCTGCTCATCAAAGCGTTTATCAGGATTATATTGAGATTTTTACTGATGGCTCTAAGACTTGCAATCAGGTTGGTTGTGGTGTTGTTTCAGGTGAAACCATTTTTAGTTATCGACTTCCTTGCTCATTCTTCATTTTCTCTGCAGAGTTTTTTGCAGTTGAAGTTGCACTTAATTTTATTTCATCTCATCCCAACAGGAAATTCATCATTTACACTGACTCTAAGAGTGTCCTAGATTCTCTTTCTTCTAGTGCTTGTGCACTTTCTTTTATGTCAGTTTTAAAAACTTATAATGATCTTTTAAGAAAAGGCTTTGACATATTATTCTGTTGGGTTCCTGGTCACGTTGGCATCAAGGGCAATGAATTAGCAGATAAAGCAGAAAGACAGGCATTGATTGATATTAACTGTCCAGTTCCATATGAGGATGTTAAGCATTCCTTTAAAGGTTTCTTTAAAAATATGTGGCAAAGAGAGTGGAATTATCAGACCAATAATAAATTACAGGGAATCAAACCACACATTTCAGTCTGGCCGACACATACTCCTAGGAGTTATGATGTGATAATTACTCGTCTCAGGATTGGGCATTCGAGACTTACACACAAACATTTACTTCTTGGAGAACAGGAACCTACCTGTCCCAAATGCCACTTCAGCTTACTAACCATTAGCCATATCCTCATCGATTGCTCTTGCCTTCGTCATCTGTATAGGCACTATTTTAATTCATCATCACCAAATTTGACTAACCTGTTGGGTATTAATCCTCATTATCATCTGACCAACTTTTTAAAAGAGGCAGGTTTTTACTACGATATATGATTTTATTTTTTACTTTATCATTCTTCATCGCTGATTTTATCATTTACACTGCCATTTCCTACATCTCATTTTATTATATACATTGTTTATAACCTTTACATATTGTTTTATCTTATACACTGTTTACTTTATTTTTTATTATATTTATCTATTATTATATACTACATCTTTTCTATTCTCTTTTTTTTTTTTTTTTTTTTTTTTTTTTTAGACTATGGATGGGATCCCCCATCCAGACTATAAAGTTTGGCACAGCATATCCAATTCTGGATCTTGTGACACAAAAAACCAACCAACCAACCTTCATTATGTTTATAACATCATATTAGTTATAATAAAATAATTCAATTAAAATAAAAATAATAATAATTAATAGATAAATTTTATTAAATTTACTTAATAGTTTAATATTATTGAAATTAAAAAAAAAAAAAAAAATAATAATAATAATAATAATAATAATAATAATAATTGTTTTCTCTTTTCTTCCCTCCTCATTTTGTGGTGTGTGTGTACGTGTGTTCGTCTCTGATTGGTCCTGCCCTGCATGTTGCTTCCTATTGGTTGTTTGTGTTGCTCCTCCCCCTCTGGATTTTGTCCTGCTTTCAGTCTTGCTTTTGCCTCCAAGGCAGTTGCACGTGTTTGCACCTGATGAAGAAAGGCTACGTCCTTTCGAAACTGGTTGTGCTGATTTAAAATTTATGGTGTGTGAAGAAGTTTTACTTTCCTGCTATTGTCTGTACGTCAGTTTTTGAATTTATTTTTGGTTATGTAATGTTTGTTTACATCAATTCAAATGTAGCTGTCCAGAATATGCCATAAGATATAATGTGTAAACACATTCACCTGGTAAATTTAAAACAACCTTGTTGAAACGGATATTCTTTTACTGTATCATATGTAAGGTATTAATAATACAATTGTCAGGAAAATTTTCTAATTATAATTGTTATCGTTAGTTCAAACAAGTTTTGTTCTTATTATATACATAAAAAAGGGTATAATGAATGAATATTACATTAACTTTTTCTCCTAAAAATTAATGTGAAATAATAAGTACTATTCAAGTTGCATTATATTTCATCACTCATTTTTTTTTTTTTTTTTTTCAATTTGCATAATTATTTTTAATTGCTGTATATAACATAATAAAATATCTTATTTGAAACTTGTTTTTTTATTAAGTCATGTAATCAGAATCAATAACCTAAATATTTTGTAAACATGATTTATGCTGTATATTGATGATTTTCAAAAATAAAGTAGTCTTGTATAATTATTTATTTATTAAGAATAAGTCATCTTAATCTATTAATTGCTTTATTAGGTTATAATATAAACTGAATATCATTGTTTATTATGAGAGATAGGACTACGATTTGTATACTTGGTAATATAGAGACTGTTTGAACATCTGGTTTGAACATCTATGTTCAAAACTTGTATGATCATTCTGTGCTTGTTGTATAAAAAAAATTCAGTTCAATTAATTTATCAAATTTGGTAATTATATTCAATAAATCTAAATGTTGTATATGCCATATATTCATCTTTTGTATTCATAATTAAAGTAGTTAATGCAATCATTTATTTATTAAGAATAAATCATTTTAATACACTTTCCAAAGCATAGCTGAATTGTATTGTTCATTAAATATATATGCTGTCGAAAAAAGTCCTATTTGCTGCCAGAAATTTTCTGTAATTCAGAAAAATATATTCTATCAATGGGAAAATTTTGTTGATATAGCATATTTTTCTGAATTACAGAAAATTTCTGGCAGCGAACTGCAGCAAACAGGACTTTTTGTTGACAGTGTATATATGATTTGTATACTTAGAAATTCTGATTCAAAAACAGGACTTCAGTGCTAAACTAAATTCTGCTTAGGAATTATTTTTTTTTTTTTTACCTTTCCTTTAATATATTAATATATAATTTAATAGTTGTCTTTCCATTTAAATATACCAGTAGCAAGGAATTAAAAAAAAAAAAAAAAAGCTTCTTTACTTTAAAATAGAAAGTTAATTTCTAAGCAATAGTATATTAATTTAAATGAAAACTAAACTTACCGTGTCTTGGAATATATATATATTGTATATAGTTTTTCCATTATATCACATTACTTCGTGAATAAGAATTCATAAAACCTGTAGATAAAATTATTGATAAACATTATTCTGTAGTATTATGCTGGTTTGTTTCTGCATACAAGGGCTATTCTAAAAACATACTCAAAGCTAATTCACAGTTTGTTTTTTGAATAAGACACAAGTATATTTTTTGAGAATAGCATAATTTGTTAATATATAATTTTATTAATACAGTCAAACTTCGTTAACATGATAAAAAATTTGTTCATGTTATCAGTAGTTCATGCTATCAGTAGCCAATCCTCATATAACTAAACTAATCTTTTAACGGGGATTGTGGAAACAGTTCGTGATAAAAGTAATTCACGTTAACAGAGTTCAAGTTAACAAGTTGAGATACTGCGCTTCTTGAGTATATTATAGTACCTTTTATGCAAACATTGTTAACAGACTTTCTTTTTGAAGATGTTATAGTGCCCTTTTTTAATTATTGAGAATATTATAGTGCCCCTTTTGAGAATATTAAAGTGCCCTTTCATAGAGTTCCCCCCAGCAGCCCTTTTGTTCTAGAGACAGCACTAAAGTCATTAAAAATAAAGTCACTGAAATGGCTATCCATTGTTTTATCAGTTATCCCCAAAAACAGAAATTCAGGCAAAACTTTTTTTTCTTGGGAGTGTCATGTTTGTTCATGAAATCTATAAAATGTAACACCAAAAATATATATATATATATTTTTAATGATAAATTTCTGGAGATTTTTAATTTCTTGATAAGACAGTGTTGTTTAAAAAAAGTACAGAGGAAAAAAAAAAATAATAAAAGCTGTGTTTGGGGACTGCCGATAGAAGTGAAAACTAAGTAACCTGTGAATTGTATCGTCAAGCTATTAGATTATTATTTTCGAATTATTTTTGGTTTGTAAAGAAGTGTTTATGATCTGTATTATATGACTCGGCACAATATTTGTAGCTACCCGAATTAAATGAACTAAGCCTTATATTAGTAGGTAAAAATATTGATTACTTATGAAATTATTTTATTTAGTAGCTAAGATACAAAAGAAAACAGATTCAGGACACCCCAAAACGTGTAAATCAGGTGAAATCTCGAATTCCACTTTCTATAATATAAAAGAATTTTAAAATATCTTTCAAATGACGTATTAAAAATAATTTAATCATAATTAGAAATTGAAATTTTAAGATATTACAGCGCCATCTGGCAGTAGAAATTTCTGTAAGTTACTGTTCGATTCCAACTCAACAAAGCTTTCAAATGATGTATTACTTTTGAAATTATTTTAATTAGTAGCTGAGATATAAAAGAAAACCCATTCAGGACGCCTCAAAACGTGTAAATCAGCTGAAATCTCGAATTCCACTTTCGATTCTCATGGAAAGCCTTCGCTGACAAGAGTTTCATGATTTTTGTTCACCCAAAAGTGCTCAACGCGCCTAAAGAAGTTTTCACTTAAAAAAAAAAAAAAGAAACTTTTTAACATTTTGCTCTTATGATCAAGTGAATATTAATATTCATTGACAACAAAACAGCCATGTTGAACAGCAACTGACATTTGTAATGTGCAATTTTTTTTTTACTTGAATATAGCAGAAAATAACACTTAAGTACAGTAGAGCACCATTTATAGATTTATACGTTTTTGAAGACTTCCTAAAAAATGTAACTGTAACTGAAAGAAAAAAAAAAAAAAAATGGACTACTGAGAATTTATTTCGAACTAGTGCTGACTGTAGGCTAATTTGGCAGGGTGCTCCAACTTGCTACCCTTTCAAACCCATTTTAGCACCGTGCTGCTCTTTTAAAAACATTTTGGCACCAAGTTGCCTTTTTTAACATTTTAAATGTTCAGAGGCATTTAGATACTTTTTTTCTTACTTTTCAATCTTCTAGCAATAGTTCTACAGCATTTTTGAAAAAGCAAATGCATTTAACCTATGTGTATACACATAAAATTAGTAATTTACTTTTGTCATGAAGCGTGTTTTTGCCCCCCCCCCCACACACCACCCTTAATGTGGCAACAGGGGGAATATTCCGCAAAATCTCTTTATAGTGCGTGTTGGAACGCATAACCCACTCACACATAAAAATTAATCTTACTGAGATAATTTGAAGCAGAGTTATGCCTGGAAACGTGTTTGTTGTTCCTCCTCTGGGCCGCAAGGGGAAAATGTCGCAAAAATACGTTACAATGGGTGTTGAATACATATAAATATGCTACATACTAAAATTTCTGATCTCAGCTCCTATAGATTTCCCCGGACATATTCAACGCTGAAGGGGGGGGGGGGGTGCTCCAATTTGCTCCCACATACCTCCCCCAAAAATTACAGAAAATCAAAATTTAGCTTTTGAAAATATCCTCAAGAAAACGCTCGGCTGTTTTTAATATGTTTGTACTAGCGAGCTTTTCCCGCTAGCAGGCCACTATTTTTAAATGAATCACTATAATTCATTATATTTTCAAAATTGCAAACTTTTATTCTTAAGAAATGTAAAATAATAATAATAGCAATGAATTCTGATGGGGTAAAAACAGACACCGGGTTCCCACTGCCTTCGGCAGCACAGACCCGTGAACACTGACGTGTGCTGCGCACGCATATGCCTTCAACCACCCTTACTGTCCCTCCTAATAATTCTACATTTTTAAATATATGTACAATCAATTTATCGGGCCTTGATACATAATAATACAAATTTTCAATGCTCTAACACAATTTATAAAATTTTTCCCCACCCGCCACCCTTTTTGCCCCTCTAATAATTTTACACTTTCGAAAACATCCTCATTCGACTTGTAGGCCCCCAAAACCTATATACAACAATTTAAAAGGTATAGCTCATTTAAAAAATTTAAAATACCTTTGACAATCCTTCTACTTGAGCAGCTTTGATTATATGATATATTTCGATCTGCATTCGCAGTCATTATCAGATGTTTTCTTTGCTGCATTACTGATTCACGTCTTCATCCTCTTCCACATCACTCTCCTCTTTTCCTACGTCACTTTGTCGTCGATAAGTCTTTATTATATGTTGCCAATCTTTAGCTATAATGCTGTGTTCTCTCTCATTTACTGCAGAATTAGTGGTTAATATTTCCAAAGCTTCGCGTTTCAGGGCGTAGTTATGTGAATTGTAAGGCGCTATTTTGATGGTTTTTAAGGCATCAGTTATTATAGGGTTAGTTTTATGCATACGAGATAAAGCGGTGGTGCATCTATTGTATTTAAGATCGCTGATGTGCTCTATTTCCCTGTCCTTAATTTTTCTTTTTGTCATTCCTATGTATGAGGCCGGTTTATTGTTGTTTTCTAAGTCAAATGTAATTTTGTATATTCCTGAAGTTTCTTTAGGGTCAATAATGTCTTTCGTTCCGAATTCGTTGAATAATGTTCCTATTGGGTTTGATGGGTATATGTATATTATGTTTGGATCCTTTAAGGTATTTTAAATTTTTTAAAAGTTTATTCGTCCTTCTTAAGAATTACAAAACATTTATAGGTATAGCTTAATTTCTATATCCCCCCCCCCCTCCGCCACCCCTCTAATATTTTTACACTTTCGAAAACACCCTCTGTCAACTTATAGGACCCAAAAACCTTTATAACAGTTTTTAAGGGTGTAACTCAATTTTAATTTTTTGCCCCCCCCCCTCCCCCCCACACACACCACCCTTCTTGCCCCCTCTAATAATTTTACGCTTTCGAAAATACCCTCTTTTGACTTGTACCCCCCCCCCCCCCCAAACCTTTATGCACCAATTTTATACAGTCTAACTCAATTTTTAATTTTAAATTTATGAAAAATAACGCATAAAAGCCAATATTTAAAATCGAAAAAACATTAATTTAAAAAATTCAAAAAAAATCTCTATGGAGGTGCACATCTGCAGGGTCCCAGGTACCTATATGCCAAATTTCGAAGCTCTGCGATCAATAGTGTGAGTACCAGAGTGCAAACAGACACACACACACTTCTCTTTATTTATACAGATAAACTGGTATTCTTTATTAAAGATTGCAAAGACTACCTTATTTTTTTTTTTTTAAGAAATTTTTGTAAAGAAATTTTAAAAATGCTATATTTTATTTTTATTAATCTAAAAAACAATTTGGTTACTACAATAATTTCCGTATGATCCAATATTGTTTTCCTCAATTAATATTTGATACTATTCAATTACCATACCTATGATTAATCCTAAATAAAAACTTCACTTCGCAATCAGATTGTTCTTTTAATAAATTATTCATTTACCTCTTTTTTTCTTTTTTGTTTGGCAAGAACAATCAAGCCATTTCTCAAAAGAAATAACTTTCTAAACATTTAGAAAAAAGAACAGAGTCAATAAGCATGTATATATTATTATTATTATTATTATTATTATGCAAGACAGAATAACAATTTAATAATTTGAAAAAAATAATTTGAGTCCATGGGCCATAATGATAAGGAAATTTTCAGAATGTTTGAACATGTGAAAGAGGTTCTGGAGAAATTTCAAATATTTATTTTCGTAGAAGAAAATACATATGAAAAGTAAAATAAATTTCCAGAAAAAACTAACGTTTGAACATTAAAGAACAGTTGTACTCTTATGTTAAATGAGTATCTCTTTTTTTAAGCTCTAAGTTAAATCCATTATTTTTTTTTTGAGAAACATTCAGAGTTTTAAATAGAATGTGAGATTGTGAAAATCATGAATTTCAGAAATCACGAATAATAATAAATAAAGGGATCTAAGGAGAAAAAAAAAATCTTCCTTTCCACTCCTGGGGAAATTGTGACCGGCAAAATAATTACTTAAGTGATACTGTGAATGTAGTATAGAGCCAGAAATACAGACACAATACAAAAAGAAAGAAAAAAGAAAAAAAAATCTAATTATCGGGCATTAAAAACAAATACTACGAACTTTCGACAGAGAGACGTGTTAGAACAAAATTTATTTTCAAAAGAAAAAAAAAAAAAAAAATTTTAATTAATTAAATTTTATGAAATTTGAACTGCAAGTTGGTCTTGTGTTGTACATGCTGTATATTAAAGTTTTGTGTTCGTGATAGAAAATTTTAAGAATTTTAAAAATTGCAATTTTTAATGCCACTTCAAAAACATGTGACCTTAATTAGCTCGATTATTTCTTTCCGCTCCAGATGGTGGAGGCCATCATCTGCTTTTGTTTGGATTCAAGTGATTTGTTGCCACCTACAATTTATACTTTAGTGAATTAAAAAAAAAAAAAAAAATCCAATTGTCGTGCTGAAATTCTGGTTGCGCTCCTGGATAGAGAAAAATCGCCTCTTTCATTTGGTAAGAAATTTGTAGCGATAGGATTGATATTTATAATGTATTTAGACATTTAACGCTCCTTAAAAGGCATCTTAAACTAAAAATTGACTGGTTTATTAATTGACATAGGGCGACGTTTTAATTAATATCTACAGAATTAAATACAATTTTCAAATTGTGTTTTCAGGAGCTGCTCGGGAAGGCTCCTTAGCATCCATATGTGAATTTTTTTACTTATGTGTTCAATAGGTGTTGGACGTATAGATGCACAGACAAAGCGACACCGGCATCTTTTATTATTATACATAAGGAGCATCGTAATCACATACTACATCTAGAATGCATTTCAAGCATTTTTTTCAGTGCGATACCAAACATGTTCTTTAAACTTTCTACTAGTCTCCTTTAGCCTTTGGCGAAATGTATGTTTTTCACATGCTTGAAAATTTCAACCTAATTCATCCAGTACTTTGAAAGTATTTGACAAAACATCTGAATTCAAAGTGTCCAGTCATTTATGGAACAATAGTGTATTATTAGTAAGGATGGACCGGATACGGATATCCGGCAGTCCTCATTAGAGGTCTGCACGGGCCGAAATTCCCGGGCCCGGTCTGGTATGAAATCGAAAAAATCATCCCAGGCCCGGCCTGGCCCGATTCAAAAATATGTAAAATTACAAAAAAAAAAAAAAAAAAATGCCTTTCTACGAAAAAGATTTTTAGTACGTGTTTTGCAGAGGTTTTATATAGCTAAACAATGATATGTTCTTTAACAAAACTGCTGAATGTTTACAAGATATTTATATATAAACGGTATTTCATTATTACAGACGTACAGGTGGCACAAAGTCAGACAGAAAGTCAAATCGAAAATATTAGCATTCCTCAAACAATATAGGAAGATATTTAAAATGGTTAATAGTACTAAAAATACACTTTCAACCACTTCCTGTTATATACCGTAATGTATCCAAATCTTTCATTTGATTTGGTAAACAAAACTTTAATGCTAATCCAACCATATTCAATAGAAAAGATGCTACTTTCATCTAGTGCCCCGGAGAAAAGAAAAAGAAGCCTTAGAGGAAAAGTTACAGAGGAAGGATTTTTTATAGCCTTCATACCACCTAAACACTACAGACCATAGAAAACAAAGCCTTATATACAGTAACATATCTAATTTCTTTTGTTTGTTATATGTATGCAAACTGGTAGTAACATGCATATTATTTTGAATTAGAAACCATCTAATATTACTTTAAATAAAATGTATTGATTTCGAGACATGCTTAATATTTGCGGAAAATCAGATCGTGAACAGTCAAGCTGATAGCCAATTAAATAGTAGTTACACACACTTTTTAACAAAATAAATTTTTATGTGACATACCAGACTGTAAAATTTTGTAAAAGAAATGACTGAAAAAGTATTTTATCATTTTCCTTTTTCGTTGATTAACGAGGAATTTAGAAAAAGATTCGGGCCGGGTTCGGGCTTAAAATTTCCTCCAGGCCCGGCCCGGCCCGAGTACACACACAAAATATTGAACTTGAGCCCGACCCGGCCCAAGAGCAAATTGAAAAATTCTGCCCGAACCCGGCCCGTGCAGACCTCTAGTCCTCATTTCCAATATACACATGGAATTTTCAATTTTTTAAGGGCACACAATAATTAAATTAGTATGTTCTGGCCACCACAAGACTTTCTTCTGTATTTTCCTATATTAATTCATTAAGTGCAAATAATTTATTAAAAGTATCTAATAGGATTAATCAAATGATATTTATCTTACAAGGAACACTCAAAAGGTGTCGTCTTTAAAAAATATTGAAAAAAAATATATGTGATTCTACTCTTCATAAAACACCAGAAAGTGAAAAGATTATTGGCTGAAATGAATTACAGCAACCGCAAAAAATTATCAAATTAAGTTCTGTTCGTTCACGGCAATCTCGGAGCTAGCAAACTTATCGCCTAACAACTAAACTTAATATCGCTAAATCGCCAAAAATGCTTAATTTTTGTAATTTTTTGCGGTCACTGTAATTCATTTCAGCCGATAATTTTTTCATTTTCTGGGGTTTTAGAATTACATATATTTTTTTCGATATTTTTTGAAGACGACACCTTTTGAATGTTTCCTCTTAGAGAAAGCTAACACTAAATATCCAATGAAAAACAGTTTTATTGTCTATAAATAGCATCTTAAAAATTTTTTTTTTATTATGGTTATCTCACATATCAGTTTTTGTATAATTATATGCCATAGAAGTTGACATATGGCCTTCTCATTATTGAGCAAAATAGCAGTATAGCAGCGCCACCTGTTGGGCTGTTGACACTCAAAGTTGACAGGCATTAATTTAAGTCAAGGTGCATCTACATATAAATTTACATTAAATTCTGTGCAGTAATTCTTGAGTCTTCTTTATTCACTTTTTTTCCCTTTCATTCACTTATGCAGGGCCGAAGCCATGGGGGGTGGGGGTCTCCCACTCACTTTTTTGATGAGTTAAGACAAAGTTGGGGATAATGGCTGAGTTGGGACATCTCCGGGGTTGAGATAAAAATTAAAAATATCATCACATTTATCCCTCTCTGCTTATAGTTGTTCCCTGTTACTCTGAAATGGCTCACAAACAGGCATTTGAGAGGAATACTGATACCGATTAGCTGCTGTTCGTTGCTTTCCCAGTGTCAACTTTTTGGATTTCTTTGCAAAATGTTTTGTTTTTTGTATGTTTTGGCACTGAGTAGTACCACAATAGAAGAGCACTAATATGATGAATTTATGATTATCAAGAGTGAGAGAGATATAACAGACAGATTAAATATAAGCAAAATAGTAACATCCCTAAAGGCAGTTTGAATAAAAAAAATTATACCTTCTTACTCAATAGACATGTCTGGTTGACAAGAACATGCAACTTTGTCCCTCTGAATTAGTCCAAAGAGTAGAGGAGAAGGTTGAACGTGAAAAAGAGATATTTTGTTTACATTTATCCCACCTGACCCTATTTCAGTTGAGCGTTCTTAGGTCATGGCATAATTACAATTGTTCAGAAACATCCATGTTATTAATATTGCCTTTTTCTTAATTATTGCATGCCACTTTGCGTACTTTATGAGGAAACCTCTATAAGAGAGTGGCAATACATGCTCACACAGAAGATTTTGCCCGAATTTTGGAATGTAGATTTTGGCAAATGTACCTTCCAAAATTTGGTGATGTATGCTTGAACGAATTAATACTACCTAGAGACAATGCATGAGAGCCAGATTGAACGTCATCACAGGTTAGCCAAAAAGACCTTTGCCGCACTAGTCCACACATGACTGAAAGACAAATGATGCCGACCAGTATTTAAAAAGATAGGTTAAATAAATCCTGACAGATTTAAATCTGTTATCTAAATTAAGTCTCCGACCATTATCAGCAGCGTGCCACCCACTGTGGCTTAACCTAGCGACCTATATATGAGAGATGTGACGTATGAGTACAGCCAGTGTTGTAGTCTTAAAAAGAACAGAATATATACTATAGGCAGGGAGAATATGGAAGAGAGTATACGCTATAGCTTTACTTGAGAAACAGAAGATAACACCACATACCCTCCATTACACCTTATAAACGTATAGGACATATTTTGCTCAGTGTAAATTTTTTTGTAGAAGAGTTGTAAAAAAAAAAAAAAAAAAAAAAATCTGAAAATTTTTAGATGTTTAGATACAAAATTTGGTGAGCCAGCATTTTTTCTTTTTGTATCTCATGTGGGACTTTTTAAAATAAAATTATGAAATTTTGTGAACCAGTATAGGGCATATTTTGCTGATTGAAAATTTTTTTGCAGGTGTCATATAAAAGTAACACGTCAATGTTTCTGAGGCACCATATGTGTAAAATTCGACCTAAATTTATTTCTTGTTGCAGTATCATGTACTTTTAAAATTATAATTTACAGATTTAATTTCTGAAAATCTAAATATTTTTTGAGCATTACCTATTGAAAGATTACAATACTTATTTTTTAAATTAAAATGGTGATACTACTAATGTGAAATTTTTTTGAAATGTTACAACCATTTAATACTTAATTCTTAAATTTAGAACTAAAACAATTAAAAAAAATGAATTGCAAAACTCAATTTAAACAATCCTCTTCCTTAAAAAAAAAAAAAAAAAAAAAAGTTGCACTTGTTGGTCTAGCCATTTGGAGTTTTGAGTGGTTTTCACTGAAACTGACGTAAATGCAGGCTAGAACTCCTTAGATCCCCCCTTTCCTCTCAATGGTGGATATTTCCAAATTTGTTATTGCATATGCAATGGTATTAGACCCTTTCAGAGCAGAAGTAGGTTATTGAGAATCACCAGTAATCTACTTCTGCAATGAAAAGAACCTAACCTGGTACTACTACACAGCAGAGTAAATACTTAGTGTGCTACAAAAATTGTATGTTTGTGGACATATATGATCATGTACACAGGAAGAAAAGAGGTTCACTTATACTGAGAACATGGAAAAATTAATTCAAATGGTAAGCAAAAATTTGCATTGCAAACACATTCAAAAACCTAATTAATAAAATTTAGTAGTATAGGAAGAAAGGCACAATAAATAGCATGCTTTTTATGAGTGGGTCAATTCCACTCGGCACTTTATTTACATTTTAGGCACATCCAATATTTTGTTTTGGGAACTGTTTTAATTCCCATACATTGTTGGTGATATCATTCAAGGCAACCATCGCAGCCAATCACTTACTGTCAGCCAAATCATGGCAACAAATACCACAGATCTATCTAGGCTCTTTGAGTTTTAAGTTGAGAACTTGCTCAACAACTTTCCATGCATCTGTAGAAAAATATTTTTTTATGAGTTTGATGTCAACTTGCTTATCAGTTACCTTTGAAGACACTGTGTGTGGAAGAACATTTACTTCTTCAATAGTCTTCAGTCATGCAGTGGCAGCACGTTCTTTTGAATCAAAGCATTCCAATAACATTAATTCTTTGTCTTCTAAGGTACGATACATAAAAAGCAATGGCTTGTTAAATAGACATTTCTTTTTCTTCGGCACACCAATCACTGTTAAATCATGACCTTTTGGTCGACCTCTCTTTTTAATAATTGGAGGCATTTTAATACTATTTAAATTATTAGATGTAAGATTAGAAGTACTGGCTACATCGCTAATAGTATGCTGATCATTAAATCCAGAAGTGTTAGGTTGCCAAGTACTTGTAGACTCAGTTATGTACGTAGATGGTTCTACTTGAGTGTGTGTTGGTACTTCATGTGATATTTATGTGTTATCAATTGTCGGCAAAATGAAGTAATCATGATCTGGTATTATTGCCATTTCGAGATTTTGTGACAGGTCTTGAAACTGCTCTGCATCAACTGCTCTGATCGAGAACAGATATGTCCAGATTTCGAGGCTGCTCTTGCACAGATACATCCAGAATTAGAGGTTGTTCGGGAACAGATACATCCAGGTTTTGAGTTCCTGATATGTTCAGGTTTTGATGATTGGAAGGGGATTGGTCAGGAAATTGCTGAGGAAGATTTGGAATACAGAAATTTCTATTGATTATATTATTTTTAAATTCTTTCAGCAAATCAAGCATTTGATGAAATTCACTTTCATTTAATAAAGATATTGCATCTGCAATATCATTTGTGATGGCTGTTGCCAATCGATGTTTTGCTTGACACTTTTTGGTTTAGCAGATTTTGGTTTTGTTGAGACAGTAATGTTTTGAGTTTCTGTTATTATGATTGAGGGATCTGTATTTATGATATTTTGTAGGTAATTTAAATAGTTGTTTTTAGTCCATCTCTTAATGACTAATTCAGGGTCAAAGAGGGGCATACATATGGAGTGCCTCACAGCAAATATGTGACTGCAAGGTAAAATCATGGAAGTATGAAAGTTGCACTCACATGACTGTGGTGTAACTTTTATTATTCCAAGGGAACTATTAACATGAAAATAATTTTCATGTTTGGGAACATCATATCTTTTTTCTTCAAATTTCTTCAGCTCCCTTTGAAAATGTAAAAATATGCTTGCAGTTAGTAAACCCTCATAATCTACAAGTACTCCACAAGATTGTTTTATTATTCTGTTTTTGTGAAACACTGATTTTTTTATGTTGCCGACAACAGGAACCTGACTGTCCGAAATGTCATTTCTGTGTGCTTACAATTCGCCATTTGCTCACTGACTGTCCTTGTCTTCATCATCTGTAAAGACATTATTTTAATTCATCTTCACCCAATCTGACAAGCCTTTTAGGTGCAAATCCTCATCATCACTTGACAAATTTTTTAAAGGAGGCTGGTTTTTACTTCGACGTCTGATTTTATTGTTTACAGTGTTCATCCTATTTTACATCTGTTTTTTATTGTATACACTGTTTTTATTATTTTTGATTTTATCTTGTATGTAGTTTTACTTCTTTTTTCTACTGTGTTTTTTTTTTTTAATGACTTTCTGGATGGGTAAACCCATCCAGAAGCTCCTTTTTTCTTTTACCTATTTGTTTGGCACAGCATATCCCACTTTGGACCTTGCGCCAAAAAAAGCCATTCAACCAACCTTTATGTTACCGTTCATTTTGTAATGTATCTATCAGTGAAAAAAGTTTTTTAACATAGTCCACTATTGAACTGTTTTTCTTAACAGTTGATTTGAGTTTTGAGTTCATGGATTCCATTCTGTTATTCGTACAATTCAAGAAGTTAGTTTTGCCCATTTGAGCACTTTTGCTCCATTCACGCCTAATGGAATGCCAATTTTCATAATAATATGATTTAATATTATTGGTACCACATTATCAAATTTTCGGAGATGTTCATTAAACATGTCATCAGTTGGAACACATACCATATTTTTCTACAGTTATTTCACGGCCAAATGTTCGTAAAGAATGAAAAATACATAAAAGCAAATTAGCATTTTCAAAATGTGTCTTAAATACGTTTCACTCAGTTAAGACCTTATCTGTCATATTAACTTTTGTGTTAACTGAAGCAGGATTTTTATGCTTGAAAGTTTTTATGACCCAGTCCA
The DNA here is from genome assembly GCA_963930645.1 of Salticus scenicus. NCBI lineage: Eukaryota > Metazoa > Arthropoda > Arachnida > Araneae > Salticidae > Salticus > Salticus scenicus. The sequence goes on along the minus strand of OZ005658.1, from coordinate 203,695,881 downwards.
GCAGCGCCGACTTTGAAAAATTTCTGGGGGGGCTCGAACCAAGGCCAGGAATATTTTGTGTGTGGGGGGGGGATCATATTTCTAATACAAGGTCATCAAATTTGGTATAATAATGCACACATGCTTACCCAAATGCACCCACGCTTATGCACACACAAACAACGGCCTGATTAACACAGGGGCGCGTGCCAGAGGGGCCCTGAGTAGCAAAGGGCCCCAAAACTGGTCCTGAAAATGCCATCATAATCTTTGCCATTTAGTTTATGTAAATCGAATTTATAAAACAAAATTAAAAGTAGCAGGGAGGTTGCTGGGATAATACGGCCATCAGCCACTTCAATTTGAAAACAATATTGTGATTATGTTAAGTTAAAATTGGAGGGGAAAGGCAGAATCTCGAAATAATTTCTGCTATATCTTCTCTTTAAGTTTTAAAAACAATATTTGTTCTTACTCTTCATTTTTACTTAAAATGTTAAAATTTCATAAACTATCTTTAATTAAATTTTGATAGAATGGAGTAGAAGGCTGATATTTTACCAACTATGTGAAAAATACCAGAATCGGGAATCGAACCCGGGACGTTCCGCTTAACGCGCGGATGCTCTAACCACTGAGCTACCCTGGCTGATAAACAGTTTGGCACTTCTCACATAATTTATGTTGGCAAGGTCACCGAGTCTGCATTAGAGCAGCTATATCAAGTGACAAATTTGAACATGGCACAACTCCAATAGCCCATAAAATTTAATTTTATGAGTGACACACCGGATTATCAAGTTTTATTTTCCTAAAATAAAAAGTTTCCTAAAAAAAAAAAAGGGGGGGGGGCAATATTATATACCTCTTATTGTTTATAAATTCATAACTCACATCCAAAAAAGTTCATTTTTATTTAAAAATACCAAGGGAAAAAAGAAGCAACCAAATAAATAAAATGCAAATATAAATAAAATTTTTTTTAAAAAAGGCGAATTAAACATCTCAGAAACGTTTATAAAAATTATTTTCACTTAAACTTAGGGAAGAGAGTAGCATCAAGCGTATAAAATTAAAATAAAATAAAAAATGTAATAACAATATGGCAGTAACTTTTGTGAAAATAGTTAGATTACTTTGCAACGATGTTTCTGAAAACTTTTGCTCCTCATGCACAAACCATAAGTGATTGGGATTCCCATAGCACAGCAAAGGGAATCATCTTCCTTTGAACTCCCCCCCCCCCCCCACGCCCCATACAGAGACTTTCAGCCTTTCTTGTTTTTCTTTCTTTTCTTTTTTTTAGTCGATTTATGTCTATTTTGAATTGCAACAACCTTACTTTACAGCTATGATTTTGGTAAAAAACTAAATAAGAAATAGAGGAAAGATTTTCTTGTTTAATAGGGAATTAGTATTCAAAATTTCTGGGGGGGCTGAGCCCCTACAGAAAATTTTCTGGGGGGGCTCGAGCCCTCGAGCCCCCACATAGTCGGCGCCACTGACCCAGTCTATAGTCTCCTTTAGTTCATTACTCGTTACGGCTATTCCAACTATTTCGCTTTCACAATTGCCATCCTCCACCAAAAAAATAAAAATAGGCAAGTTCATGTTCAACAATTTGTAGGTTGCATCAAATGCTACAAATTCTGGAAAGGATTAAAAAATGTTCATTGTGGTTGTTTGAATAAAGAGTCCTTCAAAGGTATCATCAACTCCCTTTA
>OZ005658.1:203640978-203693978 GCA_963930645.1 Salticus scenicus | reverse complement strand
ATATTTCAATATCAGCATCTAGAAATAAAAATAAAAAATTAGTACACATAAATAAATATGAAACAGTTATTCAGGGTTGGGTAGGAAAGTGGAAGAAAAAAGAAGAAACCAACAGAAAATAAAATAGATGCTCAAAATTAAAATAATCAGCTATATAAAAGAATTAAACTCAAAGCATAATATCACAATCAGACCTATAACTAGAGCAAATTTTTGCTTGCCACAGTAAAAATCTCAAACGCCAATGGCGAGCAGAAATTTCGCGCCCTGACTTGTGAACAAAATAAGAGTAAAATATATGATTTAGAAACAACAATAATTATTTACATTTCTCTTAAATGTGTCATAATTTACAAAGTTAAAGGAAACCAACCATCTGTGGTCGAGACATGTAAGCTCAACGACATGCTGTTGTACTGGACAAGAAAATTAAATTTTTGTTTTTGAAGAAATTCCTGTTTAAAATTACATAATGTCATAAAAGCATGCCTAAAAGTAACATTAAATTTTCCCAGTTAGCACAAATTATACATTATCAAAATTTACACAAGGGATTATCTAGTTACAAAAGTTTAGGATGCTTTTAAAGTATCACAGTGAAAGTGTATCATCATAATCCCACTTTGGCAGCCCAAAATATACACTGAAAAATCCTTTTAAAAGTATATACCCTGAGAAGAGGTTTCACAGCAGTATTCCAAAAAATCCGTTTTGGAGTGTCTGAGACCTCCTTAACCCATGGTGTAGATTTTCTCCTAGTAGATTTGTAAAAAATTTTATGTTTTCTGAAAACTATGCATTTTTCTTATACTTGTTGGAAACTTTAATGAGATTCTGCAAATGAAAGTTCTAAAAGAGACTCCAAAAAGGAATCATCAATTTGATTGTTTTTGTATGAATTAGTTATTTAACGTGATGAAAATCCCTCAAATAAGCTATAGTATTTGAGATCCTGTATGTCAAAAAGACACAAGCAGTCTGGCTAGTTTGACATGGCATGCTGCCAAGAAGTACTTAGTACTTGAATATACAAAAAAAAAAAAAAAAAAAAAATCCATTTCATTTTTTTTTTTTCCTTTTTGAGAAATTTTATTTTCAAAATGTTATTTATTTCATTTTATTTTTTAACATTTGATAACTTATAACTGATTTTTTTTTTCTCAACTCTGGAAAATGTTGAGAAACTTCTTGATTTGGAATTTCTTCAATGCTGAAGTTTCCTTTCAACTAGAAACAGCCTTTAGTTTTTGTCTTCGTCTTCCTGAGTATCTTCCTTATCTATTCCATTTTTGTCATGCCCCACATGAGCTTGTCTTTCCACCTTTTCCACAGTCTTCCCCTCCTGTTTTCCCCTTCAGGTTTCCAGTTCAGTACAAGCTGTGGTATTCCATTCACATTCATCCGTTGTACATGTCCGTACCATTGCAGCCCCTTTTGATGTAAAAAACCAACCTGCTACGAATATCAAAAACAGGAAAAGAAATGTTGAGAAACAAGCAGGAAAAAAGGAGTCTTTCATAAAACTGTCAAAAGTTTTTATGAACTATTCAATATAAAATTTCTAAAAGAAAGATACGAAAAAAAAAAAAGTGATATTTTTAGATATACCCAAATACCAACAAAGTGCTTCTTAGCAATGTGTAATGTCAAACTTGCACCTGTTCAATATACAAGGTCTCAAATGTAAATTACCTGAGAGCTTTTTGTTGCTTTAAATTACCGTAATTTATTGAAAAAAAGCCAAATCAGCATTAAACTTTTTCATAATTATTAAACGAAAAATGTATTTTTCAGAAAAAAGTCTGTATATGATGAAAAAATATTTTAAGCCTACCACTGGAGAAAGTTTTTTCATGATTTTTTTTAATACAGTTGTCAAAAGCATTCCAATGATATATATACTACATTTAATAAGGCTTTTCAGCACACATTTTCTTTTACTATATATGTTGTCAATTTATAATGCTGTAAAAGTAAAACTGACCATATTTTTCTTGCAGCAAAGTGACGGCTTCACACAGGTCATTCAATCTATTATTTTTAGTGGCCAAATTAGACAGATCTTTTAATGTTACAATTTTCCCAGTTTCTCTGTGTAATTTTTGTTGTAGCAGTTTTTATTCACATCCAGATCAAGCAGTTCTTTTGCATGTTCTCTAACTTCTGGTGGTAGCTTTCTTTGCTGAGGAAGGTGTCTGAATAGATCCTATAAAAACAAGCACAAATTTTTATTTTATTTATAAAAGCAACTGAACATTTAGTCACATACTAAATTATAACCATGTGCAAAATTCTTTGGCGATTTTGGCGAAAAACGTTCTTTGGCGGGAAACTTCAGGGGAGCATTTCTGGGACGCATTTGGTATAGGTGGGGGAGAATTCCTGGGCTGCAGTTGATCTATGGGGGAGATAAAAATGTCGTTTTGGGACGCAGTTGACCTAGTCCCCCCCCCCTTCCCCCTTAATGAATAGAGTTCGCACATAAACATAGATTAATTCCATTCGACCAGGATCAACAATTTACCGAAGAATACTTATGCGACTTAGATAAACAGATTACAGATATTTTTAAGAAAAAATAAATGACGATGAAAAAGTCAAATTGTTTGTACAAGTTTTGCAAAAATTTGTCACTTTCTCCTCTGTTGACATTGTTAAACCTTTTCAAGAAGAAAAAGAAGAGCCTCTTAAAAATACTATTGACATAAGAAGTAAAATCCTTCAATCTGTTCCTGTAAAACATATAAGTACCGCTCAGCGAATAATAAACTTTTTAAAAGACAAGAAAATTTTTTTGGCAGAAAAAAACGAACTTTTATACAATGACAATGTTATTCCTCCTTCAAATATTACTGAAATTATCAATTTCTTATTGAGAAATAGAATTTGCAAACCTGATGCTTTCGAAGAATTCAAAGAAATACTGAACTATGTATGCTAAACCTAGGCCTAAAGGAAAAAAAAAATATCTGGATCGAACTGGATAAAATTGTATTAAACAAATTTGTAATACTTTTTTAAGAATTAAAAAAATCAGTTTTCAGTCTCTTATAAATGTTGTTGTCTTTCCTTATTTTATTTTATTTTTTGTTTTGCTGTGATATTAACATAAAAAATTATTTATTTTTCTGCCTTCAAGATATCACTATACATCCACTCATAAAAAAAAAATAAATAAATATATCTATTAAACTGAAAAAAAAAAAAAAAAATTAAATAATAATAAAATAAAGACAAGAAACTAGATTCTTTTAACAAAAACAAACTATTTATTTAAAAGAAGTTCTTAGAAATTTATACAATTTTTTTTTTTTTTTCAGCATTTATCATTTCTTCATCCAAAACATCATATAAACATGCCAAAGGCATACTTTACACAATTTTCTTTTCAACATAATAAATCTTTTTTTCAACATTGATCATTCTTTAACCAATACATCATATGCTTTATAATCTTGAAATAAGGTTTTTTCTTTTCCTTTAAGTGGATGATGTTCTGTAAAAAAAAAAAAAAACTTCTAAAAAATAATTTATTAAATATTAAATAAATTGTACACTTTTTAAAAAACATTAAACTTAAAAAAAAAAAAAAAAAAAAAAAAAAAAAAAGATGAATGGATTTTAATTATGAAATAAAAATATTTACACTTACTAAAATCCATAAGGTAAAGTGCCCCAGGAGGGTACCTTCTTCAGGTATTCAGGGGGAGTCGCACACCCCGGGCCTGAGTAATCTTTTTACCCTCCTCCTTTTTTTTTTTTTCCCCACATATGATTCTTGGTACTTTCTGTTCGTATTGCTTTGTTTGGTTCTTTACTTTTAGGTTCTCACTCTTTTTTTGTGCCAATCGGTTTTTTGGTGCTTTGTATTTTCTTTTACTTTTGGGGTGTTCACCTTTTTTTATGTTGCCAATAAGCTCTTGGTCTTTCCTTGTTTTTCTGTTCTAAAAATATATATAAAATTTTTTTTTGAAAAGCACAAAAAAATGTACCACTCACCTCGTTATACTAACTTGTTTTGTTGTATTCTCACTCATCTCATTTTTTCTGTGTTGGCTGTTATTAAAATATATATATATATATATATATATATATATATATATATAAAACTGTAAAATTGAACAAAAAAAATTATTAACTGCTAATACAATAACCAAGTCAAGTCCGGTGTTAGTGTGGCGCTGGCTATTGGGGCAAAGATTCTGGGGATGGTGCATTGGCAGTCTAGCCTTGGGATCACACTGGGAGACTGGTGCCCTTGGTGAAGGTGAGACAACGGTGACTACTCGAACAAGAAACACCGGGCTAACACGACTGCCATATGTGGTACCTGAACTGGGTCGGCGACCTGGTAGCTGGTGAGTGGTTATGGGTGTCCCAGAGAGGATTCTTAAAAACCCTTTGCATTTGTGTGTTGGAAGAAACACTCACCCCTTTTTTCTTATTTCTCTAATGATGGATACAATTATGGATATTTCAAATAATGCGTCTGGCTCGGGCCAAGCTAATAAAAGCTCAAATGGTAAATCATGGGCAGAGAGAGTTGAAGAGTTTTCTTCAACTTTGAGTGAGAATAATGTAAATATTTATGAATAGTGATGCTAGATTTTTCGTGGTGAAAAGGAAAGAAGGAGACTTTTCACACACTTCTCCTTTTTTGATTCAGAAAGCACTGCAGTCGATTATGGGTGACCCGAAGTCAGTAAAAAAACTTAGAACAGGCGAATTATTGATTGAGGTAGAAAATGAGAAACAAGTAAACAACCTTAAGAAATGTACTCAATTTGCAAACATACCAGTTACCGTTAGTCCACATAGAACACTAAACATTTGCTGCGGTGTCATCTCAGAATCTGATCTTTAATTTGTACCAGAATCCGAAATTCTAGAAAACCTTAAAGACCAAAGAGTTATTGCTATAAAACGTATTTCTAATTTTCGTGACAATAGGCCTATTCCAACAAAGCACATTATTTTAACAATAGACACCCCTAAATTACCACGCTCCATAAAAGCTGGTTACCTTGAATGCCCCATAAGACAATACATTCCTAATCCTTTACGCTGTTTCAATTGCCACCGTTTTGGCCACTCTAAAAATTCATGGCGAGAAAAATTAACATGTGCCCGCTGCAGTGCTATTGGCCATGATAGCAAAAATTGTAAAGCCCCAATCTGTTGTGTAAATTGCAAAAAGGATCACCCATCCTATTCAAAATCGTGTGGAAAATGGAATAGGAGATACAAACAACTAAAACAAAACAAAACATATCGTATCCCGAAGCAAGAAAAATATACTAGAATCAAGGACCCCTACCATTGGAAAGTCATATGTTTCCGTCATAGTTAAAAAAAAACATATCAGACTATAGCAACACAAACTGACAGTCTTCTTAAAACTAGATCTCCAGTTGAAACTACAATAGTCAATCCCCTAAAATTACAATCTAACCCATATCGGGCTTCAAATTCCTCACAGGCTTCTACCACTAAACCACCAAATTTTAATAAACTGCAACAAGTTGTTAAAAGCAAATTCCCTGACAGAGTTCATAACTCTGCCTCCAAAAAACATTCTAACACCCTCCCGTCTCAACATCATAAAGAAAAAGAAAATTACAAAAATGCCCACTCCAACTTTAAATAAAAGTAATAAAACAAGCAGTACAAAGCAAGATGATTTAATCAGCGTTCATCCTTCTGATGGGGAGGATGTCTACTGCTTCAGAGGATGATGATGTGAATGTTCTACTATAAAAATAAAATAATGACCAATCTCATTTCATGGAATTGCCGAGGTTTTATAAATAAACGAGATGAAATACGAAAAATAATCTCTGATCATCGACCTATATGCTTCGCCTTCCACGAAATATACTTAAGACAACAGGATAATGTTAAAATCCGTGGCTATCAGTGTTTTAGAAAAGATTTTACACATTCTGACAGAGCTACAGGTGGCGTAGCCCTTTTAATTTCTAATAATATTCCACATTCTAGTATTTTAAATACCGATATCCAGGCTATTGCAGTTCAGATGATAATAATTTATGTATTTTAAATAATGGTGACAATACTTATTTTCATGAACCTACCAGAACTTTTCATGCAATAGACCTGGCCATCTGCTCTCCGACTTTATATCCTTATTTCAATTTCTTTGTGAGTAACAATCTACAATATAGTGACCATTTTCCTTTATTTTTATCTTTTTATAATTTTAATGATCATCATCCTACAAATCCACATTATACCTATGACAAGGCGAACTGGACTACTTTCACTATAACCCCTTAACGCGCGGTGTCCTCGCTGCGAGGATGCAAAATTTAAGATACAGCTGCAAAAATTCACCCCGGAAATTTTCTAGCAAAAATTTACGTTTATAACATTTCAGAAAGGGCCGGGTTTTTTAAACTTAAAATCTAAAATTTCTTTTAGTTTAATTTCGTTCATGAATTCCGGTGGAAGTATAATTTAAATGATCCGAATTGTCTTGCGCCGCAAAGGGATAAATGCAACTATCACATATGAAATGATCGAGGGTGATATCAACAGAGCAATCACTGAAGTCACAAACTGTATTATAAATGCAGCTGATATTGCTATTCCAAAATCCTCTGGACGTCTCAGTAAACATTCAAAGCCATGGTGGAATGATGAATGAAACAATGCAAAAAGACAGCAACAAAAAGCTTGGGGAATTTTTAGGAGATACCCAACTACTGCTAATTATATCGCATTCAAAAAAGCAAGGGCAGCTGCACGAAGAATCCGCAGAATCTCCCAAAGAAATTCCTGGATAAAATATGTGTCCAGTCTTACCTCCAATGTAAGCAGTAAACAGCTTTGGCGTCGTGTCAAGAAAGCAAAGCGAATATATTCTAATCAAAGTATTTCATTTTTAAAAGATAATGGCCAAACTATAACTTCTACTAAAAATATTGCAAACACCATTGGTAAAACTTTATCTCAAATCTCCAGTTCTAATACATATTTCGAACCTTTTTTGTCTCATAAACGTAATTATGAACGATCATCAATCAATTTTCACTCCCGCTCTTCACCAGACTACAATAGACCTTTTACAGAAAATAAATTAAAAAATAGTTTGAAACATTTCCATAACTCTGCTCCCGGACCCGATGGTGTTACCAACATTATGATTAAACATTTATCAAAACAGTCTCTTAAAAATCTCCTTCATCTTTACAATAGGATCTGGACTGAAACTATTTTCCCTGTTGCTTGGCACGATGCTATTGTTATTTCTTTTCCTAAGCCAGGCAAAGATGCTACTGACCCCAATAATTATAGACCCATTGCTCTTACAAGCTGTCTATGTAAACTACTTGAAAAAATGGTAAATACTAGATTAGTTTTTATTCTCGAAAGAAATAATTTCATTTATGGCGCTACGGTGTTTGAAAAGGTCTTTTTAATCTGGACTTTCGAGGAAATCTCCCCATTTTCAATCAAAACTTTTTAAGAGTCAGACGCTTTCAAGTTCAAATAGGATTAGTTTATTCAGATTTCTATTTTCAGGAGGAGGGTGTGCCTCAAGGCAGTGTTCTGAGCGTCACACTTTTTTCTTTGAAAATAAATGATATTCTAAAACAATTGCCACAATGTGTTTATGGAAGTTTATATGTTGATGACCTGCAAATTTCTTGCCAGGGAAATGACATGCGTTTCATTGAACGCCAGTTTCAACTTGCCATCAAGAATATCATCAACTGGATAAATAAAAACGGTTTTACTTTTTCTACTGACAAAACACAGTGTGTGCATTTTTGCCGCAAACGAGGCCTTCATTCTGACCCAGAAATTTTAATGAACAACAGGCCAATTTCAGTTGTTGACAATGCTCGCCTTTTGGGTGTTATTTTTGACAGAAAACTGAATTTTAAATCACTTATTTTACACTTAAGAATTAAATGATACAAAGCTCTTTATATTCTAAAAGTCCTTTCTAATACTTCTTGGAGTGCCGATCGTCCATCTCTCCTGAAAATATATAGAGCTGCTATTCGTTCTAAAATTGATTATGCCTGCCATGTTTATGGATCAGCACCAGATTCTTACCTGAAGAGACTTGACACAACACATCATAGTGCACTAAGAATTTGTTCAGGAGCCTTCCGTACTATTTCCGTCTTTAGTTTATATGCTGACTGTGTGGAGCTTTCTCTCACTGACATCAGACAAAGACTTTCATGTGAATTGTACTTTCGCATCCTCTCACATCGTAATCATTCACTTCATTCACTTTTAAATAGTAACAATCATAATCTTTATATGAATCGCCCATCTTGCATCCCACATTTCGCTCTTAGAATTAAGAACTTTCTTGATGGCACCTCTCACATTCATACCAAAGTTCGTCCTCGGTCTCTTTTAAACATGACACCTTGGAATTTCGAGGTTATTTCTTGTCTTCATCCGTTGAATGGGTTTGACAAATCTAACACAGATGCTTCTATTTTTCAATCCCTTTACTTATCTCATCGCTCCCATTATAAGGACTACGTCGATATTTTTACCGACGGATCAAAGACCACTAATAAAGTCCGCTGTGGTGTTGTCATTGGTAACACCACTTTTAGCTATCAACTCCCTAATTCATTTTCCATTTTCTCTGCAGATTTTTTTGCTGTTGAGGTTGCCCTTAACATTAATTCATCTCATCCAAATCGTAAATTCATTATATATACAGACTCAAGGCGTGTTCTTGATTCTCTTTCATCTACCTCTTGTAATCCATCTTTCACTTCAATTTTAAAAACTTACAATGACCTTCTGAAAAAGGGATTTCACATCTTGTTTTGCTGGGTTTCTGGTCATGTTGGCATCAAAGGCAATGAAGCAGCAGACAAAGCCGCAAGGCAGGCTTCTATTGTTTTAAACTGTCCTGTACCATACGATGACATGAGGCACACACTTAAAAGCTATTTTGAAAATATTTGGCAAAGGGAGTGGAATAACCAAACCAATAACAAATTGCAAGAAATAAAACCTGAAATTTCAATCTGGCCAACACTCACCCCTAGAAAATACGATGTCATTATTACTAGACTAAGAATCGGGCATTCTAGACTCACACATAAATACTTATTGCTTGGAGAACAACAACCTGATTGTCCGAAATGTCATTTTAGTGCACTAACCATTCGCCATATTCTCACCGACTGCCCTTGCCTTCGTCATCTGTATCGACATTATTTTAATTCATCTTCACCCAATCTGACAACCCTTTTAGGTGCAAATCTTAATTATCACTCGACAAATTTTTTGAAGGAGGCTGGTTTTTACTTCGACATCTGATTTTATTGTTTGCAATGTTCATCCTATTTTACATCTGTTTTTTATTGTATACACTGTTTTTATTATTTTTGATTTTATCTTGTATGTAGTTTTGCTTCTTTTTTCTCCTGTGATTTTGTAATAACATTCTGTATGGGTAAACCCATCCAGAAACTATTTTTTCTTTTACCTGTTTGTTTGGCGCAGCATGCCCTACTTTGGACCTTGCGCGAAGAAAAGCCATTCAACCAACCAACCAACCATAATTTAAAGTGGAGAAGTCATCTGAAAGAATTCTTTTATCATGGGGATTTTATAAATTTTCCTTTCCACCGGATTTACAACTTTTCTTCGTTTTGCCTCACGGACTATCTTTGAAGGATTTTCTACAACTATAGTTTCTTCATAATCCATATTACATATCATGTTCTTTATAGACTCGTAAGTAATCATCTACATGTTTTTAAATATCAGGGTAAATCCCCGAACTTTGCAACAAGTTTTTCCACCTTTTGTTTTGTACGCATAGTTTTTAGGTCCATCTAAAAAATAAAATATTAATAATAAATGCATAAATAATGCACTCATTAAAGAAAAAAAAATGATTAATTATAATAATACCGGGTGATCGAAAAGTCCAGGACAAACTTTAAAAATGAATAATTCGAAAACGAATCAAGATACAAAGATACGGTTTGCACCAAACGGATGAAAAAGAAACCGGGTTTTGTGTAGCAAAGGAAAAAAATTAGTTCTGTTGGCGACCAACAGATGGCGCTATAGTATTTTATTTCACCAAAAGATGATTTACAAATGAAAAAAAATGTTGACAACTTACAAGTCAGCTTAATTACAGTTAATTAGTACTACTACAGTAACTGTTCAATGTCCATCATTCAGAAGTACAACTGTGAGATGATTCACCACATCGTTCACAGCATTTAGTAGCATTTCTTGCGTTATGGCAGACACATTTTGGCGGATGGCATCTTTCAGTGCTGCAAGTGATATCAGTTTGTCGCGGTACACCTTTGACTTCCAAGAATCCCCACAGCCAAAAGTCACAGGGTGTCAGATCGGGAGATCTTGGAGGCCATGCGTGATTAAAGTAGCAACTGAGAATGCAATATTTCGATGCAGCTCGTAAGCTTCGACTACCATTACCTGCTGTAGTTGTTCCTTTTTATATCGTTTGTTGCTTTGCATAATCCTACATCAGAAATATGACAGCGCCATCTGTTTGTCACCAACAGAACTTTTTTTTTTTTTTTTTTTTTTTGCCACACAAAACCTGGTTTCTTTTCCATACGTTTGGTGCAAACCGTATCTTTGTATCTTGATTCGTTTTCGAATTATTCATTTTTAAAGTTTGTCCTGACTTTTGGATCACCCGGTATATACATATTTACCTGATACAAATGTAGCAATCGTGTCTTCATTCAACTCGTCTGTAAATTCTCCTAGGAAGTTTCCTAAAGGTGGATCGTTCACACAGTTCGATAGGTAGATGATGGATCATGATATAATACTGCATCCCCCAACTTGTGCATTTCTTTGTACAACTTTATTCTGGCCCAGGCTGTGGTAAATGCTGCTAAAAATATATTTGCACATTTGTCTTGAGGAACAAAATTCTTCATTTTTTCCCGAGTGAATAGCTATCACCTCTTCTGTTGGTAGGTAAATATATTTTATCTGTAAAGAAAAAAAATCGAAACAAATAAAATTACATATTAAACAGTTATTGTCCCCTATCATTTTGTTGAATTGAGAAACCAAAGTATGGTAGGACAACTGCCCTTTATTACAGTTCATACCCTACCTAAAAAAAAAAAAAAAAAAAATGTAGAAATTAAAAAAGCATTTAGTAAAGGGGAAAGGCAGAATTTCAGAGATAATAGAAAAAGTAATTTTATAAGCAAATTTAAACTCACCTTCCTCAAAAGCTGTTTAATGCTAGTTTTGCAACCTGTCGTCCGCCTTCATTTTTTCTAATTTCTTCTGGGTCCAACTGGACGTTTTCTCGCCCTTTATAATTTTTTATATAAAGTTCTCTTTCCTCGTCAGTATTACAGTCCCTCAGCCATCCGCTGCTTTCTTGCTTGGTTTTTAAAAATTTATCAATATACGAGCAAAATAGTGAATCAGATTTCTCCTCAAAATGATAAACTTCAAATATATAATTTAAAACAAGAGAATAATTAAACTGTTCTATAAATCAATAAACTCTAAAATAAAATTACTTCTAATATTTGATACCCCATTTTCAATTGCTAATTTTATCTCTTCAGAAACCCAAATGCGAATAATTGCACGCTCTCTATCTGAGTGTGGGCATTGTACTTGATTCATTGTTTCAGCACATACCTGACAGAGTGGGAACATCAATTTTCCTTTAATACGATTTGGCAGAACTGGAAGGTAGAGGTTTTCAAGGGCTAAAACTTTACATTTTATTATTCCGAAGTAATTATCAATTCTGTCAAAATCTTTAGTGATTACTTTTGGATGACCTATAGGATATTCACAATACTTATTGACCTAGAATGAAAAATAAATATTTCTATTAATCAAATTCAAATAACAAAAATTAATTAATTAATTATTTAATTAAAATAATAGAATATCAAAAAGTAAAACTTACCCATGGATACAAAGACGTAAAGTCAACATATTTAATAACTCCCTCACAATATAATTTTAACGGATTTGTTCTTCCTCCAAAGAAGGCGTCTCTAGGATTCAGCCTGTCTTGTGTATCATGGCATAGAAGAAATAATTGAAGATCTACATTGGTTTTCTTCTCCTTTTGAAAATCATGCTCCCACATTTCGATCATTCGATAGCCTTGTTTTCTAAGCTTTTCAGTCACATTATCAGTTTTCTCTTTTAATGTGCCCATGGTAACACCTTTGATTGGGTGTATAACGTCTCCATCATAACATATTATAGAACAGCCGTGAAAAAAACAGCCCTATATAAAATATGAAAAGTGATAAAATTTAAAATTTTTGAACTTCAAATTATCTGTATGAAAACAAAAGTAAAATATGAAAATAAAACTTACATGATATTGATAAACTGTCTGATTTGATTCTGAAAAACCATCAACTGTAAAGCCGCATACCTTTTGCTCTCCATTTCCATTCAAATCATGCTTAATATCAATGTTCTCACTAAAAGCAACAAAATCTAACCATCTTATTGAATCCAAACTATAATTTGTGGAAATAAGATAACCATGAACAGATACCATAGTTATAGTACTCTCTTTGATGTGATTAGCCCGAAAGACAGCCATACACGCTGATGCAGTAGTAATATAACTGAAAAAAAAAAAAAAAAAAAAAAAAACTTTTTTTTTTTTTAGATTTTGAATTTTATCCGAGAGACAATCAAAGAAATAATATAGAATTATTCAAATAATTATACATACCAAAAGGGGTCAACATCAGAAATTTCTAAGAACTGTTTTCGGAATTCTAAGCAGCACCTTCTTAAAATATCTACGTCTGATCTATGTGTAATAAGAAAAGACTGTTAAATTTAATCACATCTAATAATCTTTATATTTTGAAGAATAAAATACTCTTTCATGCAGAAGGAAAGAAAGGTTTGAAATAGTTATTATACTTACCTACAATATTCTAAAATTTCCTTTTTGAAATCAAATACATCATCTTTCTGTAAATCATACCATTCAAGGAAAGATGAGCGAGCTGCATGTGACATCATTTCTGGACAATAAAAAAATGCGTCCGGCAAAGGACCCACGTAATTTTGATTTTCTCATACATTGAAACGATGAGGAAAGTAGCTTTTTTTGAGTTATCTTAACAACCCAAAGCATTCGGGTAATTTGGCTAACGCCATCGGCAAAAAATTATAAGAGTCTATAATCCTTATACCTACAGCTTTCAAACTTATGTACATACGCTTAGATCCATTAGGAATAATTTCAGGTGAAGTTCCTTGCTGAATCATCCAGGATAGAATGAACTGTCCGTCAAAGCTATAAGATAAAATGAAAATGTTATTTTAATATACAAACAACAACAATAATAATAAAACAAAACAAAATAAAATGTACATACATGCTTAAAAAAGTAAAAACTTCCGTTACCCTTTCATATTATGGGCGACGGCAGTGAAATCCTTGTGTTTCTTTGTGAAAAACCAAAAACAAAATTCATCAAGAGAATTGTACCCAGTGAAAACAAATTCAGTACCATCTGAATACTGAGCAACAGCCAGGTTTACGACGTGTTCACCAATTTCTTGATCAGTCTAAAAATCAAAAAATATAATTTTTTCTGATGACTGGATTGGACTTTCTTTTTTTAAAAAGCATCGGCGCGCGGCTGAAACAACAAAGGTTTTACAAGAGGGACATTGAGTCATCCCACATTTGTGATAATCCATAGCACAGTCTCTCCTTGAAATAATTTTAGTGCAAATTCTACACTGTTAAAGCTAAAAAAAAAATTTTTTTTTTAAATCCATATAAGCAAAATAATAATAGCCATAAAAATAATATAATAAATAATAATAAATCGTTAAATTTTACATACCCGATCACAAATGGAAAATTGCATCTGTTCTGTTTTTTCTTTATGTTTGTCATAACAATAATCAGATCTACATAACCTGTTGCAATCATGACAACGTTTTGATGTTCGGATACACAGTCTTTATCATGGCATATGTGACAGGAATTTTCACATCTGTGATCTTCGATCCGTTTATAAGGTTTTTCACAGAATAGGCAGTAATAATCGCTTCCATAAAAACATTTCATACTTTTTATGACATCGTAGTGTTCATCGTGATGCCATAAATTAATCCGCAATGGCCTACTTCGCCCTTTATAAGAAACCTGCAGAATAAAGAGATAAATAAATTCTTATAAAATGTTCGAAATTAAGATGTAATTTCATGCACTGAATTTCTTTTGTTTAATATTGTTACAAAAACAGCAAATAGATATTTATATATATTTTATATAGATTATTGTGCATGAAAGTTATTGATCAGGTAAGCACGATAAGTAAATATCACTTACCTTGCATTCAGTTCAGGTATTATTTGATCACTCCACTTTTCTTGGTTAACAATGATTTTCCATTTATTTTCCTTTTCTGATGAGAAAAATATCTAGTGATTATTTATTGTAGTTTCCATTTAGTACATTATATTACTTCTGTTATTTTATTGTGTGAAAAGAAGTACTCTATATAGGAGTACGGAAAACTTTATTTTTATGCGCCTGAAAATGATGCGGGTTAATCGACTGAATGCTACATTGCAACTGAACAAAAAAACTTGAGTTACAGAAAGCGAAAAAACACTAAATAGAATAGAAAAAACAAAAATAATGAATTAAATTATGATATTATACATAGTTATACTGGGAACATAATAATATTGATAAACAAACTAATCATAAGTAATAAATGTCTAAAGAAAAATAGTTTGAATGTTTATTGGTTTGTTTTCCAGTCTTTAAAATAGATTTAGAGTAATTACTGTCAAAAGTTTCATTCGAGATATAATTATGAGTCCAGTGATCATTCAGAGTATGGCCTTAAACAATGAGTAACGTATTATTTGAATTGCACAAAAGAAGAAAGATTTACGGAGATTAATTTGATGACTGATTTATAAAAAGTGTTATTAGTTGAGTGGGAGAGAATGACAGATTGGATAATATTATCTTATGTAGTTCAACATAAAAATATATACATACATTTAAATATTTAGAAGATATTTAAAAAAATTACCTTATTTAAATTATCTGATGAGACGACGACAATCTGTACATTAAGATGATTTTCGAACATTTCAATCTCTCTGACTGTGCATGGGTCTAAAGGAACACCTGCATCAAGAGTAAGTTGCCCAGCTCGATTTAATAATGTTGGTCGGCATTTATCTTTTAATGAATTTTTCGATGTCTTGTCATTCGTTGCATGTACGATTGCAAATAAAATTGCTTTCGCATAACACAACCCTTCATCATCATTCTGGATAGATAAAGTGCACAGTTTCTTTAATCTGTCCAAAGAAATGTTCACTACTTTGCGATTACCTCCGCCGCCAACTTGTAGCTTGACTGTAATGACATCGATTGTCAACCCACAATGCAGACGAATCTCTTCTTTAGATTGCAACACTTTCATTATACAATCAAGAATCTTTTCAACTGTCATTTCTGAAACTTTCGTTATGTGTGTGGAAATTCGCTTGTGCAATCCTTCTGCATATATGCAGAACCTTATCAAGTCGGCGTAATTTAAATTTTGAGTGGCACATTCGAGTATTAACTATATCATTCTACGAACAATATTCACACATGCTTTTAAATTCCGTATTTCAGTAAATAACCTCACAATTGTTGCATATGTCGCATATTATTAGGTCTTTGCATAAATTTGTGCGGTTTTTTATTGCTTCATTTCATAAAAATACATCAAATCAAATGAAAGAATTAATCAAAATACTCTCCATTACTTTCTACAACCTTTGCCCCTTTTTCGGGTAACAAATGTATACCACGGCAATAGAAGCTCTCGTCTTTGGAGGCAATAAAATGATCCGCGTCCGCACAAACTTTTGCAACGACCTAATATCTTTGAAAACAGAAAAAAAAAAACAAGAATTTTACCGTTTAGCATCAAAATAAAGCCTATTTCAACAATTAATTTTTATTAAATATAAAATTTGTTAATTGGTGGAGAATTGATTACAAATTTCCATTTCCACTATCGGCTACAAAAATATCCCAATTTACGAACACGAGCTTTTAAAAAATCGCGATCTTTAGCGACCAGCAGCAAAATAATAGCACGTTAAACGTAAATGTTTTACTAGTGGTGAAACAATCCCGTATTTCTGAAATTTTCAGTACATTTTTTCTCTTTTGAGAGATTCAGCTTTGAAAAAATAAGTGCTAGTACAATTTTTTCATTTATATTTTAACAAAACAGTTCACATAAAAAATGAGTTTTATTTTGAGTTATAATTTTACAAACAGAAGATTTACCATTATATTTACATGTAGAATACTGCAATAGTGCAACAACTAGAAAGTTTGGACTTGTCACAATACAGATTTATCAGAATAAAATGCAAAAATATATATATTGGGAATAAAGACACAAAAAAAAGTGTTAATTTACAATAAACTAATTAGTTAATTAGTGCATACAATGAAGGCAGGAAAAAGAAAAGAATCATCAATTTTTGCATGTTTGTTAAACATACATAAAAAGCAGAAATTTTAATGAAATAATTACATATTTCACTCACACACACACACAAAAAAAGTTTCATTTCAGGTAGTGTTAAAATATTGATTATTTTGGAAATTGACAGCAAAAATTAGCCTTAACTTCAGCATTTATATTAAATGTAATTCCTTTTTTTCTTTTTAAGAGTAGTGAAATAAACCCCAAATCCCCCAATCAATTGCGAAAATATTTCAAAAATTTGCTATCAAAAGAGTAAGTTTTATTTTACACTATAATAATCTTTTATTTGTGGAATCAACTTTGAAAATACAGTATAGGATCCGTTATCCAGAATGCTCCTAAAACCAGAATGTAAAATACCAACTACCAAAATTTTTAATTATAATAAAATTTAAGAATAAAAGTTATACAATAGCAGCGATCAGAATTATAGTTTTACAACCTACTATCTTTAATGCTACGATGTCATTCTGAGGAAATATGGTGAGCATATAATTGTAAAAACAATTACTGAAATTTTTGCAAATTTAGATTACCAAATAAATTATATGGTATTTTTTAATAGTTAAAGATTATTAACACATACTTCTTAAAGTGTCCAATAGCAGATGAATTTTATCCTTTAACTCAGGTCACATGCATGAAATCCCAATTGTTATAGAAAATTTAAATAGTTTTTATTAATTTCCATTATTTTTAGAATTCATTTCATAAAATATTTAGCAGTATATTTGAAACATTTATGAACAATTAGTATCAGAGACACATCGTAAGCAAAAAAAAAAAAAATCATAGAAATGTTTGCAAAATCCAAATGAAAGGATTTTACTCTAAGGTCCAAAATAAATTTTATATATGTTTATTTATTTTCATTTATTATTACTACTATTATTTATAGTTTAAAATTCTAATTAAGAATGTTTTTTTATTTTGTAGAAATAATTTATTAAATGAACAAATATATAGGTAAAGTGTTTATAAAAAAGTGTTTATTCATGGTTATCACTGCTATTTATAAAATTATTTTGTACCATTTTTATATATATGATAAAGTGTTCCGAATTACGGAAAAACCCCTTATCCAGAATATCCCAGGTCCCAAGCTTTCTGGATAATGGATCCTATATTGTAGTACAAAATTCTGTTACAATTAACAGCAAAATAATTAGGTTATTTCAGGAATTTGCAGCAAAATAAAAAGTAAAAGAATTAAAGCAGTAATTTTGTGGATTTTTCAGCAAAATAATCGGATATTTGGGAAGTTAACATAATTTGCAACCCCTCCCCTCCCCCCCTCAATAAATTTTGGTTATACATATTCATAAATATAAAACAATACTACTAAATTTAAGTCGGCAGGGGAGGGGGCTTAATTTCCACAAAATAACAGATTTCTTTCTTAACAGTCACTGAAAAACAAACTGAAAAAAATCTTGATATCAGGAAACATGTAGACAAAATATTCTGCACACAATCACTCCTGATTTAAAAACTGCATGATTTTCTGTATGATCTCTTCTTCCAGCAAATGCTGCAAACTTGGAAATGCTTGGAAAACCATATAGAAGTTCAAACGCTGCGTTGGTGAATGGTTTTTGATAGTAGTATAAATCGAAAATGTTATGAAGGGCCAAAAATGCAGGGACAGCAATATTAATTTTAACATGTCTAAAAACAATGTTGCCTCTGCAACAACATCTACAAAACCTTTTTCTGGTTCATCTGTGCATCCATTACAAATAACCATATACAGTGCCGCAACACCTTCTCTCTAGTAAAAAAGAAAAAGAAAAAAAGTATCAATAATTATGATAACTCATTTTTACACACACACACATATATATATAAGCTTATCAGTTTTACGGCAGTGATATTGAGATATATGAACTGTAAATTCAAGGTACATACATTTTTTTAAACTTTTCCAACCCTCAAAATGTGTAAACAACTCGTGATAAAAAGTCTCTCCAAGTGCTAGCTTGTGCCTTTTGGTGCGAAGCAAAAAGTTGACGAAATTTCTCTGGACTTAATTTAAATCGCCTCAACAACAATTTCTTAACATATTCCTATTGGTGGTTTCGCATTTGCGACCGGGGTTAAAATCGTAACACTTGCGACCGTTTTGGTTTAAGGGTAGCACTTCTGACCAGATGTATCCGAAAGCAGGTGCAACACAGGAGACGTGTTTATGTGTAAGGGGCGAAAAGGGAGGGTTCACTGATTAAATTCGTTAAAAAGAGTTAACAAAACTGAATTTATTTACTAAATAAAAAACCCAAACGCGTACAAAAGTCAATAAATTTTAAAAAGTTTTTTTTTTTTTTTTTTTTATGATATACAATTATTGTAATGTAATTCTGGTGCGTAGCTCTAGATAGGAGGGAGTGGTGCTAGTATTGGTTTGTTTACCAGTCTTTAAAATAGATTTAGAGTAATTACTGTCAAAAGTTTCTTTCGAGATATAATTATGAGTCCTGTGATCATTCAGAGTATGGCCTTGAACAATGAGTAATGTATTATTTGAATTGCACAAAAGAAGAAAGATTTACGGAGATTAATTTGATGACTGACTTATAAAAAGTGTTATTAGTTTTGAGTGGGCGAGAATAATGGCAGATTGGATAATATTATCTTATGTAGTTCAACATAAAAATAAACTCATGTTTGTGAAAATTGCAACACCATGAAGGAATCGTCATAATTGAATGAAATTTAATACACAGTTGAGTGGTAGTGGTACAAATAAATGATTAAATTTTCAAAGCAAACAAACAATAACAAGAGATCGGAATCGGTATTTTGTGTAGCCACCACGCGCCGCAATAAGTGCTGCTACACGACGTGGCATGGAGTCAAACAAATTTTGAATGTCTGCCTCAGGAAGAGCATTCCATATTGTTTGTGTGCGTACCCAAAGTTCGTCTGCAGAAGCAACAGGACGAGGATCACGAGCGAGACGCCGACCAACGAAATCCCACACATGTTCAATCGGCGGCATATCCGGGGAATAGGAAGAAGCAGGCCAAGGAAGAAGCTGTACCTGCTGGGTTGCAAAGAAGGATTGAACAGTCCTAGCAATATGAGGGCGGGCATTGTCCTGTTGAAATACAGCGCCTGGCAAGCTTTGAAGGAAGGGAACAGCTTGGGGCTGTAGAACTTCACTGATGTACCGGTTGCTGTTCAGATTGCCCACAATTCGTACCAATTGAGATCATCCATGATATGCTATGGCGCCCCAAACCATAACTCCGGGTGTTCGTCCACTGTGGCATTCGATAATGCACTCCGGAAGGTGGCATTCAGCGGCATAGCGTCTGACGCGAATGTGGCCATCATTGTTCCACAAATTAAAGCGGGATTCGTCAGAAAACACGACATGCTGCCAATCAGCACACCAGTCTCTATGCTGATTGGCCCATTGTAGCCGCAGGCGGCGATGGTTTAGCGTGAGGGGGATCCTGTATAAAAGGAGTCCTTGCGCGCAGTCGACGCTGCAGCAAACGTCTACGAATTGTTTTAACACACAATGAAACACCTGTAGCTATTGACCACTGTGCTGCCAATAGTCTAGAGGAAGTTGTACGATCCGTCTGCGCCATGCGGACTAGGTGTCGATCATCGCAAGCTGACGTCACATTTCGGGGTCCATTCCCGGATTTCCGAGTTGTCCGACCCTCTTCCGTCCACTGCTTCCAAACACGCATCACTGTGCTGCTGTTACGCTGCACACGAGTGGCTACTGCACGATACGACAATCCAGCTGCACGAAGGCCGATGATTCTCCCCCATTCAAACTCTGTAAGTTGTTCAAATCTCGCTCTCTTTCGTCGAAGAGGCATAAGTAAAGATTGAGCTAATATTTACCACTAGCAGATAACCACCGATAACAATACATGCCTCGCTACAGACGTCTATTTATTCCGATCCATCCGCCGTCCAGAGGGTGCTGCTCAGCATACGCATGCGCTACAGATTTGAAATTCTAATCATTTGCATATCATGCGCTACTTTGCATTTCCTGAAAATTTCAGCTCACTCGCGTAAGTCCTTCATGATGTTGCAATTTTCACAAACATGAGTTTATATACATACATTAAAAATTTAGAAGATATTTAAAAAAATTACCTTATTTAAATTATTTGATGACACGACGACAATCTGTACATTCAGATGATTTTCGAACATTTCAATCTCTCTGACTGTGCATGAGTCTAAAGGAACACCTGCATCAAGAGTAAGTTGCCCAGCTCGATTTAATAATGTTGGTCGGCGTTTATCTTTTAATGAATTTTTCTATGTCTTGTCATTCGTTGCATATAGGATTGCAAATAAAATTGCTTTCGTACAACACAACCTTTCATCATCATTCTGGATAGATAAGGTACACCGTTTCTTTAATCTGTCCAAAGAAATGTTCACTACTTTGCGATTACCTCCGCTGCCAACTTGTAACTTGACTGTAATGACATCGATTGTCAACCCACAATCCAGACAAATCTCTTCTTTAGATTGCAACACTTTCATTATACATTCAAGAATCTTTTCAACTGTCATTTCTCAAACTTTCGTTATGTGTGTGGAAATTGGCTTGTCCAATCCTTCGGCATATATGCAGAACCTTATCAAGTCGGCGTAATTTAAATTTTGAGTGGCACATTCGAGTATTAACTATATCATTCTACGAACGATATTCACACATGCTTTTAAATTCCGTATTTCAATAAATAACCTCAAAATTGTTGCAGATGTCGCATATTATTAGGTCTTTGCATAAATTCGTGCGGTTTTTTATTGCTTCATTTCATAAAAATACATCAAATCAAATGAAAAAATTTAATCAAAATACTCTCCATTACTTTCTACAACCTTTGCCCATTTTTTGGGTAACAAATGTATACCACGGCGATAGAAGCTCTCGTCTTTGGAGGCAATAAAATGATCTGCATCCGCCCGAACTTTTGCAACGACCTAACATCTTTGAAATACAAGAATTTCACCGTTTAGCATCAAAATAAAGCCTATTTCAACAATTAATTCTTACTAAATATAAATTTTGTTAATTGGTGGAGAATTTATTACATATTTCCATTTCCACTATCGGCCTACAAAAATATCCCAATTTACGAACATCAGCTTTTAAAAAATCGCGATCTCTATTGACCAGCAGCTACATAATAGCATGCTAAACGTAAATGTTTTACTAGTGCTGAAACAATCCCGTATTTCTGAAATTTTCTGTACATTTTTTCTCTATTCAGAGATTCAGCTTTGAAAATAAAAGTGCTAGTACAATTTTTTCATTTATATTTTAACAAAACAGTTCACATAAAAAATGAGTTTTATTTTGAGTTATAATTTTACAAACAGAAAATTTACCATTATATTTACACGTAGTGCATACAATGAAGGCAGGAAAAAGAAAAGAATCATCAATTTTTGCATGTTTGTTAAACATACATTTAAAAAAAAGCAGAAATTTTAATGAAATAATTACATATTTCACACACACACATTAAAAAAAAAAGTTTCATTTCAGGTAGTTTCAAAATATTGATTATTTTGGAAATTGACAGCAAAAATTATCCCTAACTTCAGCATTTATAATAAATGTAATTCCTTTTTTCTTTTTAAGAGTAGTGAAATAAACCCAAAATCCCCCAATCAACTGCCAAAATATTTCAAAAATTTGCTACCAAAAGAGCAAGTTTTATTTTACACTATAATAATCTTTTATTTGTGGAATCAACTTTGAAAATACAGTATAGGATCCGTTATCCAGAACACTCCAAAAACCAGAATGTAAAATACCAACTACCAAAATTTTTAATTATCATAAAATTTAAGAATAAAAGTTATACAACAGCAGCGATCAGAATTATAGTTTTACAACCTACTATCTTTAATGCTACGATGTTATTCTGAGGAAATATGGTGAGCATATAATTGTACAAATAATTACTAAAAATTTTGCAAATTTAGATTAGAAAAAGAATTTTCATGGTATTTTTTAATAGTTAAACACTAATAACACATACTTCTTAAAGTGTCCAATAGCAGATGACCCCCAGTGATCTTATCTTTTCCCTCTTTTTTTTTTCCCCCAGGGGAATACCTTCTTTAGGTATTCAGGGGGTGTCACGAACCCCGGGCCTGAGTGATCTTTTCTTTTCCCCTTCCTTTTATTTCATTTTTATTTTTCCTTGTTCTTTTTATTTTTTATTTCTTTTTATTTATTTATATATATATATATATATTTTTTTTTTTTTTTTTAACACTTTTTTGCCAATAAGCTCTTGGGTTTTGTTTCACTTTTTCTGGTGCCAATAAGTTTTTGGTCAATTGTTTTGTTCTAAAAAAAAAAAAAAAAAAAAACTGTAAAAAAAAAAATAATTTTTGAAAAGCACAAAAAAATGGTACCACTCACCTTCTTTTACTAATATTTGTTACGTTCTGACCACCTTGTTTTTTTCCATGTTGGCTGTTATTAAAAAAAAAAAAAAAAAAAAAATCATAAAATTATAAAAGGCAACAAAAAATTCAATTTATTAACCATTAATCGTAACTAAGTAAAGTCCGGTGTTGGTGTGGCGCTGGCTATTGGGGCAATGATTTTGGTGATGGTGCCACGGCAGTCTAGCCTTAAGATCACACTGGGAGACTGGTGCCCTTGGTGAAGATGAGACAACGGTGACTACTCGAACGAGAAACACCAGACTAACACGACTGCCACATGTGGTGCCTGAATTGGGTCGGCGACCCGGTAGCTGGTGAGTGGTTATGGGTGTCCCAGAGAGGATTCTTAAAAACCCTTTGCGTTTGTGTGTTGGAAGAAACACTCACCCCTTTCTTTCTCTTTCTCTTAATATGGCTACAAATATAGGAATTACGAATAATGCGTCTGGCTCGGGCCAAGCTAGTGGAAATTCAAAAGTGAAAACTTGGGCGGATAGAATGGAAGAGTTTTCTTCTACTCTGACTGAGAACAATGTGTTCATGAATTGTGAAGCTCGTTTTTTCGTTGTTAAAAGAAAGGAAGGAGATTTCTTTAAGACCTCTCCTTTTCTAATTCAGAAGTCATTGCAATCAATAATGGGTGATCCCAAATCTGTTAAAAAGCTCAAATCTGGTGAACTAGTAATTGAAGTGGAAAACAACAAGCAAGCTAATAACCTAAAAAAATGTACTCAATTCGCCAATATACCAGTCACTGTAAGTATACACAGAACACTGAATACCTGTCGTGGTGTGATTTCTGAACCAGATCTACAATATATTCCAGAAAGTGAAATACTCGAGAATTTAAAAGACCAAAGAGTTATTGCAGTTGAACGAATTTCAATCTTCCGTGATAAGCCGGTTCCCACCAAACACATAATTTTGACAATAGACTCCCCTAAACTCCCACAATCAATAAAAGCTGGTTATCTTGAATGCCCTATCAGACAATATATTCCAAATCCTCTACGTTGTTTCAACTGTCAAAGATTTGGCCACTCCAAAACCTCATGCCGGGGAAAACTAACGTGTGCCCGCTGTGGTGTAGTAGGCCATGACAATCAAAAATGTGAAGAACCAGTCAGTTGTATTAATTGTAAAGGAGATCACCCATCTTACTCAAAAGCATGCGAAAAACGGAAATTGGAAAAAGAAATTAACCAGAACTAAACAGAAAAAACTAAACAGAATATATCATACCCAGAAGCTAGGAAAATCGTTGAATCTAGAACCCCTACTGTGGGAAAATCATATGCTGCTGTTACTTCTATCAAAAAAACATATAAAACTATAGCTATACAAACAGAATGCCAAAACAATACCTGCCTCCCAAGTGAAACCATACAAATCAGTTCTTCAAACCCACCAACAAAACCTAGTCAATCTTCCACCTCCACACAGCCCTTACTCTCTAAACCACCTACCTCCAAGAAATCCCCACAAATTGCCAAAAACATATTGTCTGACAGAGGACATACCTCTGGCTCTCTAAAACACTAACTCACCTTCCCATCACAATATTATTAAAAAAAAGAAAATTCTAAAATTACCTGCCACTAACTCAAATAAGACATCTAAAATAACTCCTGTAAAACAAAATGACATAATCAGTCTCCATCCTTCTGATGCTGAGGATAATATGTCCACTGCATCAGAAGATAATGACGTGGATGTTCTCATCTAAAAATACAAAAAATCATGACTACTTTCATTTCTTGGAATTGCCGAGGTTTTATAAATAAACGAGATGAAATCAGAGAAATAATTTCTGATCATCGACCAATTTGTTTTGCTTTTCAAGAAACTTATTTAAGACAACGTGATAATACTAAATTTCGAGGCTATAACTGTTTCAGAAAAGATTTTACCCAATCTGACAGAGCTACAGGTGGTGTAGCTCTTCTAATTTCTAATTATGCTCCTCACACTAATATCACTTTAAATACTGATCTCCAAGCTATTGCCGTTCAGCTCCATATCCACATGCTTGTCACTGTCTGCACTATTTATTTACCACCAAATATGACTCTTTATCCTCGTGATCTTAATAACCTTGTTTTATAGCTGCCGACCCCATATGTCATCCTTGGTGATTTAAATGGACACAGTCCACTCTGAGGTAGTCCAGACATTAATCCACGTGGACAAATTATTGAAGATTTTATCACAGACAATAACTTATGTATTCTAAATAATGGAGATAACACATATTGCCATGAACCTTCCAGGACTTTTCATTTAATAGATCTAGCGATCTGCTCTCCCAATCTGTATCCATATTTTAATTTCTTTGTGAGTAACGATCTACATAGTAGTGACCACTTTCCTCTCTTTTTATCTTTTTATAACTTTAGTGAGAATCGTCCAGGAAATCCACATTTTATTTATGACAGAGCTGATTGGACTACCTTTACCATATCAATAAGGCAGTAACTAATGTCACTAGCTGCATTATAAAGGCTGCTAATATCTCTATTCCACAATCTGCAGGCCGCCTCTCTAAACATTGTAAGCCCTGGTGGAATGAAGAGTGCAAGATTGCGAAGAAGAAGCAACAGAAAGCATGGGAAATATTTAGGCGTTACCCAACAACTGCCAACTACATAGCATTTAAACAAGCAAGGGCAAGTGCACGGAGGATACGCAGGAAATCTCAAAAAGATTCCTGGGTTAATTATGTTTCTAGCATTACCTCCAACATTAGCAGCAAACAATTATGGCATCGTGTCAAGAAAGCAATGGGTATTTATACTAATCACAGTATTTCTTTTTTAAAAGTTAATGGACAAACAATCACTTCATCCAAAAATATTGCAGATACCATTGGTGGAACCTTGTCTCACATATCTAGCTCAAATTCCTATTCTAATCCATTTCTGTCGTATAAACAAAATTGTGAACGTTCAACAATAAACTTTAGATCCCGCTCATCACTTGATTACAATAGTCCTTTCACAGAAAATGAACTAAACAATAGCCTGAAACATAGTCATAACTCTGCTCCTGGACCTGATGGTATTACTTACCTTATGGTCAAACATTTATCTAAAGCATCACGTAATTACCTGCTTTATCTTTACAATAGAATCTGGATTGAACATATTTTTTCTACTGCTTGGCACGATGCTGTTGCCATTCCTTTTCCTAAACCTGGCAAAGATAATACAGACCCTAGAAATTATAGGCCCATTGCCCTCACAAGCTGTCTGTGTAAGCTGCTAGAAAAGATGGTAAATACTAGGCTTGTTTATATTTTAGAAAAGAATAATTTGATTCAGGGTTCATACTCAAACATGGTAAAAAAATTCCCTGATTTTTCCCTGAGTTCCCAGACAATTTTCAAGAAAATATTAGTGACATATTACAAGAAACGTTCTTCTAGACAAGACAAAATACAGCTACTTCCACTGTATGATGTCATTTTACTGCCGATCATAATAGAAATTCATGTAGAAATCATATTTACATGCGTATTTTCACAATAATTCATTATTTAAATTTTGATACGAAGCTAAACAAGAAAAACATAACTTGAGAGAAAAAAAAAAATGTTTTTCCAGGTTTTATAACTGATTTTCCCTGAGTTTTAATGAAAATTTTTATTTTCCCTGAGCTTTCCCTGACTTTTTTTAACAAATTCCAAATTCCCCGAGTATTCCCTGTTTTCCCTGAGGAGTATGAACCCTGTGATTGCACCATGGCAGAGTGGTTTCAGACGGGGCCGTTCAACAGTTGACAATATTTTATTACTGGAGACTACCATTTGTAGAGCTAATGTGAGACGTAACCATTTGGTGTCAGTTTTTTTCGACATGGAGAAAGCTTATGGCTATGGTATTTTAAGAGATCTTTTTAATTTGGACTTTCTTGGAAATCTCCCTATTTTTATTCAAAACTTTTTAAGAGTCAGACGCTTTCAAATTCGCATTGGATCAGTTTATTCAGATTATTATTTCCAGGAGGAAGGTGTGCCTCAAGGCAGTGTTTTGAGCGTTACCCTTTTTTCATTAAAAATAAATGATATTTTAAAACAATTGCCTCCAAGTGTCCATGGTAGCTTATATGTTCACCTGCAAATTTCTTGCCAGGGAAATGACATGCGCTTCATAGAACGCCAATTACAACTCGCTATAAACAATATCATTAAATGGACTAATAAAAATGGTTTTAAATTCTCTACTGACAAAACACAATGTGTGCATTTTTGTCGTAAACGAGGTCTTCATCCAGATCCTCAGATTTTGAGGAATAACAGGCCAATTTCAGTTGTTGACACTGCCCAATTTCTGGGTGTTATGTTTGACAGAAAATTGACGTTTATTCCACATATTTCATATTTAAGAACTAAATGTGATAAAGCACTAAATATTTTAAAAGTCCTTTCTAATACTTCTTGGGAAGCAGACCGTCCATCGTTACTCAAAATATACCGGGCTACTATTCACTCCAAACTTGATTATGCTTGCCAGGTTTATGGATCAGCAGCTCATTCTTACCTTAAAAAAGTTGACACAACACACCACAGTGCACTTAGAATTTGCTCAGGAGCTTTCCGCACTAGTCCGGTTTTTAGTTTATATGCTGACTGTGTGGAGCCTTCTCTCGCTGACATTAGACAAAGACTCTCACTTGAATTGTACTATCGCATCCTTTCACATCCTAATCATCCACTTCACTCACATTTAAATAGCAGCGATCATAATCTTTATGTGAATCGACCATCTTGCATCCCTCATTTTGCTCTTAGGATTAAAAACTTTCTTGCGGGCACTTCTCATTTTCATACCAAAGTTCATACCTGGTTTTTTTTAATCATGACGCCTTGGAATTTCCAAGTTATTTGTTGTCTTTATCCATTTAAGGGGTTTGACAAATCTAACACAGATGCTTCCATTTTTCAAGCACTTTTCTCATCTCATCGCTCTGACTATAAGGACTATGTTGAGATTTTTACTGACGGCTCCAAAACAAGTAACAAAGTTGGTTGTGCTGTTGTCACTGGCAACACCACGTATAGCTATCAACTCCCAAGCTCTTTTTCCATCTTTTCTGCAGAGTTTTTTGCTGTTGAGGTAGCTCTAAACATTATATCCTCCCACCGCAAGAAGAAATTCATCCTTTATACAGACTCAGAGTGTTCTTGACTCTCTTTCTTCTACCTCTTGTGCTCTTTCTTTTATATCTGTTTTAAAAACATATAACGACCTTCTGAAGAAGGGATTTCATATTTTATTTTGTTGGGTTCCAGGCCATGTTGGTATCAAAGGCAATGAAGCTGCAGACAAAGCCGCAAGGCAGGCTTCTGTTATTTTAAACTGTCCTATTCCTTACGAAGACGTTAAGCATACACTTAGAAACTTTCTCAGCGATATTTGGCAAAGGGAGTGGAATAATCACAATAATAATAAATTACATGAAATTAAAACTCAAATTGGAATGTGGCCTACGCTCTCTCCTAGAAAATATGACGTTATTATTACTCGTCTGAGAATTGGGCATTCAAGAGTTACTCATAAACACTTACTATTAGAACAACAAAAGCCTACATGTCCCAGATGTCATTTTAGTGACTTTACCATTCGCCATATTCTCACTGACTGTCCTTGTCTTCGTCATCTGTATCGACAGCATTTTAATTTATCTTCACCAAGTCTGACTAGCCTTCTAGGTATGAATCCTCATCATAAACTGACAATTTTTTTAAAAGAAGCTGGTTTTTATTACGACATCTAATTTTAGTATTTACACTGTTCACCTGTTTTTATTATATACACTCTTCATATTTTTTTGCATGTTTTTTTCATGTACACTGTTTACTCTGTTTTCTGTTATTTTTAAACATTTGTCTGTTTTATATTTTAACATTTTACATCTTGTTTTAACTTTAAATGTGTTTTTTGTTTTCACTGACCATCTGGATGGGTAAACCCATCCAGAAGCTAATTTTTATTCTTTATTTTTTTATACT
Organism: Salticus scenicus; assembly: GCA_963930645.1. NCBI lineage: Eukaryota > Metazoa > Arthropoda > Arachnida > Araneae > Salticidae > Salticus > Salticus scenicus. The sequence continues at coordinate 203,664,962 of OZ005658.1, read as the reverse complement.
TTTGTTTGGCGCAGTATGTCCCATTGTGGACCTTGCGCCATTAAATGGGAACCAACCAACCAATAGCAGATGAATTTTATCCTTTAACTCAGGTCACATGCATGAAATCCCAATTGTTATAGAAAATTTAAATAGTTTTTATTAATTTCCATTATTTTTAGAATTCATTTCATAAAATATTTAGCTGTATATTTGAAGCATTTATGAACAATTAGTATCAGAGACATACTATGAGCAAAAAAAAAAAAACATAGAAATGTTTGCAAAATCCAAATGAAAGGATTTTACTCTCGGGTCCAAAATTAAATTTTATATATGTTTATTTATTTTCATTTATTATTACTACTATTATTTATAGTTTAAAATTCTAATTAAGAATGTTTCTATTTTGTAGAAATAATTTATTAAATGAACAAATATATATGTAAAGTGTTTATTCATGGTTATCACTGCTATTTATAAAATTATTTTGTACTATTTTTATATATATAATAAAGTGTTCCGAATTACGGATAAACCCCTTATTCAGAATATCCCAGGTCTGAAGCTTTCTGGATAATGGATCCTATATTGTAGTACAAAATTCTGTTACAATTAACTGCAAAATAATTAGGTTATTTTAGGAATTTGCAGCAAAATAAAAAGTAAAAGAATTAAAGCAGTAAATTTGTGGATTTTTCAGCAAAATAATCGGATATTTGCGAAGTTAACATAATTTGCAACCCAGCAACCCCTCCCCCCCCCCCCCCCACCAAATAAATTTTGGTTATACATATTTGTAAATGTAAAAGAATACTACTAAATTTAAATGGGCGGGGGGGGGGGAGGGGCTTAATTTCCACAAAATAACAGATTTCTTTCTTAACAGTCACTGAAAAACAAACTGAAAAAAATCTTGATATCAGGAAATATGTAGACAAAATATTCTGCACACAATCACTCCTGATTTAAAAACTGCATGATTTTCTGTATGGTCTCTTCTTCCAGCAAATGCTGCAAACTTGGAAATGCTTGGAAAACCATATAGAAGTTCAAACGCTGCGTTGGTGCCCGTTTTTTGATAGTAGTATAAATCGAAAATGTTATGAAGGGCCAAAAATGCAGGGACAGCAATATTAATTTTAACATGTCTAAAAACAATGTTGCCCTCTGCAACAACATCTACAAAACATTTTCCTGGTTCATCTGTGCATCCATTACAAATAACCGTATACGTTGCCGCAATACCTTCTCTCTATTAAAAAAGAAAAAAGTATTAATAATTATGATAACTCATTTTTACACCAATATTTATATATATATATATATATGGCTCAAATTATATACCAATATGTTTCAAAATTTTATGAGTAAGAAAAATATAAATTACATTAAGGTCTATGAGCACAAAATATTATGCATTTTCCGCAAGCAACCAAAAAAAAAAAAAAAAAAAAAAAAAAAACATATATGATATAATAACTTACTAAAACACTATGTAAAAATATTACCAAAAATTTATATATATTTCAAAAATATTCCAAAACATAAAAATAAATTACAAGAAGTTGTAAAAAAAATTGTAATAATAGCTGTAATAAATCACATAAAAATAAATCGCAATATGCAAAGAAAAATACTAATCATCATGAAAAACAAATATATATATATATATATATATGAAATGAAATACCTTATTAAAATACCATGTAAAAATTACCAAAAATATATATTTCAAAAACATTCCAAAATAATAAAAGAAAATTTCTCCTTTTTGATCAAATATATTTGTTCTACTTAATTGTTTTATTATAAGTATTTCAAAAATTTTATCTATCCCTATTGAAATGAACCAAAGTTTCAACAAAATGCTAAAACCCAATTTCAAAAAAAATTATATCCAAAATATATAAATTTAGATATCATATCCAAGAATCCTTGTTTTTATTTCTTATAATAATTATTATCATTATTTCTTACTGAAAAGGAAATCTTAATCTTATACTAACTAACAAGAACCCTTGAAGAAAAATATAATTTCAATAAAATCTGTATATTATATATTTTGTTTACCAAAACCAAAACTTCCATTGAGATATCTAAAATATAAGATAAACTTAAAACTTACCACTTCCTGAACATAACTTGGTTAAGAGAGAGAAAAAAAAATTATTTTGTAAAAAAAAAAAAATTATCAATTTATTTTCTTCGATTTATTTTATTAAATTATTATCAAAAAGTGGTTTTCTTCCTTCTTCTCTTTTCCTTTCCCTATGTATTCTTGTAATAGTTTCATTATTCAATATCGTTCTTGTAAAACTGTATAGTTTAGGTACGTTGCTTGAATAGACAAAAAAAAAAAAAAAAAAAAAAAAACCTTGAAATCCCTACTATTCACTGATTTTCGACAGTGAAGTCGCAAACAAAATATTCGTGATAAAAAAAAAAAAAAACTGGATTATGATCCTCAGGAAAAAAAAAAACATAGGATTCGAACATGCGAACTTGCCGATTCCACACAGGCGAGAGTGTCTAAAGGGAACAAGTCTTTGAGAAACCTGTTCGGGTCACACTTACACTTCTTGGTAACATAAACGAAAAAAAATCTTTTGACTGTTTATATTTTCAGGCCTCACTCACGGCCACTTATTTTCGTAAAAGGAGGTCTATCATCAACACAAGCAGATATCAAGAAAGCATTTATTAGCAGCGTCGAAAGGCAGTGTTTATAATCAGCGACACTTAAAAAAAGGATTTTTTTTGTGAATGAGATTTTAAAGCAGCAATCTCTTCATCGACAACATTTTAATAAAATGTTCGGTTCAGTCCTTTCCTTCCTCTCCCCCACGTCACCAAAGTACCGAGGTAACTGGTACTGTGCCATAGTTTTGTAGCGTAGATAATCACCCAGATCCATTTCAGAATAGCCGTGATGACGTGGTTAAAAATATGTTGAAGGAAACATTCTTTGCTGGTAAAGTAAGAGAATCCAATCAGATAAACAGGTGTTTTATTAATAGTCTCATGGAAACAGTCATTTTCAAAAGTCTATTTACATCTTGTTAATTACTGATAAAAAGACGAATCCCATACAGTAAAATGGGACGGTAGGAGAGGAGGAAACCAATAAAAATCACGTCTCACACCAACGGAGTCAAAAGCGAAAAACTTGATGAGGTCTCAGAGTTGTAAAAGTGCAACCCCAAAAGGTTGGCTTCGTTAAAATTCAGCCAAAAGAATGCCAAGCTGTTTCCTTTGTCCTCCTAATATTTTAATACAAAATTTTGAATATAAAAATGTTACAAAAGTTAGATCGACTTGGCATTCAAAAGCATCGCCAGGTGTCAATCATCTTCAACGTACAAACAAACGACAGTTTTAATAGATGCCACTTAGGCGGGGAAAATCCATTAGAAATCTATTTTTAGAACTATAATGACCTGCTCGAGTTAATAATAGCTTTTAATGTAAACACAAGGATAATAAATATGAACTGAAATGACTATTTTTAATTTTATTAATAGCTATTTATGCTAGAAATACGCTGATAACGACTTTTAAATTACATTCTCAAAATAAATAATTATAGCTAAATTGATTTAATTCTTTCGAGGAAGAAGTATAAACACAATTACTTTTCAAAAACCCTGATATAAAAATTGCTTTATTTTATTCCAAGAGCAATGTGTTTGTAACTGTTAAAAGACAAAGAAACGCTATTAAATGAAAGATTTTGATTTGTAAAGAAAACGGGAAATTCTATATAATTAATTAATTGAATTACATAAATTTAAAAAGATTTTTTTTTATATTATCCATATTAATCCCTCCTTTTGTTATATATTAAATTTGAATAAATAAATAAACTTTTAAAGAACATATGTGTGAACACTCAGACAGGCTACGATGTGAATGTGCTTTTAGTTTATAGGACTATACTGGCGACTATTTATCTCCCCCCTTTTTTTTTTCATTTTATTTGTAAAACTTTGTGCTACAATGAAACATTTTTTTTTTTTCAGTTTGCTATAGCTACAACCTCTGAATCTACAACTAGAATATAATAAATAAAAAAAAAAACACCACCACAGAAATGGCGTTTAAAAATAATAAGTATAAAACTTTGAATAAACACCGTAAAATGTAAGAACTCACAATAATTGTTTCGGATCAAAAGTAAACACGACCCTTAGTCAGACAAAGGCACGAGTGCTGCAAACAAATTGGCGATACTTACTTGCAGAACTCGTGCAAACAAAGGCAACAGCTAAAATATCTCTTACACACTCATGGCTTGACTTAACCAATGTGGGCCCGAAGGTATATCAGAATTTTTGGTGCCCCTCAAAGTTCGATTATTTGAATGTCACCGTGGAACATGTAATTAACAAAGTAGGCACGAGTGCTGCAATCAAACCGCTTTGATTGCAGCATTCGTGCTAACATTGTTCGCCTGACAAAGAAACCGCTTTGATTGAACATTCGTGCTAACATTGTTCGCCTGACAAAGGGTCGTGCATTTTTTCAACCCAAAACAATTGTTGCGGGTTTATTGCATTTTATAGTGTTTATTTAAATGTTTGTACTTATTACTCTAAAACGCCAGTTCTACGGTACTTTCTCATTATTAAAGTTGGAGATGTACAACTGAACGTCATGGCAGCCACAAATATAAATTTACAACATTCTAGGAATATTCGTTCTGAGCTACGCGAAGTACAAAATCAATTTCGCAAATCGAGATTACAATATTTTCTTACACTTTGTATACGGAAGTAAGAAAAAAACTATTTCAAATCCTTTGCTATTCATGTGTAACGTCCCTTCACACTTTATCCAGGCTTAGGACTAGCAGCGTAAACGCCGGCGTGTTTAAACTTATATATATATATATAAAGGATTTGTTATTATTACTGACAATATAACATTGGCCGCCTTTCATTCAAGTTTCTGAATGTAGGCCAATTTTTTCAAGCATGATTTTATGTCGTTATTTTCAGAATATTTTTGTAAAATATTTTGAATTCTTTGATCCAAAACGATATATTTTCTGTTACGTTTCTTCCCCTCTAAGTTGAGAATACGTCTGTCGTATAAGAAGTCATTATAAATGGCTTCCTTTTTTAAGCAAATAACTAAATCTCGGAATGTCGGACGTACTTTACGCACAGACTTATTCAGATGCGAATTACATCCTTCTACGGCGTTATTTGTTTGATGTCTCTTCTCATAAGAATTCCACATTTCTCTAGAAATTCTGTCATTATCTAACCACTGACGAACATAATAATCATAAGTTAGATAACTTTGCATTCATAGGAAATTCTTCCTGAATTGCTAACCATCCTTCATCTACGTCTTGTAATGGAATGTGCGCCAAAGTAGCACACATTCTAACATGTAATCTCACTTCTTCATCTTCATTATAGTCCGTTACTAAACCTATCTCTTGAACTTTTCTCCAGAGGCATTGATTGTAATGATAATTACAGCCTTGTATGGATACGCTAGAAAATATTTCGCGCAGTGAAGAAAAAGCGGCATCTTCAAAATCCATGTTCATAACTGCAGGATTCCAGTTAGGAATCGACATTTTCAGAGATGAAAACAGTCTCTCATAGGTCTTCTTTTGCTTGTTTGGCAAAAGAAGTGGATGTACTACCAATGTCAACGTGAATTGTATAGAGTTCAGAAAATTGTTTAGAACAGCTCTTAAATGTACCGTCCATGAAGAATACAGAATTTTCTGACATTTTCTTCCCTTTCTCTGTAGCAAATGTTATTCTGTCATTTGAACCTTTATCAAACAAAAGAAAATTTTCGTTTTGCCCTATATTCAGCAAATCATCTGAAAGTATGATATCACTCCTTTCTTTTGGATCGGACTGGTTCCCTTTAGCCTTTCTTCTTACTTTATTCAAGCAGTGTTTGCTAGCTTAATAAAGCGGTATTTCAGTAACCAAATCGTATCCTTTATTCACCAATTCTCAAATTTCTTCATCATAAATTGCCCTCATTTCTTCATTAGTTTCTCGTGCGCGTTTCTTAGCACTACTAAGCTTTATATTTACTTCTGCTGCTGCTACGTTTGGTATGCAAGAATGCTCGCTCTGTCGCAGTACTACATTTCCTTGATCGCAATTCGGGCCTTGCAATTTTTCTTTTAAACACAACCATGAAGGAAAAAATGGTACACTTTCGATTTCAAGTTATGTAAAGCCAGGCTCTAATATTTTTAAAAAGCTATTTTATACTATTACATGCTTATTTACAAATGAAGATTAAAATTACATATTTACAGAATTAATTAAATAAATCAAATTAAAAAGAACATATTCTCTAAAGGTTCCATAAAGGAACAAGAATTCTGAAGTCTAACATCGCTTTTCATGCTACGAGGTCGAAGATCAAACGTGATCTGCCGAGTACTTCCAGAAAATCTTTAAAAAAATATATATCAAAGTGAAAAAGTAAGTCACTGGACTGGACGCGTAGCGCTATCTAGTGACTTTCATGCATCCAATTGTTTGGGGAGATATTTTCCACACACTCCCCGCCCAATTAGATGCATCAAAATGCATCTAATTATTAACAAAAATCAGTAAGTACTGATAATCAAAATCTATTTTCATCTAAATATGATAATGTCAAAAAATATTCCGGAAGCATCGACATCAAATTATTATTATTTTTTTTTTTTCAAAACATTTCTATAATCAATAAGTATATATCAACTTGATATTAAATAATTAAATTCTAATTGGTTTAGTAAAAATCAAAATACAGATACTAAATAATGCTAATTAAGATTTCAATAATAAACAAAATAGCATACTTATTCAAATTTCCTGCATATTTGAACACCTTATTGTGAATAAACAATCATTAATTGCGCATGTAAAGCAAATGCACTAAAATGTATAACGATATAAATGTAAACAAACAGATTATTATTATTTTTAAATTTGAAAATTATCATCTTAAAAGGATCTTGAATGTAAATTAAAAAAAAAAAAAAATGATGAAGATATGCAATAAAAATTAGAGTTCCAAAAGAAAAGAAAAAAAAAGTATTTTTTCCAGTTATAAAGTCTTAATCCATTAAGGCATACAAATGTTGTATAGTTCTTTTTAAAATAACCTAATTTTAAACCTGTTCTTACTTCATAGGATCGAATTTGATTATCCCTTCCAATTATTACCTTTTCGATTCTGCCAATTTTCCATAATAATTTATTTTTTGTATCCTCAACTATTAGAACTATATCTCCAGTTTTTAACTCGGGTTGAGCGGTGGGATTTCTTACTGAATGGGCTGTTCTGAAGTCCATGAGATATTGATGCTTCCACTTTGACCACAGCTGTTTTAGTAGCAGTGACTGATACTTCTTTCGTCGCAATGCAGTTAACCCTTTCGCTACCAGAGCCTCAGGAGAAAAACTGCCACCACAGCCCAGACGTCTTATTATTTAAATATGATACCAATTGTCATTTATTTTTGTGGGATGTATCTATAACGTTCTAACAAAGACCAATAACATCCTGTATCTATTTTATTGTTTTATAACATAACCTGTCTGTGTGCGACACAGTTTGGTGCAAACAATTATCATAAATTGATAATGAACACCCGTCACATATTTGTGACGCCGGGCTCAGGTAAGAAATTTGGATCGTCACATATATGTGATGCTGGTAGCAAAAGGGTTAATCTAGTTGAAGCATTTTTGATAACACTAAAATTTACAGGGTAAGTAATTGGTCTTCCGACGGTTAAAACATCCATTGGGGTCAAAGGACCTGGTTCGTCATTTTCACTGTACACATATGCGATGGGACGTAAATTTAGAACGACTTTAACTTCTACTAGCAAAGTTGACATCTCATCTTGATTTAATAAGGCTTTTCCAAGAATTTTCTAATACAGTCTTTCACAGATCTTACAAGACGCTCATAGAAACCGCCCCACCAGGCTGCTCATTCAACAATATTCTTCCAAATAATTCCTTCTTTGGCAAAAAATGTGAGGAGCGAATTATCAGTTAAGATCTTGTACAACTGTTCAATTTCTTGCTTTGCTCTCTTGAAGGTTTTGGCATTGTCAGAATAAATTACTTTACATTTGCCTCTTCGCCCAAGGAATCGTCTAAATGCTAGCAAAAAGAAATCTGTAGTCATATCTTTCACAAGTTCTAAATGAAGAAGGGCTCTTGTAATAGCACAAGTATATAAAACTATGTAAGTTTTCTTGATATCAGTTCCTTCTTTTACATAAATAGGACCAGCAAAATCCAGTCCACAAATCCAAAAGGGTGGAGATTCAGATGAACGATTTCTTGGTACAGGAGCACTTATTTGATTCGAATTCGTAGCAGTGTACTTGTGACATATCATGCAATTTTTAATAATTTTCTTTACTAGTTGTCTTCCTTTTATGATCCAGAATTGTTTACTAATTTTTCATAAAGTACAAGCTGAGTAGTGTAATTTTGACAGTTGACCAACCGCTGCACCACTGCACGGGCAAGCCATGATGCTGCCGTGCCATTATCTTATCAGCATCCGGTGCAGCCTGTTGAGGGTCATGAAAAATTTCCGGTGACTCATGACCTTGTGAAAGATAAGGAGGGTTAGAATTAAGAGATAATGTTTTAATGAATGCGATTTTTCTTAATTATGATTTAAAAAAGATAATTTTAATTATCGGTAGTGCTGCCATCTATGAGTCGATAAAAAATTTAAAAAGAGAATTTATTTTAAAAAGAGAATTATTTTAAATAAAGAAAAATTTGACGGATTTGAACCCGAGACAAAATATTGCCTGGAGATAGTAGTTTCAAGCGACTTAACCACTATCCCACAGGAATACACTCCAAAGAATCGATTTAAGATATAAATAGGTGTTTTTAAGGCGATTTCATTTAATATTCAACATGATGCCTTCGCGTGAGGAAGCAGCAGTTGTTGTCTGTTTATATTTTTTAATGTGTATTTTTTTCACCGTTCTTTGTGTTTTTAAGTTTAATGTAGATTTTATAATAAATTTAAACGAAACGGGAAATTTATCCTTTTCGATATGATGCGTTTTCGAATTTATGTGAATAACAATCAATTTAATTGCTGCAATGGAACAGACTTATCAAAATCCAGGTCATGTTGCAAGTTTTGGTGGTGTAAATGCTTTATACCGTGCTGTTAAAGGAAAAATAACTAAGAAGAGGATTCAGGAATGGTTAGAAGGTGTAGATGTGTACAGCTTTCACAAACAGATTTGGAGAAAATTTCCAACGAATCGCGTCATAGTGTACACAATCGATCAGCAGTGGCAGACAGATTTAGTAGATTTAAGCAGTTTGCAGAAGTACAATCAAGGGTACCGCTACTTTTTAACCTGTATCAACGTTCTATCTAAATTTGCGTGGGCAATACCATTAAAAACTAAAAAAGGGGAAGAGATTAAGAAAGCTTTTCAAAAAATTTTTGCGTCGCAAAAGCCTAAATTACTTAAAAGTGACAGTGGTACCGAGTTCGTCAACAGGGTGTTTCAAAAGTTTTTAAAGGATGAAGGCGTGAGGTTTTTCAGAACTTTTAACAATACAAAAGCATCTGTAGTAGAGCGATTTAATCATACTTTGAAAACTAAAATGTGGAAATATTTCACTAGTCGACACACTTACTGTTACGTAGAGGTGTTAGATCAATTTTTGCATAGTTATAATCATACTTATCATTCGAGTATTAAAATTGCACCGATCGAAGTGACGTATGGTTTACATTCATTATATGGGGATATGGAAAATGAAAAGAGAAAGCCTTGTACGTTTCAACCGGGGGATACTGTACGTGTGTCTAAACATAAATTAACCTTTAAAAAGGTTATGAAACCAACTGGACGGAAGAGTTATTTGTAGTGACCAAATGCGTGCCGCGAGTCCCACCTGTGTACCGGATCAAGGACCTGATGAACGAACCGATTCAGGGAACGTTTTATGCACAAGAGCTTCAAAAAGTACAACCTAAAAAGAACTATTGAAAAAATATTGAAAAAGCAAATGAGAAAAGGACAATTTGAATATAAAGTGAAATATAAAGGTTATCCTTCAAAATTCGACCAATGGATACCGGCTTCTAATTTATTCGTTTTATAAATTACGATGACGTAGATTTTAAGTATCATTTGTCATCATGTCGTTTACGTGATGTTACCCTCAGACAGTTCTTTAAATTATTACCCGGAAAATAAAATTTCACATTTTATTTCAAGATTACCCGCTCCCCTCGACTTGAAAGGGGAATGGGAAGTAGGGATTGTGGATTTGATTTATCCGCATATATGGAAAAATATAATGGAGAACGGATATGAATATGATGCAGGTGCAGGTGTGATGAAAAAAGCGAGAATACCTCCTGGACTTCACGAAAAGCCTAATGAGATTATTAAATGTATTCATTATCAAAATTTTAATGGTAATATTGTGTTTAACTATAGCAGGTATACTAGAAAAGTAGATATTACTTTGAACTTGAAAGCAAGAATAATTTTATATTCAGGACTTGCAGAATGTTTAGGATTTCTACCGGGAGAGGTAGGTGAAAACGAAATACCCGCATCCAATACTAGGGTTATTAAGTCCTTATGTAGCCGACCCGAATGCCGATTTTAAGTTATTATACATATACAGTATAGGACCCATTATCCGGAAACCACGGAACCAGAAGAATTCCGGATTTCGGAATTTTCTGGATTTTGGGTCCTTTTCCTATTATTGCTTTCCCTTAATTATAAAACATAACTCAGTAACTGACAGGTACTAATTTACTTCTAGGAGGAACTACTTCACATACAGACAGACATTAAAAAAAATATTCGAATTATATTCTAGAGCTCTTAAAACATGCAAATAAATCAAAAACTGGAAGTCACGATTTTTTGCAAATCTGATACTTTTTTCTATTAAATTTAGCAGGGAGAAAAAAATAACTATAATCCGTATATATATACAAACATGTATATTACTGCCATTTGCCATTAGTGGCATGGTTGCTTCTTTATCAATGCTGCTAAACATGAATACTGTCTTAATCATTAGAGCAGAATGCTAAAATAAATAAATAAATAAATAAAAGTAAAAAAAAATGATTTTCTTTAAAAATTTCCATTTATTACTTATTCCATTTATTATTTATTTATTTTTTCTTTCTTTTTAAAATCTTAATGCGAAGTTAAAAATCACCAGAAATCTATCATAAAATAAATTAGAATTTTTTTTTATGTGGCTTGCTGTGAATTCCAGGGTTTCCTGGACCACAAACATCCCTGACCATATGAAATTCTGTTTTAATTTCTAAATTTTCATAATACTACCTAATAATACACACAATAATTCATTTTAGGGCAATTTTCTTTTTTTCTGATATTAGATATAAAATGTATTTTAATCATTAAAAAAAAAAAAAATCTGAAATGATTCTGGATTTTGGGTCTTCCAGATTTTGGAATTCCGGATAATGGGTCCTATACTGTACAGTGATATAGTGGAACCACAAATTGTAGGTCATACGGTTGCTTCCTTATTACGTGTGATTACCGTGAAAGAACAGGATGGTGATATGATTCATGAAATGTTTGATAGACCGCATTACTTACCGGTCTCACGAAAGAATTTTCAAGCTATTGAAACCGTTATAAGGACACACACAGGACGTTTAGTGTCATTTGAACGTGGACAGTTGATCGTGAAACTTCATTTTACACAAAAATATCTCTCATAATGTTTGTTCCCTACAAGTGTTGTGCAAAATCTTTTGAAGATTATTACTGTCTATTACTGTCACCAGTCGGCAGCGGTTTAAACTATTACCAAGGTGCTGCTTTACAAAAAGGATATGGGTTAGGGGGATTGTTTAGATCCCTTTTTCGTGCAGCGGTACCCCTTTTTAAATCGGGTGCGAAAGCGGTTGGTAAACAATTATTTCATACTGGGGTGGATGTACTGAATGACTTGTCACGTGGTGCGTATATTAAAGATGCTACCATACGACGATTGAAAGAAGCAGGTCAAAATTTAACCGACAAAGCTGCAACTAAAATGAAAACAATGATTGGTTCAGGACAACGCTATAAAAAGAGAAAGCGTTCTAATAAAACCGTCATTCATCGCAAAGTGAAGAAAGTGAAAACACACGATATTTTTGCTTCATAATGTCAGGACTGTTTCATAAAGATTCCACTGCCTGTGTCAAATCCGAATTAGACTTGTTTTTGATTCCACCCATGCAGACAGCTATTGAAAAAGGACATTTTGTTGAATTTCACCCTCTAGCAAATATTCGCGATGGGGGACCCGTGGAATTTATCATGACGGGAAATGGGGAAGAATGTACCGATCTCTCCTCCTCGCACACGTACTTAAAAGTGAAAATTGTATCAGCGGACAGATCCAGTTTACCTGATAATGAACCTGTTGCACCCGTTAATTTATTTTTTCACGCATTGTTTTCCCAGATCGATGTGAGTTTAAATGAAAGATTAATATCCTCTTCGAGTAACACTTATCCCTATCGTGCCTATATCGAAACTTTATTGAATTATGGCGAAGATGCTGAGAAAAGTTTATTAAACTGCGAATGCTTCTACAAAGCTGATAATTTAACTGTATCAGATCCTATACCACAAACCCCACCTGAAAACTCCGGATTGAAAATTCGGTATGAACTGACTAAAAATAGCAAAATCTTAGATATGATTGGGCCTCTACACTGTGACATTTTTCAGCACAATCGCCTGTTACTGAATATGGTTGATTTGAAAATTAAAATGATTCGAAGCACTCCTCAGTTTTGTTTAATGAGTAGACAAGTCACTGCTCAGGATAAGAAGTGTAACGTTGTATTGGAACATGCTTCTTTATTTATTCGTAAAGTGAAAGTGAATCCTGGGGTTTTATTGGGACATGCAAAAGCTTTGGAGAAAAATTCTGCGAAATACCCGATCGACCGAGTTTTATGCAAGACTTATACTATTCCTTCAGGAAGTATGTCTTTTATGCAAGATAATGTGTTTCTGGGAGCTATGCCAAAACACATAATTATCAGATTGTTACATAATACAGCCATGAGTGGTAGATATGACTTAAACCCCTTTTATTTTAATCATTATAATGTAAACTTTTTAAGTGTGTATGTAGACGGTCAACCTGTACATAGTAAACCTTAGAACTGAATTTTCGAGATAAGAACTATATAAGAGCTTATCATCGATTATTCTCTGGTTTTAATCGTGATGCTGGGAATTATATATCCCATGAAGATTTCGTTGATGGACATACTTTGTTTGCTTTTGATCTAAGTCCCGATTTATGTGACGGTCCTCACCTGAATTTACAACAACAAGGAAATTAAGAATTGAGATTAAATTTTCTAATGCTTTAACATCTACCATCGCTGTGTTTGAATATGGTGAATTTGAAAACATTATAGAAATTACCAAGTCCCGACACGTTTTATGTGACTTTGCTAATTAATGAAAATGAACTCTTTGCAAATCAAGAATATTTTATCACGTAACAAAGTAACGAAAAAATAATTTTTGGATGTGTTCCCAAGTGACCAATTACCCGAGGAGATTGTGCGTTATCCTACCATCTTTGTATGCAACACAGATGATTCATCCGAACCTGGAATGCATTGGCTAGCATTCTTCATGCAATCTGATGATGAAGTAAAATTTTTCGATTCATATGGAAACGACCTGAGTTTTTTTAACCCGTTAGTAGTCGCTAGTTGGTCGATTTGCCACCCATCCTTCAGTATTGCCAGATTTTTTTATTCAATAGCCACCAAAAATTTTTAGAAGTGGCATTTGATATACATAAAACGCGAATAAAATCAAAGAAACGTCGATCACATCAATTCTTAGAATTATTGGTGAGAGTTAAATAAAAAGTTCGTAGTCTGTAATAGGTGGTGCTGTCTACAGCGACTACTAACGGGTTAAAGGGCCTATAAAAAACTTTGTATCCCGTTTTGCTTATATGAACTATAACCCTCTTATGTTACAGAGTACTACAACTGCCGTGTGTGGCCAATATTGTGTTTACTATTTGTACAGTAGATGCAGGGGAAAAACCCTTAAAGATTTTTTGTCAATGTTTGTAACCAAGAATGTGTGTAACGACCAGAGAGTCTATAATTTTGTTGCTAAAAGATTTCGTGTGTATGCTAATTTTTAACAATAAATACTTATTTAAACTGTATGTATTTTGTGTCTGTGTTCATTCATCATGGAGTTTCCGCAGTTACAACACCCTTTTACTATGATTCTGGCAGGCCCTACCGGATGCGGTAAATAATTTTTTTGAGAGATTTGTTACATTATAAAAAACAAATGTTTCATCCTCCAATCAACAAAGTGGTATAGTTTTATGGTATTTATCAAGCTTTATACAACGAAATACCTGATGTGACTTTTGTAGAAGGGTTTCCCTCTAACTTTAAGGAATATCTAAGTGGCAACACTTTGTTTGTAATAGACGATTTAATGGCAGAATGTAGTAACGATAAACGATTGACTTCGTTATTTACGAAAGGCAGTCATCATTTAAATCTAAGTGTTGTATTTTTAACACAAAATTTTTTTCAAAAAGGAAGTGAAATTGGAACAGTTTCCTTAAATGCCCAATACATTTTCCTGTTTAAAAATCGTCGCAACTTAAGTCAAATCATGCATTTAGGCAGACAGTTGTATCCTAAAAAATCAAAATTTTTTCAAGAAGTGTATGAGGATGCCTCAGAGAAACCCTTTTCCTACCTGTTTATTGATTTGAAAAATGAAATGGATAAAGAGATGAGATTACGAACTCAAATCCTACCCAATCAAATTCAATTTTTATATAAATATAAATAATCGATTTGCAATCGTGAAACATCAGTTGCTAACATGACTTTGTCAAAGCAACAACTAAGAGATTTAGAATTGATTCGAACGTGTCCAAAGAGATTACGAAAACATTTTTTTAAAAAATTACCTAATCGTACTGTTAAAGCTATTTGCGAGTGTACACTGAACGTTTTGAAAGGTAATGTACCTCTCACTACTTGTCAGAAACTATTGTTAGCGAAGTATAAGACGACTCTTAGAAAAATTGGGACAAAAAAAGGTTCTTTATTCACTAAAAAGAAACTGATTGTGCAACAAGGTGGATTTTTAAACGTTTTAATTCCCACAGCTATAACTGCACTCAGTACGCTCATTCATGGAATTCGCTAAAAAATATGCTTTAGTACCCAAAGAGGTGTTGAACAAACATACTCCTTCGCAAAGACAAATGAGTGAACTGGATAAAGCATTGCTAAAAATATTAAACAGTTCGTTACCAGATTATGAGAAAGTGCGACGTTATTATGAGTTATTACAAAGAAAAATGAATTTACAAGAAAACAATCTTCCATGGATTCATCGCTTGAATAAAGAATCTTCAGTGAAACCCGAAACCAAAGTCGTGAAACCCGAATCTTCGAAACCTGAACCTGTTTCTGTGAAACCCGAGCCCGTACAAGACTATGAACAACTTGCTTTAACTAGAGTGCCTAAAAGAATGAAGAATCAAGCTACAAATTTACTTGGATTTTTTAAAACAAGCCCCCACAAATTGGAATGGGACGAAACAGGCGAAGTGACTTATAAAAACCGTAAAATAAAGAACTCTAATATTGCTGATTTATTAAATTTAATATTTTCTACGAATAAGAAGAAAGTGCCTATCAATGCACAGGGTGAATTGTTACAAGCCCTTAATGACATGCATATGCCTAAAACCTTTATTAAAAACAAATTTTTGTTATCTTCTGTACCCAAGAAACGAAAATGTCCAAATGTAACCCCCTATTGGATAAATTATTAATAAAAAATATTTTTTATATAAAACACTTGTCTCTTTATTTTTGTTTAAATATATATTATATAAAAATTGAGCTTACCTCTACACTTAGCGTCTTCTTCCTCCACTTGCATGGGGTGAAATGAGCGATAACGCTATTTCTTATCAAGATCACATGGTCTTATCTACTACATCACTTGACATTGCCCACTGTATTAGTGGAAGGTTTGTGTTATCAGTCACGTAGCTTACTACGTCATACTAAGATAAAATCAGTATAAAAGATCTCATTTCGCTTGTTGTTTCTGCTCGTGTTAGACGTCTTGTTTCCTTCTCTAAGTTTTTTAAAGATGGCTACTTCTTTCTACGAAAACGGACTGAACGTGAGTTATTATGCAAATTTTATTGAAAGACGAAAGCTGATGTATTTTTTGAACAGTTAAAAATTCTGCCGTTTTATACCCCAACTTTTAAAATTTGGGGTAAGGATGTTGTGCCTAAGCGACAAGTGTTAACCTATGGCGACGCTGGACTTTCCTATGCTTTCAGCGGTACCCAGGTATCTGCCTAGCCATGGACTCCCTTAATGATGGAACTGCGAAATCTTGTGGAAAAACATATTGGGTGTGCTTACAACTATGTGTTACTAAATATGTATTGCGACGGGCAAAGTTATATTTCACAGCACAAGGACAATGAAAACAGCTTGGATGACACTTTTCCTATTGCTGTGTTAAGCTTTGGTGCATCAAGAAAAATCGAGTTTAAAAAACCGAATGCACCGTCTACAGTCATTAACTTGGAACACGGTTCTCTATATACTGTGGGGAAGCCTACCAATGAACTTTTTACCCATGGAATTGCTCCTGACCCGTCCATTAAAGAATAAGTTTAACATTTCGTCATTTGATTTGTGTATCTCCACCTCTGAAAAAACCTAGATTAAACATCGAACCACAGTTTGAAAAAACTGTACTTCCTGAACCGCAATTTGAAAAAACTGTGCTTCCTTAAAACAACAATGTTTTACCCCAAAACGATTGGTTCAAAAAATATTACCACGAGAAAGACAAGCTTAATCCTCTCCTCGTCGAATGGGATATTGGTTGGCTTACCTTTATCCAAATAATGTTGGAAAATGATGTGTTTCTCCGATTGCATATACGAACCCAACAAACACAGACCTATCGGTAGACAGTTGGCCCGATACCGGCTTGCCGTTTTCGGCGGTGTCGTACCGATACCGCTTGCCGAATCGGCTACGTAACTTTTGTGGGCCTTCGGGCAACAGTCGCCCGATTGTCTGGCCCGCTATCGGTCCGGTGCCGGCAAAACCGTCATGGCAGCCGGTGCGACACCGCACCGACACCTAACCGTTTCCTAACCAAACATGTACCGGTAATGGACTGGCATCGGCAGTAGTTCGGTTTGCAGAAAAAAAAATTCCTGTCCGATTGATCAGTGCTGCCATCTAGTGAAGGAATCGTAAGCTTTTAGATTTACAATTTCCGTATATTCCCGAAGAGAGGACAGAACCCGCAAATCTTTCAACCAGTGGTTTCTCTTTGTACTTCGCTTGCCTTTAACCGCTCGACCGTCGACGCTTGTTAGTTTCGTTCTTGTTAAAGAATACATTTTCGCTATTGATTATTTTAGATAGGTATTGTATACTTTTATGAGATGTTACAATTAAATTAAAACTTTTAAAGTCAAATATAATCAGAAGAAATATAATTAAATTAGTTTTAAGTTGTGGTTTAGATCAAATAAATTTTTTAATAAAATTAGAATCTCAAATAGTTACATAAAAGTATATATTTGAAATATATTACATATTGTTTAAGGAAAATCTTTTGAGTCCAGTGAAATTATTGAACTTTTATCTGTTATTAAAATTTTATTTTGAGTTTAATATTTTAGTAAAGTTTAATAATTTATTATGTATTATCGATTGTAGAAACAATTGGTAGCGAAACTAAAAATATATTAAGTTATAACAACATAAATTTTATCGTTAATTCTGAGATAGAGATTTCATAATTCTTTAATTTTTTATTTTATTTATTTACTTATTTATTTATTTTTTTTTTTTCAAATTAAGATTGTCAATAAAAGAATAAATGAATTAAATAAAAATGCATGGTTTTTGAAAAAGAAAAAATGATTTAATTAAAAAACGCATGGAAACTTCAATATTCTAAAATTATAAATGCAAATAAAAAAATTCTCTATTAAATTCATACTTTATATAAATGTAATTAATTTTTATTGTTTTTTTTATTTTAGGGTTTTTTTTTTTTTTTTTTTATTTGAGATTGTTTACACCTTTTGAGGTTCCCGAAAATCAGTTACAAATATTAGCACGAAGTTCAAATTCGCTATTCTTAATCAATATGAAATGAGGATGGCAATTCTAAACTTTTCATTGAAATTAATCAAATGATTCGCGTACAGAATATCCAGGAGAGATAAAATATATATTACAAAAATAGTCAAACTTTCTGAAATATACAGTTTAACATCTGTAAACTGCAGTAAACAAAATGAAATGACATATATAATTACGTATGTGCTTTTTAGTCATTAAAAGCCTTTTTAATTACAAGTACACGATTCGCCAATTAGTAAATGGTCGCCATATTTGGCAGATATAAGTGAATGGTTGCCATAATCATAGGCGTACACTGTTAAAAATAAATCCGTGAATTAACGGTGAAACGACTGGCAGCAAAGTTGCCTGACTTTTTCCGTTCCGTTAGTACATTTTCCGTTTTGTTAGATAAAAAAGGAAAAATTCCGTTTGAGTAAGCGGCAACTTTCCGTTATGAAACTGGTATTTCTCCGTTAATTCCTACCGTTATTTTTCGTTAATTAACGGCCATTTTCCATTCGTTAATATGGCAAAAAGGGTATATTTCCGATTTTTATCAATTTTTGTCAGTTCACTATCCGTTAATTTAATACAATAAGAAGGGTATATTTCCGTTTTTGATCAGCTTTTCTCTAGTCACAATCCGTTATTAACATTTTTTATTTAGAAATGATAATTTTTCAAACACATTTGAAAAGTAATAATTTCTAAATTGATTCCATCATTTTAATAAGAGTATACGCTCGCATCAAAACAATAAAAATATAATAAATGACAACTATAGATAATTGCATTTTTTCTGAAAATAAAACTACCTTTTTTAGAAAAAATACCACTACTAAAGATTCCTATAAGTCAAAGTTTTTAATGTATAAAAAGACTACACTTTCTTCAGTTTCAACCCATTAGGCGCCAATACTTCCATTTTGGGAACATTAAATTTTAATTATTTTTTTTCAAACTAACTATTCAAATCATAATTACAAGGTCAATTATATTTGAATTTAGAATAAATGCAACATATTGTGTAATTTTTCAATAAAACTTCTGTTAAAATTTGCATTTTTTACAGAAATTTAAAATATGTTAATTTTTACCTTTTCATTAAATTCAATATCTATGCTTGTATTTTTAGAAAATATAATAATGAAAACTTTTTTATTGGTTTAAATTTTCTTAGAACCTATTGTAACAAACAACGTTGATTTTAAAACTGAAAATCTACATCAACTCGTTCTCAACAGAAGAATAAACAGCCTTTTCCCATTTTGGGAACATTGGCGCCTTCTTTGGTTTTTGAAACCAATCAGATTTCTGTGCATATAACTGACAAAATGGCTAAGGTATGTCCTATTTATTGATATTTTGCAAAAAAGTTTCATCAGTTTAGGGTGTTTTCAGAATTTTTGTGCATCTATAAAGAAATGATACTTTAAACAGGCTATCATTGTGTAAAAATGCACTTGTGATAAATTTTGTAACCATAAAATTCATGTTAAAAATTTGGATTACTACACTTTCATAAAAATATCATTTTAATTTACAAGTGCAATTTACATTGGCAAAGAGTTTACAGACACCTTGGTATTTGAGTAGAAGTAGTAGTGATAAAGTAGAAGTAGCTGTGATTAATGTCACAATGAGCTACGGAATGGGCTATTGGAGAGGATCTGGGATCCACCCTAAGGTTGTTCCATACAGATCAGGGTTGTCAGATTTGCTGCCCGGATAGATACCCATTTTCCCCACTGGGTTTTTTTTTGAGAAAATAGTTTTTTTTTTTTTTTTTTTTTAATAAGACAAAATTTTGTTAAGTAATTTTTAAAAGCAATAATATTCATTAAAATACTTTTTTAGATGTAAACTTTATGTGCATGATTATTATACCATGTTTTATTGAATTTCATTAAGGAAAGAAAAGACCTTTCGAAACCAAACATTATACATTTTGACATAGTTTTTTTTTTTTTTTATTCAGCATAAACAGAAAACTTTTGCTCATTTACAGATGAAATTTTTACTATTATTGCAACATTGTACTAGGTTTAAAATTCTAACCTGTTTTTGGAATAAAATAAATATAATTTTTTTAATAACATAAAATATATGCACATAATTAAAAAAAAAATAAACTGTCTTACCTCTTGTTTCTTGCAAGATAACTTTTTAAAAATATACAACAAAACCTATACTCTTGTATCAAATTAAAGCTAAACACTGCCTTTATTCTGTAAACTTCAAAATTTAAACTATTCTAAAATATTACTATTTTTTAAAATTAAAATTACGTACAATTTTGAAATTATTAAAATTTTTGTGATATATCAAGATATAAAATAAAATATTTTTGACCCACTATCAGAACTGAGGTTGAAAATAAAGATCCATATGTACAATACATATGAAAAATTTCAAAGCTTTTTTGACATACAAACATATATTTTAACTTTACACAAATTGAAAAATTAAAAAAAATGTTCATTTCCTACTTGATCGATCAAAATACTCTAGATTATCATAGCAACACAGCACATTTTGAAGTAACTTTCTTATTTAATCCATAAGAATCTCACAGAATTAAAATATTAAAGTTCCCGTGTTTTTTGCCAGTTACCAAGAGGTGGAAAAACTCAGCATTTACTTACTTTAAAAAGACATTGGTATGGCTAAAACTTCTTAACATTTCTTAAACACATATTTCAATTACTCTCCATTACACTAATTATACAAATATATTATGTCAGTATTTAACTGTTTTAAAATTTTACAAACCTTAGAGCAAGTTGACCTTGAAAACCTTGTGGGGCCCCAGATTTTCTTGAACTTGGGGACCCTCAAAGTTTTTTTTTTTTCAAATCAGGCTCATCACCTCCTAAGGCCAGCCCTGTATATACCATAAATTATCAACTTAATGAGAAAAAAATTCCATTTTCCCCAAAAAACCCATCTTTCTACCCAAATAACAGAAGTTTTTAAATAAAGCCCACCTGGGCTAGGTTTTTGTACAAAATCCGGGATTTTTACAACCCTGATACGGATGCTATTACAATTTGGATTTTCAACAGAAAAACTTTGGAATCCCAACGTAGCAAAGTAGGCTGCCGAGCTCTTAACAGTGGCACAGTTGAGGACGACACACTGTTATATCTTCAGTCTCTTCACAGACCAGTTGAGAGGAATTCCCCCCCCCCCCCCCCCCACATGAAATTTTCCACATGAA
This sequence comes from Salticus scenicus, assembly GCA_963930645.1. Classification (NCBI taxonomy): domain Eukaryota; kingdom Metazoa; phylum Arthropoda; class Arachnida; order Araneae; family Salticidae; genus Salticus; species Salticus scenicus. Next base: position 203,643,514 of record OZ005658.1, on the reverse strand, counting down.
ATTTTTATTTCTTTAAATTAATGTGCACACAAAGGAAATTGCATGTAGCAACCCTATAAGAATAACTCTCATTTATGTTTGTTATATAAAACTTATTATAAAACTTAATTTCTGCAAATTGCAGTCAAAAATTTGGCTGAAGACATTAAAAAAACTAAAAATTTTGTATTACAACCCTAAAATTGTATAACAAAGTTACTGTTATCACATGGGAGTAAAAAAAGTAAAATTTTCTATAAGTATTTTTTGTTTCTAATTACTGAAATCTGTTCATGTCATAAAACCCATCTCATAACCATACGATACAACATGTTATACTATTTCTTAGCAGGGGGAAGGAGTGGGGACTGAAATTTTTGGCATGTACACAAAATGTACATTAATATGAATAATTAAAAACTTTAAATCTAATTTATAGCTTACAGACTATTTTTAAAACACTTATCTCACAAAACTTTGAACAGAATTAAAACTATACACAAGCATATAATAGCATATAAAATCAATTTTATTACATAGTATACATATAATCATTTACAATATTGCAATAATACAATTTTTTTATATGTTAAACAAACTTTCAAATGATTTCAGCTCATTGACAAGTTTCAGAACTTTGGGAGATACAGAATACTGTTTACTATTTTTTTTCTTAGGAGCTTTTGACCCGCGCTCCGGATTTATATTGGCATAGCACCTATATAAAGAAAGAAAAAAAAACACTTTTTAATAAGGGTAGTCAGATTTGCTCCCCGGGCAGACACATATTTTCACCTTGGGGAGAATTTTTTTGCCCTAAGAAACTTGTAATTTTAAGGACAAAGAAAAATGTAACATTAAAATGTTGATTTACAAGTATAAATCATACTCACAGGGCTGCCAAGAGGTGTCAGAGGGCCAGGGACAAACATTTAAAATGGGGCCTTTTTAGAACTCCACAACCACACCTTTTTTGGCCTCTGGGGTCCCCCAAGAATTGGGGACCCAGAGCAAAGTGCCTCAGTTACCCCCTCTATCGGCAGCCCTGCTTACTCATATGATGATAATCATACCTGTCATGCAATGATATTTACCTCTTTTATTATTTTGTATATAGTGTGATTTTTTAATGCAGTTACAAACTTCTGGGAGGGGTAGGGTAGACCTAAACAATTTGAAATTACATAGGTACTTGGGGTTTCAAAATGTCATCTAAATCCGCTAGAGACATTTAACATAATATGCAAAACTAATGAAGCAAACAAAAATAATTTTCCAAACATCTAATTTACACTTTTTCCAAATATCTAATTTATACTTTTTTATACACATTCGAACAATATCTCTACAGAATATGTTCAAATTAGTTAGGAAATACACTGAGACACATGTAACATGGCATTCACATCCATCAGTGGATGCGGTGATGCAGCACCGCATGTTTCGAGTCTCTCTCTCTTCATCTGGCAAAACTTTTGTGCTTATTCTGTAGAGCTATTGTTGGCATATGTGTAAAATGTGATGAAAAAATCATAAATTAAATCTTGTATAATCATTCTTGTTTGTCGTTTTTGTATCACTTATTATCTTAAACACCCCAGTGGCTTCGAACGTAGCAGTTTGCGACTCCATGCTTCTAATTTGAAACAGCACCTTTGACCTTATACAGTTGATAAATTACTTTTGTGGATTTTGATTGAATAATAAATTGCATATATTCTCATATGTGGAGCACTTTCCTTTCTTGTATTTTTTGCATACACTACCGCATAAACAAATCACCTTCACCAAACCACTACTGCAGTGTGACTTTGATGAAACCACATTTTATTTTATTTACTTATTTCGTTTGGGGAAGGGGGATGAGATATCTACTTTCAGACTATTTTTAATATTCAAAATGTGGCAAAGGCAGCAGATTAAACAATAAATTCTGAACAACACTAAAATTTTCTGAAATTTAAATTTAAAATATACATATGTCAAAGATACATTTAAAAAATGAAAAAAAAAAATATATATATATATATATATGTTTCCCAGTCTCGTTGAAAATAAATGACACTCAATAAATTTTAAAAAATAAAACCTTTGCAACAATTGTTTTTGGTTGTGAAAAAAGTAGCAACTTTCATTTTTTTTTAATTTATTTAGTCTGCCTGTTATTTTTACTTCTTAGAACTAGTCCTTCAGTGCATTTTAAGTGCTAGTAAAGTGAAATTCAGGTGTGAAACTACCTAGCTTGCAAAGAACTTAAAAACTGTGCCTTACATGTAGATAGGGGACATTTATTAATGATATATCATATGTTTACCTATACAGGGGTCGATCCAGGTTTTAATTTTTGTGGCCCCTTTTTGTGAAAAACCAAAATATTTTTGTGAAAAAATAAATAATACACACACATATATATATATATATATATTTCTATCGCGTATAAAACCTTCCATTTTAACAGTCATTCTAATAAATGTTTAATATCAAATTAACATAGTTTCATTGAACCAATTAAATAAAAATAATACTGGAAACATGGAAACATTTTATAAAAAGATTA